>OX451741.1:676544607-676873841 GCA_948472305.1 Vicia faba | reverse complement strand
TAATAGATTGTAGACTTGTCATTATGGAAGGTAGTATGTTGTCGAGATTTTTGTTACACCAATGGAAGGTAGCCTTGTCATTATGGAAGGTAGTCTGTTGTCCAGATTTTTGTTACAACAATTGATGGTAGCTTTGTCATTATGGAAGGTAGTATGTTGTCGATATCTTTGTTACTCCAATGGATTGTAGCCTTGTCAATATGGAGGGTAGTCTGTTGTCGAGATTTTCGTTACTCTCAGGGATGGTAGCCTTGTCATTATGGAAGTTAGTTTGTTGTCGATATTTTTGTTATTCCAATGGATGGTAGCCTTGTAATTATGGAAGGTAGTCTTTTGTCGAGATTTTTTTACTCCAATGGATGATAGCCTTGTCATTATGGAGGGTAGTATGTTGTCGAGATTTGTTACAGTCAGGGATGGTAGCCTTGTCATTATGGAAGTTAGTGTGTTGTCAATATTTTTGTTCTTCCAATGGATGGTATCCTTGTTATTATGGAAGGTAGTCTGTTGTCGAGATTTTTGTTACTACAATGGATTGTATCCTTTACATTAAGGAAGGTAGTATGTTGTCGATATCTTTGTTACTCCAATAGATGGTAGCCTTGTCATTATGGAAGGTATTCTATTGTCAGTATTTTTGTTACTCTAAGGGATGGTAGCCTTGTCATTATGGAAAGTAGTTTGTTATCGAGATTTTTGTTATTCTAATGGATGGTAGTCTTGTAATTATGAAAGGTAGTCTATTGTCGAGATTTTTGTTTCTATAATAAATTGTAGCCTTGTCATTATGAAAGGTAGTCTTTTGTCGAGATTTTTGTTACTCCAATGGATGGTAGCCTTTATTATGGAAGGTAGTCTATTTTCGGGATTTTTGTTACTCCAATGGATGGTAGCCTTGTCATTATGGAAGGTAGTATGTTGTCCAGATTTTTGTTACAACAATGGATGGTAGCCTTGTCATTATGGAAGGTAGTCTATTGTCGAGATTTTTGTAACTACAATGGATGGTAGCCTTGTCATTATGGAAGGTAGTCTGTCATTGTGATTTCTGTTACTCCAATTGATGGTAGCCTTGTTATTATGGAAGGTATTCTGTTGTCGAGATTTTTGTTACTCCATTGGATGGTAGCCTTGTCATTATGGAAGGTAGTCTATTGTCGAGATTTTTGTTACTACAGTGGATGGTAGCCTTATCATTATGAAAGGTAGTCTGTTGTCGAGATTTTTCTTGCTACAATGGATTTTATCCTAGTCAATATGGAATATAGTCTGTTGTCGATATCTTTGTTACTCCAATGGATGGTAGCCTATTCATTATGGAAGGTAGTCTATTGTCGAGATTTTTGTTACTCTAAGGGATGGTAGCCTTGTCATTAAGAAGGTAGTCTGTTGTCGAGATTTTTGTTACTCCAATGGATGGTAGCCTTGTCATCATGGAAGGTAGTCTATTGTCGAGATTTTTGTTACTACAATGGATGGTAACCTTGTCATTATGGAAGGTAATTTGTTGTCGATATTTTCGTTAATACATTGGATGGTAGCCTTTTCATTATGGAAGGTAATGCGATGTCGATATTTTTGTTATTCCAATGGATGGTAGCCTTGTCATTATGGAAAGTAGTCTGTTGTCGAGATTTTTATTACTCTAAGGGATGGTAGCCTTATCATTATGGGACGTAGTCTATTGTCGAGATTGTTGTTATTCCAAAGGACGGTAGCCTTGTCATTATTAAAGGTAGTCTATTGTCGAGATTTTTGTTACTATAATAGATTTTAGACTTGTCATTATGGAAGGTAGTTTGTTGTCGAGATTTTTGTAACTGCAATGGATGGTAGCCTTGTCATTATGGAAGGTAGTCTGTCGTTGTGATTTCAGTTACTCCAAAGGATGGTAGCCTTGTCATTAAGGACAGTAGTCTGTTGTTCAGATTTTTGGTACTCCAATGGATGGTAGACTTATCATTATGGAAGGTAGTCTATTGTCGAAATTTTTGTTAATCCATTGGATGGTAGCCTTGTCATTATGGAAGTTAGTGTGTTGTCTATATTTTTATTATTCCAATGGATGGTAACCTTGTCATTTTGGAAGGTAGTCTGTTGTCATGATTTTTGTTACTCTAAGGGACGGTAGCCTTGTCATTATGGAAGGTAGTCTGTTGTCGTGATTTTTGTTACTCTAAGGGATGGTAGCCTTGTCATTATGGAACGTAGTCTTTTGTCGACATTTTTGTCATTCCAATGGACGGTAGCCTTGTCAATATGAAAGGTAGTCTATTGTCGAGATTTTAGTTACTATAATAGATTATAGACTTGTCATTATGGAAGGTAGTATGTTGTCGAGATTTTTGTTACACCAATGGATGGTAGCCTTGTCATTATGGAAGGTAGTCTGTTGTCCAGATTTTTTATACAACAATTAATGGTAGCCTTGTCATTATGGAAGGTAGTATGTTGTCGATATCTTTGTTACTCCAATGGATTGTAGCCTTGTCATTATGGAGGGTAGTCTGTTGTCGAGATTTTCGTTACGCTCAGGGATGGTAGCCTTGTCATTATGGAAGTTAGTGTGTTGTTGATATTTTTGTTATTCCAATGGATGGTAGCCTTGTCATTATGGAAGGTAGTCTGTTGTCAAGATTTTTGTTACTCCAATGGATGATAGCCTTGTCAGTATAAAAGGTAGTCTGTTGTCATGATTTTTGTTTCTCTAAGGGATGGTAGCCTTGTCATTATGGAAGATAGTATGTCATTGGGATTTCAGTTACTCTAATGGATGGTAGCCTTGTCATTAAGGACGGTAGTCTGTTGGTCAGATTTTTGGTACTCCAATGGATGGTAGACTTATCATTATGGAAGGTAGTTTATTATCGAGATTTTTGTTACTCCATTGGATTGTAGCCTTGTCATTATGGAAGGTAGTATGTTGTCGATATCTTTGTTACTCCAATGGATGGTAGCCTTGTCATTATGGACAGTACTTTGTTGTCGAGATTTTGGTTACTCTCAGGGATGGTAGCCTTGTCATTATGGAAGTTAGTGTGTTGTTGATATTTTTGTTATTCCAATGGATGGTAGCCTTGTCATTATGGAGGGTAGTCTGTTGTCGAGATTTTCGGTACTCTCAGGGATGGTAGCCTTGTCATTATTGTAGTTAGTGTGTTGTCGATATTTTTGTTATTCCAATGGATGGTAGCCTTATCATTATGGAAGGTAGTCTATTGTCGAGATTTTTGTTACTCCAATGGATGATAGCCTTGTCATTATGGAAGGTAGTTTATTGTCGTGATTTTTGTTACTACAATGCATGGTAGCCTTGTCATTATGGAAGAAAGTCTGTTGTCGAGATTTTTGTAACTACAATGGATTGTATCCTTTACATTATGGAAGGTAGTATGTTGTCGATATCTTTGTTACTCCAATGGATGGTAGCCTTGTCATTATGGAAGGTAGTATGTTGTCGAGATTTTTGTTACTCCCATGGATGATAGCCTTGTCATTAAGGACGGTAGTCTGTTGTTCAGATTTTTGGTACTCCAATGGATGGTAGACTTGTCATTATTCAAGGTAGTTTATTGTCGAGATTTGTGTTACTCCATTGGATGGTAGCCTTGTCATTATGGAAGGTAGTATGTTGTGAAGATTTTTGTTACTACAATGGATGGTAGCCCTGTCATTATGAAAGGTAGTCTGTTGTCGAGATTTTTGTTACTACAATGGATTGTATCCTTTACATTATGGAAGGCAGTATGTTGTCGATATCTTTGTTACTCCAATGGATGGTAGCCTTGTCATTATGGAAGGTAGTCTATTGTCAGTATTTTTGTAACTCTAAGGGATGGTAGCCTTGTCTTTATGGAATGTAGTATGTTATCGATATCTTTGTTACTCCAATGGATGGTAGCCTTGTCATTATGAAAGGTAGTCTATTGTCGTGATTTTTGTTACTATAATAGATTGTAGACTTGTCATTATGGAAGGTAGTATGTTGTCGAGATTTTTGTTACTCCAATGGATGGTAGCCTTGTCATTATGGAAGGTAGTCTGTTGTCCAGATTTTTGTTACAACAATTTATGGTAGCCTTGTCATTATGGAAGTTAGGTTGTTGTCGAGATTTTTGTTACTACAATGGATGGTAGCCTTGTCTTTATGGAAGATAGTATGTCATTGTGATTTCAGTTACTCTAATGGATGGTAGCCTTGTCATTAAGGACGGTAGTCTGTTTGTCAGATTTTTGGTACTCCAATGGATGGTAGACTTATCATTATGGAAGGTAGTTTATTGTCGAGATTTTTGTTACTCCATTGGATGGTAGCCTTGTCATTATGGAACGTAGTGTGTATTTGATTTTTTTGTTACTCCAATGGATGGTAGCCATGTCATTATGGAAGGTAGTATGTTGTCGATATCTTTGTTACTCCAATGGATGGTAGCCTTGTCATTATGGACAAGACTTTGTTGTCGAGATTTTGGTTACTCTCAGGGATGGTAGCCTTGTCATTATGGAAGTTAGTGTGTTGTCGATATTTTTGTTATTCCAATGGATGGTAGCCTTGTCATTATGGAAGGTAGTCTGTTGTCGAGATTTTTGTTACTCTAAGGGATGGTAGCCTTGTCATTATGGAGGGTAGTCTGTTGTCGAGATTTTCGTTACTCTCAGGGATGGTAGCCTTGTCATTATGGAAGTTAGTGTGTTGTCGATATATTTGTTATTCCAATGGATCGTAGCCTTGTCATTATGGAAGGTAGTCTGTTGTCGTGATTTTTGTTACTCTAAGGGATGGTAGCCTTGTCATTATGGAACGTAGTCTTTTGTCGACATTTTTGTCATTCCAATGGACGGTAGCCTTGTCATTATGAAAGGTAGTCTATTGTCGAGATTTTAGTTACTATAATAGATTGTAGACTTGTCATTATGGAACGTAGTATGTTGTTGATATTTTTGTTACTCCAATGGATGATAGCCTTGTCATTATGGAAGGTAGTCTGTTGTCGAGATTTTTGTTACAACAATGGATGATAGCCTGATCATTATGGAGGGTAGTCTGTGGTCGACATTTTCGTTACACTCAGGGATGGTAGCCTTGTCATTATGCAAGTTAGTGTGTTGTCAATATTTTTGTTATTCCAATGGATGGTAGCCTTATCATTATGGAAGGTAGTCTGTTGTCGAGATTTTTGTTACTCCAATGGATGATAGCCTTGTCATTATGGAAGGTAGTTTATTGTCGTGATTTTTGTTACTACAATGCATGGTAGCCTTGTCATTATGAAAGATAGTCTGTTGTCGAGATTTTTGTAACTACAATGGATTGTATCCTTTACATTATGGAAGGTAGTATGTTGTCGATATCTTTGTTACTCCAATGGATGGTAGCCTTGTCATTATGGAAGGTAGTATGTTGTAGAGATTTTTGTTACTCCAATGGATGATAGCCTTGTCATTAAGGACGGTAGTCTGTTGTTCAGATTTTTGGTACTCCAATGGATGGTAGACTTGTCATTATTCAAGGTAGTTTATTGTCGAGATTTGTGTTACTCCATTGGATGGTAGCCTTGTCATTATGGAAGGTAGTATGTTGTGAAGATTTTTGTTACTACAATGGATGGTAGCCTTGTCATTATGAAAGGTAGTCTGTTGTCGAGATTTTTGTTACTACAATGGATTGTATCCTTTACATTATGGAAGGTAGTATGTTGTCGATATCTTTGTTACTCCAATGGATGGTAGCCTTGTCATTATGGAAGGTAGTCTATTGTCCAGATTTTTGTTACAACAATTTATGGTAGCCTTGTCATTATGGAAGTTAGGTTGTTGTCGAGATTTTTGTTACTACAATGGATGGTAGCCTTGTCTTTATGGAAGATAGTATGTCATTGTGATTTCAGTTACTCTAATGGATGGTAGCCTTGTCATTAAGGACGGTAGTATGTTTGTCAGATTTTTGGTACTCCAATGGATGGTAGACTTATCATTATGGAAGGTAGTTTATTGTCGAGATTTTTGTTACTCCATTGGATGGTAGCCTTGTCATTATGGAAGGTAGTGTGTATTCGATTTTTTTGTTACTCCAATGGATGGTAGCCATGTCATTATGGAAGGTAGTATGTTGTCGATATCTTTGTTACTCCAATGGATGGTAGCCTTGTCATTATGGACAGTACTTTGTTGTCGAGATTTTGGTTACTCTCAGGGATGGTAGCCTTGTCATTATGGAAGTTAGTGTGTTGTCGATATTTTTGTTATTCCAATGGATGGTAGCCTTGTCATTATGGAGGGTAGTCTGTTGTCGAGATTTTCGTTTCTCTCAGGGATGGTAGCCTTGTCATTATGGTAGTTAGTGTGTTGTCGATATTTTTGTTATTCCAATGGATGGTAGCCTTATCATTATGGAAGGTAGTCTGTTGTCGAGATTTTTGTTACTCCAATGGATGATAGCCTTGTCATTATGGAAGGTAGTTTATTGTCGTGATTTTTGTTACTACAATGCATGGTAGCCTTGTCATTATGGAAGAAAGTTTGTTGTCGAGATTTTTGTAACTACAATGGATTGTATCCTTTACATTATGGAAGGTAGTATGTTGTCGATATCTTTGTTACTCCAATGGATGGTAGCCTTGTCATTATGGAAGGTAGTATGTTGTCGAGATTTTTGTTACTCCAATGGATGATAGCCTTGTCATTAAGGACGGTAGTCTGTTGTTCAGATTTTTGGTACTCCAATGGATGGTAGACTTGTCATTATTCAAGGTAGTTTATTGTCGAGATTTGTGTTACTCCATTGGATGGTAGCCTTGTCATTATGGAAGGTAGTATGTTGTGAAGATTTTTGTTACTACAATGGATGGTAGCCTTGTCATTATGAAAGGTAGTCTGTTGTCGAGATTTTTGTTACTATAATGGATTGTATCCTTTACATTATGGAAGGTAGTATGTTGCCGATATCTTTGTTACTCCAATGGATGGTAGCCTTGTCATTATGGAAGGTAGTCTATTGTCAGTATTTTTGTAACTCTAAGGGATGGTAGCCTTGTCTTTATGGAATGTAGTATGTTATCGATATCTTTGTTACTCCAATGGATGGTAGCCTTGTCATTATGAAAGGTAGTCTATTGTCGTGATTTTTGTTACTATAATAGATTGTAGACTTGTCATTATGGAAGGTAGTATGTTGTCGAGATTTTTGTTACTCCAATGGATGGTAGCCTTGTCATTATGGAAGGTAGTCTGTTGTCCAGATTTTTGTTACAACAATTTATGGTAGCCTTGTCATTATGGAAGTTAGGTTGTTGTCGAGATTTTTGTTACTACAATGGATGGTAGCCTTGTCTTTATGGAAGATAGTATGTCATTGTGATTTCAGTTACTCTAATGGATGGTAGCCTTGTCATTAAGGACGGTAGTCTGTTTGTCAGATTTTTGGTACTCCAATGGATGGTAGACTTATCATTATGAAATGTAGTTTATTGTCGAGATTTTTGTTACTCCATTGGATGGTAGCCTTGTCATTATGGAAGGTAGTGTGTATTCGATTTTTTTGTTACTCCAATGGATGGTAGCCATGTCATTATGGAAGGTAGTATGTTGTCGATATCTTTGTTACTCCAATGGATGGTAGCCTTGTCATTATGGACAGTACTTTGTTGTCGAGATTTTGGTTACTCTCAGGGATGGTAGCCTTGTCATTATGGAAGTTAGTGTGTTGTCGATATTTTTGTTATTCCAATGGATGGTAGCCTTGTCATTATGGAGGGTAGTCTGTTGTCGAGATTTTCGTTACTCTCAGGGATGGTAGCCTTGTCATTATGGTAGTTAGTGTGTTGTCGATATTTTTGTTATTCCAATGGATGGTAGCCTTATCATTATGGAAGGTAGTCTGTTGTCGAGATTTTTGTTACTCCAATGGATGATAGCCTTGTCATTATGGAAGGTAGTTTATTGTCGTGATTTTTGTTACTACAATGCATGGTAGCCTTGTCATTATGGAAGAAAGTTTGTTGTCGAGATTTTTGTAACTACAATGGATTGTATCCTTTACATTATGGAAGGTAGTATGTTGTCGATATCTTTGTTACTCCAATGGATGGTAGCCTTGTCATTATGGAAGGTAGTATGTTGTCGAGATTTTTGTTACTCCAATGGATGATAGCCTTGTCATTAAGGACGGTAGTCTGTTGTTCAGATTATTGGTACTCCAATGGATGGTAGACTTGTCATTATTCAAGGTAGTTTATTGTCGAGATTTGTGTTACTCCATTGGATGGTAGCCTTGTCATTATGGAAGGTAGTATGTTGTGAAGATTTTTGTTACTACAATGGATGGTAGCCTTGTCATTATGAAAGGTAGTCTGTTGTCGAGATTTTTGTTACTATAATGGATTGTATCCTTTACATTATGGAAGGTAGTATGTTGCCGATATCTTTGTTACTCCAATGGATGGTAGCCTTGTCATTATGGAAGGTAGTCTATTGTCAGTATTTTTGTAACTCTAAGGGATGGTAGCCTTGTCTTTATGGAATGTAGTATGTTATCGATATCTTTGTTACTCCAATGGATGGTAGCCTTGTCATTATGAAAGGTAGTCTATTGTCGTGATTTTTGTTACTATAATAGATTGTAGACTTGTCATTATGGAAGGTAGTATGTTGTCGAGATTTTTGTTACTCCAATGGATGGTAGCCTTGTCATTATGGAAGGTAGTCTGTTGTCCAGATTTTTGTTACAACAATTTATGGTAGCCTTGTCATTATGGAAGTTAGGTTGTTGTCGAGATTTTTGTTACTACAATGGATGGTAGCCTTGTCTTTATGGAAGATAGTATGTCATTGTGATTTCAGTTACTCTAATGGATGGTAGCCTTGTCATTAAGGACGGTAGTCTGTTTGTCAGATTTTTGGTACTCCAATGGATGGTAGACTTATCATTATGAAATGTAGTTTATTGTCGAGATTTTTGTTACTCCATTGGATGGTAGCCTTGTCATTATGGAAGGTAGTGTGTATTCGATTTTTTTGTTACTCCAATGGATGGTAGCCATGTCATTATGGAAGGTAGTATGTTGTCGATATCTTTGTTACTCCAATGGATGGTAGCCTTGTCATTATGGACAGTACTTTGTTGTCGAGATTTTGGTTACTCTCAGGGATGGTAGCCTTGTCATTATGGAAGTTAGTGTGTTGTCGATATTTTTGTTATTCCAATGGATGGTAGCCTTGTCATTATGGAGGGTAGTCTGTTGTCGAGATTTTCGTTACTCTCAGGGATGGTAGCCTTGTCATTATGGTAGTTAGTGTGTTGTCGATATTTTTGTTATTCCAATGGATGGTAGCCTTATCATTATGGAAGGTAGTCTGTTGTCGAGATTTTTGTTACTCCAATGGATGATAGCCTTGTCATTATGGAAGGTAGTTTATTGTCGTGATTTTTGTTACTACAATGCATGGTAGCCTTGTCATTATGAAAGATAGTCTGTTGTCGAGATTTTTGTAACTACAATGGATTGTATCCTTTACATTATGGAAGGTAGTATGTTGTCGATATCTTTGTTACTCCAATGGATGGTAGCCTTGTCATTATGGAAGGTAGTATGTTGTCGAGATTTTTGTTACTCCAATGGATGATAGCCTTGTCATTAAGGACGGTAGTCTGTTGTTCAGATTTTTGGTACTCCAATGGATGGTAGACTTGTCATTATTCAAGGTAGTTTATTGTCGAGATTTGTGTTACTCCATTGGATGATAGCCTTGTCATTATGGAAGGTAGTATGTTGTGAAGATTTTTGTTACTACAATGGATGGTAGCCCTGTCATTATGAAAGGTAGTCTTTTGTCGAGATTTTTGTTACTACAATGGATTGTATCCTTTACATTATGGAAGGTAGTATGTTGTCGATATCTTTGTTACTCCAATGGATGGTAGCCTTGTCATTATGGAAGGTAGTCTATTGTCAGTATTTTTGTAACTCTAAGGGATGGTAGCCTTGTCTTTATGGAATGTAGTATGTTATCGATATCTTTGTTACTCCAATGGATGGTAGCCTTGTCATTATGAAAGGTAGTCTATTGTCGTGATTTTTGTTACTATAATAGATTGTAGACTTGTCATTATGGAAGGTAGTATGTTGTCGAGATTTTTGTTACTCCAATGGATGGTAGCCTTGTCATTATGGAAGGTAGTTTGTTGTCCAGATTTTTGTTACAACAATTTATGGTAGCCTTGTCATTATGGAAGTTAGGTTGTTGTCGAGATTTTTGTTACTACAATGGATGGTAGCCTTGTCTTTATGGAAGATAGTATGTCATTGTGATTTCAGTTACTCTAATGGATGGTAGCCTTGTCATTAAGGACGGTAGTCTGTTGGTCAGATTTTTGGTACTCCAATGGATGGTAGACTTATCATTATGGAAGGTAGTTTATTGTCGAGATTTTTGTTACTCCATTGGATGGTAGCCTTGTCATTATGGAAGGTAGTGTGTATTCGATTTTTTTGTTACTCCAATGGATGGTAGCCATGTCATTATGGAAGGTAGTATGTTGTCGATATCTTTGTTACTCCAATGGATGGTAGCCTTGTCATTATGGACAGTACTTTATTGTCGAGATTTTGGTTACTCTCAGGGATGGTAGCCTTGTCATTATGGAAGTTAGTGTGTTGTCGATATTTTTGTTATTCCAATGGATGGTAGCCTTGTCATTATGGAGGGTAGTCTGTTGTCGAGATTTTCGTTACTCTCAGGGCTGGTAGCCTTGTCATTATGGTAGTTAATGTGTTGTCGATATTTTTGTTATTCCAATGGATGGTAGCCTTATCATTATGGAAGGTAGTCTGTTGTCGAGATTTTTGTTACTCCAATGGATGATAGCCTTGTCATTATGGAAGGTAGTTTATTGTCATGATTTTTGTTACTACAATGCATGGTAGCCTTGTCATTATGGAAGAAAGTTTGTTGTCGAGATTTTTGTAACTACAATGGATTGTATCCTTTACATTATGGAAGGTAGTATGTTGTCGATATCTTTGTTACTCCAATGGATGGTAGCCTTGTCATTATGGAAGGTAGTATGTTGTCGAGATTTTTGTTACTCCAATGGATGATAGCCTTGTCATTAAGGACGGTAGTCTGTTGTTCAGATTTTTGGTACTCCAATGGATGGTAGACTTGTCATTATTCAAGGTAGTTTATTGTCGAGATTTGTGTTACTCCATTGGATGGTAGCCTTGTCATTATGGAAGGTAGTATGTTGTGAAGATTTTTGTTACTACAATGGATGGTAGCCTTATCAATATGAAAGGTAGTCTGTTGTCGAGATTTTTGTTACTACAATGGATTGTATCCTTTACATTATGGAAGGTAGTATGTTGTCGATATCTTTGTTACTCCAATGGATGGTTACCTTGTCATTATGGAAGGTAGTCTATTGTTAGTATTTTTGTAACTCTAAGGGATGGTAGCCTTGTCTTTATGGAATGTAGTATGTTATCGATATCTTTGTTACTCCAATGGATGGTAGCCTTGTCATTATGAAAGGTAGTCTATTGTCGTGATTTTTGTTACTATAATAGATTGTAGACTTGTCATTATGGAAGGTAGTATGTTGTCGAGATTTTTGTTACTCTAATGGATGGTAGCCTTGTCATTATGGAAGGTAGTCTGTTGTCCAGATTTTTGTTACAACAATTTATGGTAGCCTTGTCATTATGGAAGCTAGGCTGTTGTCGAGATTTTTGTTACTACAATGGATGGTAGCCTTGTCTTTATGGAAGATAGTATGTCATTGTGATTTCAGTTACTCTAATGGATGGTAGCCTTGTCATTAAGGACGGTAGTCTGTTGGTCAGATTTTTGGTACTCCAATGGATGGTAGACTTATCATTATGGAAGGTAGTTTATTGTCGAGATTTTTGTTACTCCATTGGATGGTAGCCTTGTCATTATGGAAGGTAGTGTGTATTCGATTTTTTTGTTACTCCAATGGATGGTAGTCATGTCATTATGGAAGGTAGTATGTTGTCGATATCTTTGTTACTCCAATGGATGGTAGCCTTGTCATTATGGACAGTACTTTGTTGTCGATATTTTGGTTACTCTCAGGGATGGTAGCCTTGTCATTATGGAAGTTAGTGTGTTGTCGATATTTTTGTTATTCCAATGGATGGTAGCCTTGTCATTATGGAAGGTAGTCTGTTGTCGAGATTTCTGTTACTCTAAGGGATGGTAGCCTTGTCATTATGGAGGGTAGTCTGTTGTCGAGATTTTCGTTACTCTCAGGGATGGTAGCCTTGTCATTATGGAAGTTAGTGTGTTGTCGATATATTTGTTATTCCAAGGGATCGTAGCCTTGTCATTATGGAAGGTAGTCTGTTGTCGTGATTTTTGTTACTCTAAGGGATGGTAGCCTTGTCATTATGGAACGTAGTCTTTTGTCGACATTTTTGTCATTCCAATGGACGGTAGCCTTGTCATTATGAAAGGTAGTCTATTGTCGAGATTTTAGTTACTATAATAGATTGTAGACTTGTCATTATGGAACGTAGTATGTTGTTGATATTTTTGTTACTCCAATGGATGATAGCCTTGTCATTATGGAAGGTAGTCTGTTGTCGAGATTTTTGTTACAACAATGGATGATAGCCTGATCATTATGGAGGGTAGTCTGTGGTCGACATTTTCGTTACACTCAGGGATGGTAGCCTTGTCATTATGCAAGTTAGTGTGTTGTCAATATTTTTGTTATTCCAATGGATGGTAGCCTTATCATTATGGAAGGTAGTCTGTTGTCGAGATTTTTGTTACTCCAATGGATGATAGCCTTGTCATTATGGAAGGTAGTTTATTGTCGTGATTTTTGTTACTACAATGCATGGTAGCCTTGTCATTATGAAAGATAGTCTGTTGTCGAGATTTTTGTAACTACAATGGATTGTATCCTTTACATTATGGAAGGTAGTATGTTGTCGATATCTTTGTTACTCCAATGGATGGTAGCCTTGTCATTATGGAAGGTAGTATGTTGTCGAGATTTTTGTTACTCCAATGGATGATAGCCTTGTCATTAAGGACGGTAGTCTGTTGTTCAGATTTTTGGTACTCCAATGGATGGTAGACTTGTCATTATTCAAGGTAGTTTATTGTCGAGATTTGTGTTACTCCATTGGATGGTAGCCTTGTCATTATGGAAGGTAGTATGTTGTGAAGATTTTTGTTACTACATTGGATGGTAGCCTTGTCATTATGAAAGGTAGTCTGTTGTCGAGATTTTTGTTACTACAATGGATTATATCCTTTACATTATGGAAGGTAGTATGTTGTCGATATCTTTGTTACTCCAATGGATGGTAGCCTTGTCATTATGGAAGGTAGTCTATTGTCAGTATTTTTGTTACTCTAAGGGATGGTAGCCTTGTCTTTATGGAATGTAGTATGTTATCGATATCTTTGTTACTCCAATGGATGGTAGCCTTGTCATTATGGAGGGTAGTCTGTTGTCGAGATTTTTGTTAATCCAATGGATGATAGCCTTGTCAGTATGGAAGGTAGTTTATTGTTGAGATTTTCGTTACTCTCAGGGATGGTAGCCGTTTCATTATGGGAGTTACTGTGTTGTCGATATTTTTGTTATTCCAATGGATGGTAGCCTAGTCCTTATGGAAGGTAGTCAATTGTCGAGATTTTTGTTACTCTAAGGGATGGTAGCCTTGTCATTATGCATGTTAGTGTGTTGTCGATATTTATTTTATTCCAATGGATGGTAGCCTTGTCATTATGGAAGGTAGTATGTTGTGAAGATTTTTGTTACTACAATGGATGGTAGCCTTGTCATTATGGAAGGTAGTCTAATGTCGAGATTTTTGTTACTCTAAGGGATGGTAGCCTTGTCATTATGGAGGGTAGTCTGTTGTCGAGATTTTCGTTACTCTCAGGGATGGTAGCCTTGTCATTATGGAAGTTAGTGTGTCGTGGATATATTTGTTATTCCAATGGATGGTAGCCTTGTCATTATGGAAGGTAGTATGTTGTCATGATTTTTGTTACTCTAAGGGATGGTAGCCTTGTCATTATGGAACATAGTCTTTTGTTGACATTTTTGTCATTCCAATGGACGGTAGCCTTGTCATTATGAAAGGTAGTCTATTGTCGAGATTTTAGTTACTACAATAGATTGTAGACTTGTCATTATGGAACGTAGTATGTTGTTGAGATTTTTGTTACTCCAATGGATGATAGCCTTGTCATTATGGAAGCTAGTCTGTTGTCCAGATTTTTGTTACAATAATTGATGGTATCCTTGTCATTATGGAAGGTAGTCTGTTGTCGAGATTTTTGTTACAACAATGGATGATAGCCTGATCATTATGGAGGGTAGTCTGTGGTCGAGATTTTTGTTACACTCAGGGATGGTAGCCTTGTCATTATGGAAGTTAGTGTGTTGTCAATATTTTTGTTATTCCAATGGATGGTAGCCTTATCATTATGGAAGGTAGTCTGTTGTCGAGATTTTTGTTACTCCAATGGATGATAGCCTTGTCATTATGGAAGGTAGTTTATTGTCGTGATTTTTGTTACTACAATGCATGGTAGCCTTGTCATTATGGAAGATAGTCTGTTGTCGAGATTTTTGTAACTACAATGGATTGTATCCTTTACATTATGGAAGGTAGTATGTTGTCGATATCTTTGTTACTCCAATGGATGGTAGCCTTGTCATTATGGAAGGTAGTATGTTGTCGAGATTTTTGTTACTCCAATGGATGATAGCCTTGTCATTAAGGACGGTAGTCTGTTGTTCAGATTTTTGGTACTCCAATGGATGGTAGACTTGTCATTATTCAAGGTAGTTTATTGTCGAGATTTGTGTTACTCCATTGGATGGTAGCCTTGTCATTATGGAAGGTAGTATGTTGTGAAGATTTTTGTTACTACAATGGATGGTAGCCTTGTCATTATGAAAGGTAGTCTGTTGTCGAGATTTTTGTTACTACAATGGATTGTATCCTTTACATTATGGAAGGTAGTATGTTGTCGATATCTTTGTTACTCCAATGGATGGTAGCCTTGTCATTATGGAAGGTAGTCTATTGTCAGTATTTTTGTTACTCTAAGGGATGGTAGCCTTGTCTTTATGGAATGTAGTATGTTATTGATATCTTTCTTACTCCAATGGATGGTAGCCTTGTCATTATGGAGGGTAGTCTGTTGTCGAGATTTTTGTTACTCCAATGGATGATAGCCTTGTCAGTATGGAAGGTAGTTTATTGTTGAGGTTTTCGTTACTCTCAGGGATGGTAGCCTTTTCATTATGGGAGTTACTGTGTTGTCGATATTTTTGTTATTCCAATGGATGGTAGCCTAGTCCTTATGGAAGGTTGTCAATTGTCGAGATTTTTGTTACTCTAAGGGATGGTAGGCTTGTCATTATGGAAGTTAGTGTGTTGTCGATATTTTTTTTATTCCAATGGATGGTAGCCTTGTCATTATGGAAGGTAGTATGTTGTGAAGATTTTTGTTACTACAATGGATGGTAGCCTTGTCATTATGAAAGGTAGTATGTTGTCGAGATTTTTGTTACTCCATTGGATGGTAGCCTTGTCATTATGGAAGGTAGTGTGTATTCGATTTTTTTGTTACTCCAATGGATGGTAGCCATGTCATTATGGAAGGTAGTATGTTGTCGATATCTTTGTTACTCCAATGGATGGTAGCCTTGTCATTATGGAGAGTACTTTGTTGTCGAGATTTTGGTTACTCTCGGGGATGGTAGCCTTGTCATTATGGAAGTTAGTGTGTCGTCGATATATTTGTTATTCCAATGGATGGTAGCCTTGTCATTATGGAAGGTAGTTTGTTGTCATGATTTTTGATACTCTAAGGGATGGTAGCCTTGTCATTCCAATGGACGGTAGCCTTGTCATTATGAAAGGTAGTCTATTGTCGAGATTTTAGTTACTACAATAGATTGTAGACTTGTCATTATGGAAGGTAGTATGTTGTTGAGATTTTTGTTACTCCAATGGATGATAGCCTTGTCATTATGGAAGGTAGTCTGTTGTCCAGATTTTTGTTACAATAATTGATGGTATCCTTGTCATTATGGAAGGTAGTCTGTTGTCGAGATTTTTGTTACAACAATGGATGATAGCCTGATCATTATGGAGGGTAGTCTGTGGTCGAGATTTTTGTTACACTCAGGGTTGGTAGCCTTGTCATTATGGAAGTTAGTGTGTTGTCAATATTTTTGTTATTCCAATGGATGGTAGCCTTATCATTATGGAAGGTAGTCTGTTGTCGAGATTTTTGTTACTCCAATGGATGATAGCCTTGTCATTATGGAAGGTAGTTTATTGTCGTGATTTTTGTTACTACAATGCATGGTAGCCTTGTCATTATGAAAGATAGTCTGTTGTCGAGATTTTTGTAACTACAATGGATTGTATCCTTTACATTATGGAAGGTAGTATGTTGTCGATATCTTTGTTACTCCAATGGATGGTAGCCTTGTCATTATGGAAGGTAGTATGTTGTCGAGATTTTTGTTACTCCAATGGATGATAGCCTTGTCATTAAGGACGGTAGTCTGTTGTTCAGATTTTTGGTACTCCAATGGATGGTAGACTTGTCATTATTCAAGGTAGTTTATTGTCGAGATTTGTGTTACTCCATTGGATGGTAGCCTTGTCATTATGGAAGGTAGTATGTTGTGAAGATTTTTGTTACTACATTGGATGGTAGCCTTGTCATTATGAAAGGTAGTCTGTTGTCGAGATTTTTGTTACTACAATGGATTATATCCTTTACATTATGGAAGGTAGTATGTTGTCGATATCTTTGTTACTCCAATGGATGGTAGCCTTGTCATTATGGAAGGTAGTCTATTGTCAGTATTTTTGTTACTCTAAGGGATGGTAGCCTTGTCTTTATGGAATGTAGTATGTTATCGATATCTTTGTTACTCCAATGGATGGTAGCCTTGTCATTATGGAGGGTAGTCTGTTGTCGAGATTTTTGTTAATCCAATGGATGATAGCCTTGTCAGTATGGAAGGTAGTTTATTGTTGAGATTTTCGTTACTCTCAGGGATGGTAGCCGTTTCATTATGGGAGTTACTGTGTTGTCGATATTTTTGTTATTCCAATGGATGGTAGCCTAGTCCTTATGGAAGGTAGTCAATTGTCGAGATTTTTGTTACTCTAAGGGATGGTAGCCTTGTCATTATGCATGTTAGTGTGTTGTCGATATTTATTTTATTCCAATGGATGGTAGCCTTGTCATTATGGAAGGTAGTATGTTGTGAAGATTTTTGTTACTACAATGGATGGTAGCCTTGTCATTATGGAAGGTAGTCTAATGTCGAGATTTTTGTTACTCTAAGGGATGGTAGCCTTGTCATTATGGAGGGTAGTCTGTTGTCGAGATTTTCGTTACTCTCAGGGATGGTAGCCTTGTCATTATGGAAGTTAGTGTGTCGTGGATATATTTGTTATTCCAATGGATGGTAGCCTTGTCATTATGGAAGGTAGTATGTTGTCATGATTTTTGTTACTCTAAGGGATGGTAGCCTTGTCATTATGGAACATAGTCTTTTGTTGACATTTTTGTCATTCCAATGGACGGTAGCCTTGTCATTATGAAAGCTAGTCTATTGTCGAGATTTTAGTTACTACAATAGATTGTAGACTTGTCATTATGGAACGTAGTATGTTGTTGAGATTTTTGTTACTCCAATGGATGATAGCCTTGTCATTATGGAAGCTAGTCTGTTGTCCAGATTTTTGTTACAATAATTGATGGTATCCTTGTCATTATGGAAGGTAGTCTGTTGTCGAGATTTTTGTTACAACAATGGATGATAGCCTGATCATTATGGAGGGTAGTCTGTGGTCGAGATTTTTGTTACACTCAGGGATGGTAGCCTTGTCATTATGGAAGTTAGTGTGTTGTCAATATTTTTGTTATTCCAATGGATGGTAGCCTTATCATTATGGAAGGTAGTCTGTTGTCGAGATTTTTGTTACTCCAATGGATGATAGCCTTGTCATTATGGAAGGTAGTTTATTGTCGTGATTTTTGTTACTACAATGCATGGTAGCCTTGTCATTATGGAAGATAGTCTGTTGTCGAGATTTTTGTAACTACAATGGATTGTATCCTTTACATTATGGAAGGTAGTATGTTGTCGATATCTTTGTTACTCCAATGGATGGTAGCCTTGTCATTATGGAAGGTAGTATGTTGTCGAGATTTTTGTTACTCCAATGGATGATAGCCTTGTCATTAAGGACGGTAGTCTGTTGTTCAGATTTTTGGTACTCCAATGGATGGTAGACTTGTCATTATTCAAGGTAGTTTATTGTCGAGATTTGTGTTACTCCATTGGATGGTAGCCTTGTCATTATGGAAGGTAGTATGTTGTGAAGATTTTTGTTACTACAATGGATGGTAGCCTTGTCATTATGAAAGGTAGTCTGTTGTCGAGATTTTTGTTACTACAATGGATTGTATCCTTTACATTATGGAAGGTAGTATGTTGTCGATATCTTTGTTACTCCAATGGATGGTAGCCTTGTCATTATGGAAGGTAGTCTATTGTCAGTATTTTTGTTACTCTAAGGGATGGTAGCCTTGTCTTTATGGAATGTAGTATGTTATTGATATCTTTCTTACTCCAATGGATGGTAGCCTAGTCCTTATGGAGGGTAGTCTGTTGTCGAGATTTTTGTTACTCCAATGGATGATAGCCTTGTCATTATGGAAGTTAGTGTGTTGTCGATATTTTTTTTATTCCAATGGATGGTAGCCTTGTCATTATGGAAGGTAGTATGTTGTGAAGATTTTTGTTACTACAATGGATGGTAGCCTTGTCATTATGAAAGGTAGTCTGTTGTCAAGATTTTTGTTACTCCATTGGATGGTAGCCTTGTCATTATGGAAGGTAGTGTGTTGTCGTGATTTTTGTTACTCCATTGGATGGTAGCCTTTTCATTATGGAAGGTAGTATGTTATCGATATCTTTCTTACTCTAATGGATGGTAGCCTAGTCATTATGGAAGGTAGTCTATTATCGAGATTTTTGTTGTTCCAGTGGATGGTAGCCTTGTTATTATGGAAGGTAGTCTATTTTCGTGATTTTTGTTACTCCAATGGATGGTATCCTTGTCATTATGGAAGGTAGTATGTTGTCGATATCTTTGTTACTCTAATGGATGGTAGCCTTGTCATTATGGAGGGTAGTTTGTTGTCGAGATTTTCGTTACTCTCAGGGATGGTAGCCTTGTCATTATGGAAGTTAGTGTGTTGTCGATATTTTTGTTATTCCAATGGACGGTAGCCTTGTAATTATGGAAGGTAGTCTTTTGTCGAGTTTTTATTTTCTCCAAAGGATGATAGCCTTGTCATTATGGAGGGTAGTCTGTTGTTGAGATTTTCGTTACACTCAGGGATGGTAGCCTTCTCATTATGGAAGTTAGTGTGTTGTCAATATTTTTGTTATTCCAATGGATGGTAGCCTTGTCATTAAGGAAGGTATTCTGTTGTCGAGATTTTTGTTACTCCAATGGATGATAGCCTTGTCATTATGGAAGGTGGTTTGTTGTCGAGATTTTTGTTACTATAATGGATGGTAGCCTTGTCATTATGGAAGGTAGTCTGTTATCGAGATTTTTGTTACTACAATGGATTGTATCCTTTACATTATGGAAGGTAGTATGTTGTCGATATCTTTGTTACTCCAATGGATGGTAGCCTTGTCATTATGGAATGTACTATGTTGTCGAGATTTTTGTTACTCCGATGGATGATAGCCTTGTCATTAAGGACGGTAGTCTGTTGTTCAGATTTTTGGTACTCCAATGGCTGGTAGACTTGTCATTATTCAAGGTAGTTTATTGTCGAGATTTGTGTTACTCCATTGGATGGTAGCCTTGTCATTATGGAAGGTAGTATGTTGTGAAGATTTTTGTTACTACAATGGATGGTAGCCTTGTCATTATGAAAGGTAGTCTGTTGTCGAGATTTTTGTTACTACAATGGATTGTATCCTGTACATTATGGAAGGTAGTATGTTGTCGATATCTTTGTTACTCCAATGGATGGTAGCCTTGTTATTATGGAAGGTAGTCTATTGTCAGTATTTTTGTTACTCTAAGGGATGGTAGCCTTGTCTTTATGGAATGTAGTATGTTATCGATATCTTTGTTACTCCAAAGGATGGTAGCCTTGTCATTATGGAGGGTAGTCTGTTGTCCAGATTTTTGTTACTCCAATGGATGATAGCCTTGTCAGTATAGAAGGTAGTTTATTGTTGAGATTTTTGTTACTCTCAGGGATGGTAGCCTTTTCATTATGGGAGTTACTGTGTTGTCGATATTTTTGTTATTCTAATGGATGGTAGCCTAGTCCTTATGGAAGGTAGTCAATTGTCGAGATTTTTGTTACTCTAAGGGATGGTAGCCTTGTCATTATGGAAGTTAGTGTGTTGTCGATATTTTTTTTATTCCAATGGATGGTAGCCTTGTCATTATGGAAGGTAGTATGTTGTGAAGATTTTTGTTACTACTATGGATGGTAGCCTTGTCATTATGAAAGGTAGTCTGTTGTCGAGATTTTTGTTACTCCATTGGATGGTAGCCTTGTCATTATGGAAGGTAGTGTGTTGTCGTGATTTTTGTTACTCCATTGGATGGTAGCCTTTTCATTATGGAAGGTAGTATGTTATCGATATCTTTCTTACTCTAATGGATGGTAGCCTAGTCATTATGGAAGGTAGTCTATTGTCGAGATTTTTGTTGTTCCAATGGATGGTAGCCTTGTTATTATGGAAGGTAGTATGTTGTCGATATCTTTGTTACTCCAATGGATGGTAGCCTTGTCATTATGGAGGGTAGTTTGTTGTCGAGATTTTCGTTACTCTCAGGGATGGTAGCCTTGTCATTATGGAAGTTAGTGTGTTGTCGATATTTTTGTTATTCCAATGGATGGTAGCCTTGTAATTATGGAAGGTAGTCTTTTGTCGAGTTTTTATTTTCTCCAAAGGATGATAGCCTTGTCATTATGGAGGGTAGTCTGTTGTTGAGATTTTCGTTACACTCAGGGATGGTAGCCTTCTCATTATGGAAGTTAGTGTGTTGTCAATATTTTTGTTATTCCAATGGATGGTAGCCTTGTCATTAAGGAAGGTATTCTGTTGTCGAGATTTTTGTTACTCCAATGGATGATAGCCTTGTCATTATGGAAGGTGGTTTGTTGTCGAGATTTTTGTTACTATAATGGATGGTAGCCTTGTCATTATGGAAGGTAGTCTGTTGTCGAGATTTTTGTTAATACAATGGATTGTATCCTTTACATTATGGAAGGTAGTATGTTGTCGATATCTTTGTTACTCCAATTGATGGTAGCCTTGTCATTATGGAAGGTAGTCTATTGTCAGTATTTTTGTTACTCTAAGGGATGGTAGCCTTGTCATTATGGAAAGTAGTTTGTTGTCGAGATTTTTGTTATTCTAATGGATGGTAGCCTTGTAATTATGAAAGGTAGTCTATTGTCTTGATTTTTGTTACTATAATAGATTGTAGCCTTGTCATTATGAAAGGTAGTCTTTTGTCGAGATTTTTGTTACTCCAATGGACGGTAGCCTTTATTATGGAAGGTAGTCTATTTTCGGGATTTTTGTTACTCCAATGGATGGTAGCCTTGTCATTATGGAAGGTAGTATGTTGTCCAGATTTTTGTTACTCTCAGGGATGATAGTATTGTCATTAAGAAAGGTAGTTTATTGTCGAGATTTTTGTTACTATAATAGATTATAGACTTGTCATTATGGAAGGTAGTCTGTTGTCGAGATTTTTGTTACTCCAATGGATGGTAGCCTTGTCATTATGGAAGGTAGTTTATTGTCGAGATTTGTGACACTACAATGGATGATAGCCTTGTCATTAAGGAAGGATGTCTATTGTCGAGATTTTTTTTACTACAATGGATTGTAGCCTTGTCGTTATGGAAGGTAGTCTTTTATCGATATCTTTGTTACTCCAAAGCATGGTAGTCTAGTCATTATGGAAGATAGTCTGTTGTCGAGATTTTTGTTACTCCAATGAATGGTATCCCTGTCATTATGGAAGGTAGTATGTTATCGATATCTTTGTTACTCCAATGGATGGTAGCCTTGTCATTATGGAATGTAGTATGTTGTCGATATCTTTGTTACTCTAAGGGATGGTAGCCTTGTCATTATGGAGGGTAGTCTGTTGTCGAGATTTTCGTTACTCTCAGGGATGGTAGCCTTGTCATTTTGGAAGTTAGTGTGTTGTCGATATATTTGTTATTCCAATGGATGGTAGCCTTGTCATTATGGAAGGTAGTCTGTTGTCTAGATTTTTGTTACTCTAATGGATGATACCCTTGCCAGTATGGAAGGTAGTTTATTGTCGAGATTTTCGTTACTCTCAGGGATGGTAGCCTTGTCATTATGGGAGTTAGTCTGTTGTCGAGATTTTTGTTACTCCTATGGATGATAGCCTGGTCATTATGTAGGGTAGTCTGTTGTCGAGGTTTTCGTTACTCTAAGGGATGGTAGCCTTGTCATTGTGGAAGTTAGTGTGTTGTCAATATTTTTGTTATTCCAACGGATGGTAGCCTTGTCATTATGGAAGGTAGTCTGTTGTCGAGATTTTTGTTACTCCAATGGATAATAGCCTTGTCATTATGGAAGGTAGTTTATTGTCATGATTTTTGTTACTACAATGGATGGTAGCCTTGTCATTATGGAAGATAGTCTGTTGTCGAGATTTTTGTTACTACAATGGATTGTATACTTTACATTATGGAAGGTAGTATGTTGTCGATATCTTTGTTACTTCAATGGATGGTAGCCTTGTCATTATGGAAGGTAGTCTGTTGTCGAGATTTTTGTTACTCCAATGGATGATAGCCTTGTCATTAAGGAAGGCAGTCTGTTGTTCAGATTTTTGGTACTCCAATGGATGGTAGACTTGTCATTATGGAAAGTAGTTTATTGTCGAGATTTGTGTTACTCCATTGGATGGTACCCTTGTCATTATGAAAGGTAGTGTGTTGTCGATTTTTTTGTTACTCCAATGGATGGTAGCTTTGTCATTATGGAATGTAGTATGTAGTCGATATCTTTGTTACTCCAATGGATGGTAGCCTTGTCATTATGGAGGGTAGTCTGTTATCGAGATTTTTGTTACTCCAATGGATGATAGCCTTGTCATTATGGAAGGTAGTTTATTGTCGTGATTTTTGTGACTACAATGGATGGTAGCCTTGTCATTATGGAAGATAGTCTGTTGTCGAGATTTTTGTTACTACAATGGATTGTATGCTTTACATTATGGAAGGTAGTATGTTGTCGATATCTTTGTTACTCCAATGGATGGTAGCCTTGTCATTATGGAAGGTAGTCTATTGTCGAGATTTTTGTTACTCCAATGGATGATAGCCTTTTCATTAAGGAAGGCAGTCTGTTGTTCAAATTTTTGGTACTCCAATGGATGGTAGACTTGTCATTATGGAAGGTAGTTTATTATCGAGATTTGTGTTACTCCATTGGATGGTAGCCTTGTCATTATGGAAGGTAGTGTGTTGTCGTGATTTTTATTACTCCATTGGATGGTAGCCTTTTCATTATGGAAGGTAGTATGTTATCGATATCTTTCTTACTCTAATGGATGGTAGCCTAGTCATTATGGAAGGTAGTCTATTGTCGAGATTTTTGTTGTTCCAATGGATGGTAGCCTTGTTATTATGGAAGGTAGTCTATTTTCGTGATTTTTGTTACTCCAATGGATGGTATCCTTGTCATTATGGAAGGTAGTATGTTGACGATATCTTTGTTACTCCAATGGATGGTAGCCTTGTCATTATGGAGGGTAGTTTGTTGTCGAGATTTTCGTTACTCTCAGGGATGGTAGCCTTGTCATTATGGAAGTTAGTGTGTTGTCGATATTTTTGTTATTCCAATGGATGGTAGCCTTGTAATTATGGAAGGTAGTCTTTTGTCGAGTTTTTATTTTCTCCAAAGGATGATAGCCTTGTCATTATGGAGGGTAGTCTGTTGTTGAGATTTTCGGTACACTCAGGGATGGTAGCCTTGTTATTATGGAAGTTAGTGTGTTGTCAATATTTTTGTTACTCCAATGGATGATAGCCTTGTCATTATGGAAGGTGGTTTGTTGTCGAGATTTTTGTTACTATAATGGATGGTATCCTTGTCATTATGGAAGGTAGTCTGTTGTCGAGATTTTTGTTACTACAATATATTGTATCCTTTACATTATGGAAGGTAGTATGTTGTTGATATCTTTGTTACTTCAATGGATGGTAGCCTTGTCATTATGGAAGGTAGTCTATTGTCAGTATTTTTGTTACTCTAAGGGATGGTAGCCTTGTCATTATGGAAAGTAGTTTGTTGTCGAGATTTTTGTTATTCTAATGGATGGTAGCCTTGTAATTATGAAAGGTAGTCTATTGTCTTGATTTTTGTTACTATAATAGATTGTAGCCTTGTCATTATGAAAGGTAGTCTTTTGTCGAGATTTTTGTTACTCCAATGGACGGTAGCCTTTATTACGGAAGGTAGTCTATTTTCGGGATTTTTGTTACTCCAATGGATGGTAGCCTTGTCATTATGGAAGGTAGTACGTTGTCATGATTTTTGTTACTCTCAGGGATGATAGTATTGTCATTAAGGAAGTAAGTTTATTGTCGAGATTTTTGTTACTATAATAGATTATAGACTTGTCATTATGGAAGGTAGTTTGTTGTCGAGATTTTTGTTACTCCAATGGATGGTAGCCTTGTCATTATAGAAGGTAGTTTATTGTCGAGATTTGTGACACTACAATGGATGATAGCCTTGTCATTATGGAAGGATGTCTATTGTCGAGATTTTTTTTACTACAATGGATTGTAGCCTTGTCGTTATGGAAGGTAGTCTGTTATCGATATCTTTGTTACTCCAAAGCATGGTAGTCTAGTCATTATGGAAGATAGTCTGTTGTCGAGATTTTTGTTACTCTAAGGGATGGTAGCCTTGTCATTATGGAGGGTAGTCTGTTGTCGAGATTTTCGTTACTCTCAGGGATGGTAGCCTTGTCATTATGGAAGTTAGTGTGTTGTCGATATATTTGTTATTCCAATGGATTGTAGCCTTGTCATTATGGAAGCTAGTATGTTGCCCAGATTTTTGTTACAACAATGGATGGTAGCCTAGTCATTATGGAAGGTAGTCTGTTGTCGATATTTTTGTTACTGCAATGGATGGTAGCCTTGTCATTATGGAAGGTAGTCTGTCATTGTGATTTCTGTTACTCCAATTGATCGTAGCCTTGTTATTATGGAAGGTAGTCTGTTGTCGAGATTTGTGTTACTCCATTAGATTGTAGCCTTTCCATTATGGAAGGTAGTGTGTTGTCGATTTTTTTGTTACTCCAATGGATGGTAGCCTTTTCATTATGGAATGTAATATGTTGTCGATATCTTTGTTACTCCAATGGATGGTAGCCTTGTCATTATGGAGGGTAGTCTGTTGTCGATATTTTCGTTACTCTTAGGGATGGTAGCCTTGTCATTATGGAAGTTAGTGTGTTGTCGATATTTTTGTTATTCCAATGAATGGTAGCCTTGTCATTATGGAAGGTAGTCTATTGTCGAGATTTTTGAAACTCCAATGGATGATAGCCTTGTCAGTATGGAAGGTAGTTTACTGTCGAGATTTTCGTTACTCTCAGGGATGGTAGCCTTGTCATTATGGGAGTTAGTGTGTCGTCGATATTTTTGTTATTCCAATGGATGGTAGCCTGTCATTATTGAAGGTAGTCTGTTGTCAAGATTTTTGTTTCTACAATGGATGGTAGCCTTGTCATTATGAAAGGTAGTCTGTTGTCGAGATTTTTGTTACTCCATTGGATGGTAGCCTTGTCATCATGGAAGGTAGTGTGTTGTTGTGATTTTTGTTACTCCATTGGATGGTAGCCTTTTCATTATGGAAGGTAGTATGTTATCGATATCTTTCTTACTCCAATGGATGGTAGCCTAGTCATTATGGAAGGTAGTTTGTTGTCGAGATTTTTGTGGTTCCAATGGATGGTAGCCTTGTTATTATGGAAGGTAGTCTGTTGTCGTGATTTTTTTACTCCAATGGATGGTATCCTTGTCATTATTGAAGGTAGTATGTTGTCGATATCTTTGATACTCCAATGGATGGTAGCCTTGTCATTATGGAGGGTAGTCTGTTGTCGAGATTTTCGTTACTCTCAGGGATGGTAGCCTTGTCATTATGGAAGTTAGTGTGTTGTCGATATTTTTTTTATTCCAATGGATGGTAGCCTTGTCATCATGGAAGGTAATCTATTGTCGAGATTTTTGTTACTGCAATAGATGGTAGCCTTGTCATTATGGAAGGTAGTCTGTTGTCAATATTTTTGTTACCCCATTGGATGGTAGCCTTGTCATTATGGAAGGTAGTGTGTTGTCGATTGTTTTGTTACTCCAATGGATGGTAGCCTTGTCATTATGGAGGGTAGTCTGTTGTCGATATTTTCGTTACTCTCAGGGATGGTAGCCTTGTCATTATGGAAGTTAGTGTGTTGTTGATATTTTTGTTATTATAATGGATGGTAGCCTTGTCATTATGGAAGGTAGTTTATTGTCGTGATTTTCGTTACTCTCAGGGATGGTAGCCTTGTCATTATGGGAGTAAGTCTGTTGTCGAGATTTTTGTTACTCCAATGGATGATAGCCTGGTCATTATGGAGGGTAGTCTGTTGTCGAGATTTTTGTTACTCTAAGGGATGGTTGCCTTGTCATTATGGAAGTTAGTGTGTTGTCAATATTTTTGTTATTCCAATGGATGGTAGCCTTCTCATTATGGAAGGTAGTTTATTGTCGTGATTTTTGTTACTACAATGGATGGTAGCCTTGTCATTATGGAAGATAGTCTGTTGTCGATATTTTTGTTACTACAATGGATTGTATCCTTTACATTATGGAAGGTAGCATGTTGTCGATATCTTTGTTACTCCAATGGATGATAGCCTTGTCATTATGGAAAGTAGTTTGTTGTCGACATTTTTGTTACTCCAATGGATGATACCCTTGTAATTAAGGACGGTAGTCTGTTGTTCAGATTTTTGGTACTCCAATGGATGGTAGACTTGTCATTATGGAAGGTAGTTTATTATCGAGATTTGTGTTACTCCATTGGATGGTAGCCTTGTCATTATGGAAGGTAGTGTGTTTTCGATTTTTTTGTTACTCCAATGGATGGTAGCCTTGTCATTATGGAATGTAGTATGTTGTCGATATCTTTGTTACTCCAATGGATGGTAGCCTTGTCGTTATGGAGGGTAGTTTGTTGTCGATATTTTCGTTACTCTCAAGGATGGTAGCCTTGTCATTATGGAAGTTAGTGTGTTGTCGATATTTTTGTTATTCCAATGGATGGTTACCTTGTCATTATGGAAGGTAGTCTGTTATCGAGATTTTTGTTACTCCAATGGATGATAGCCTTGTCAGTATGGAAGGTAGTTTATTGTCGAGATTTTCATTACTCTCAGGGATGGTAGCCTTGTCATTATGGGAGATAGTGTTTTGTCGATATTTTTTTTTATTCCAATGGATGGTAGCCTAGTCATTATGGAAGGTAGTCAATTTTCGAGATTTTTTTTACTCTAAGGGTTGGTAGTCTTGTCATTATTGAAGTTATTGTGTTGTCAATATTTTTGTTATTCCAATGGATGGTAGCCTTGTCATTATGGAAGGTAGTCTGTTGTCGAGATTTTTGTTACTCCAATGGATGATAGCCTTGTCAGTAAGGAAGGTAGTTTATTGTCGTGATTTTTGTTACTACAATGGATGGTAGCCTTGTCATTATGGAAGATAGTCTATTGTCGAGATTTTTGTTACTACAATGGATTGTATCCTTTACATTATGGAAGGTAGTATGTTGTCGATATCTTTGTTACTCCAACGGATGGTAGCCTTGTCATTATGGAAGGTAGTCTGTTGTCGAGATTTTTGTTACTCCAATGGATGATAGCCCTGTGATTAAGGACGGTAGTCTGTTGTTCAGATTTTTGGTACTCCAAAGGAAGGTAGACTTGTCATTATGGAAGGTAGTTTATTGTCGAGATTTGTGTTACTCCATCGGATTGTAGCCTTGTCATTATGGAAGGTAGTGTGTTGTCGATTTTTTTGTTACTTCAATGGATGGTAGCCTTGTCATTATGGAATGTAGTATGTTGTCGAGATTTTTGTTACTCCAATGGATGATAGCCTTGTCAGTATGGAAGGTAGTTTATTGTCGAGATTTTCGTTACTCTCAGGGATGGTAGCCTTGTCATTATGGGAGTTAGTGTGTCGTCGAGATTTTTGTTATTCCAATGGATGGTAGCCTAGTCATTATGGACGGTAGTCAATTGTCGAGATTTTTGTTACTCTAAGGGATGGTAGCCTTGTCATTATGAAAGTTAGTGTGTTGTCGATATTTTTTTATTCCAATGGATGGTAGCCTTGTCATTATTGAAGGTAGTCTATTGTCGAGATTTTTGTTGTTCCAATGGATGGTAGCCTTGTCATTATGGAAGGTAGTCTGTTGTCGTGATTTTTTTTTCTCCAATGGATGGTAGCCTTGTCATTATTGAAGGTAGTATGTTGTCGATATCTTTGTTACTCCAATGGATGGTAGCCTTGTCATTATGGAGGGTAGTCTGTTGTCGAGAGTTTCGTTACTCTTAGGGACGGTAGCCTTGTCATTATGGAAGGTAGTTTGTTGTCGATATTTTTGTTATTCCAATGGATGGTAGCCTTGTCATTATGGTAGGTAGTCTTTTGTCGAGATTTTTTTACTCCAATGGATGATAGCCTTGTCATTATGGAGGGTAGTCTGTTATCGAGATTTTTGTTAGTATAATAGATTGTAGCCTTGTCATTATGAAAGGTAGTCTTTTGTCGAGATTTTTGTTACTCCAATGGATGGTAGCCTTTATTATGGATGGTAGTCTATTTTCGGGATTTTTGTTACTCTAATGGATGGTAGCCTTGTCATTATGGAAGCTAGTATGTTGCCCAGATTTTTGTTACAACAATGGATGGTAGCCTTGTCATTATGGAAGGTAGTCTGTTGTCGATATTTTTGTTACTACAATGGATGGTAGCCTTGTCATTATGGAAGGTAGTCTGTCATTGTGATTTCTGTTACTCCAATTGATCGTAGCCTTGTTATTATGGAAGGTAGTCTGTTGTCGAGATTTGTGTTACTCCATTGGATTGTAGCCTTGTCATTATGGAAGGTAGTGTGTTGTCGATTTTTTTGTTACTCCAATGGATGGTAGCCTTGTCATTATGGAATGTAGTATGTTGTCGATATCTTTGTTACTCCAATGGATGGTAGCCTTGTCATTATGGAGGGTAGTCTGTTGTCGATATTTTCGTTACTCTCAGGGATGGTAGCCTTGTCATTATGGAAGTTAGTGTGTTGTCAATATTTTTGTTATTCTAATGGATGGTAGCCTTGTCATTATGGAAGGTAGTCTATTGTCGAGATTTTTGTTACTCCAATGGATGATAGCCTTGTCAGTATGGAAGGTAGTTTATTGTCGTGATTTTCGTTACTCTCAGGGATGGTAGCCTTGTCATTATGGGAGTTAGTGTGTCGTCCATATTTTTGTTATTCCAATGGATGGTAGCCTAGTCATTATGGATAGTAGTCAATTGTCGAGATTTTTGTTACTCTAAGGGTTTGTAGTCTTGTCATCATGGAAGTTAGTGTGTTGTCAATATTTTTGTTATTCCAATGGATGGTAGCCTTGTCATTATGGAAGGTAGTCTGTTGTCGAGATTTTTGTTACTCCAATGGATGATAGCCTTGTCAATAAGGAAGGTAGTTTATTGTCGTGATTTTTTTTACTACAATGGATGGTAGCCTTGTCATTATGGAAGATAGTCTGTTGTCGAGATTTTTGTTACTACAATGGATTGTATCCTTTATATTATGGAAGGTAGTATGTTGTCGATATCTTTGTTACTCCAATGGATGGTAGCCTTGTCATTATGGAAGGTAGTCTGTTGTCGAGATTTTTGTTACTCCAATGGATGATAGCCCTGTGATTAAGGACGATAGTCTGTTGTTCAGATTTTTGGTACTCCAATGGAAGGTAGACTTGTCATTATGGAAGGTAGTTTATTGTCAAGATTTGTGTTACTCCATTGGATTGAAGCCTTGTTATTATGGAAGGTAGTGTGTTGTCGATTTTTTTGTTACTCCAATGGATGGTAGCCTTGTCATTATGGGAGTTAGTGTGTCGTCAATATTTTTGTTATTCCAATGGATGGTAGCCTAGTCATTATGGACGATAGTCAATTGTCGAGATTTTTGTTACTCTAAGGGATTGTAGCCTTGTCATTATGAAAGTTAGTGTGTTGTCGATATTTTTTTTATTCCAATGGATGGTAGCCTTGTCATTATTGAAGGTAGTCTATTGTCGAGATTTTTGTTGTTCCAATGGATGGTAGCCTTGTCATTATGGAAGGTAGTCTGTTGTCGTGATTTTTTTTTTCTCCAATGGATGGTAGCCTTGTCATTATTGAAGGTAGTATGTTGTCGATATCTTTGTTACTCCAATGGATGGTAGCCTTGTCATTATGGAGGGTAGTCTGTTGTCGAGAGTTTCGTTACTCTTAGGGACGGTAGCCTTGTCATTATAGAAGTTAGTGTGTTGTCGATATTTTTGTTATTCCAATGGATGGTAGCCTTGTCATTATGGAAGGTAGTCTTTTGTCGAGATTTTTTTACTCCAATGGATGATAGCCTTGTCATTATGGAGGGTAGTCTGTTATCGAGATTTTTGTTACTATAATAGATTGTAGCATTGTCATTATGAAAGGTAGTCTTTTGTCGAGATTTTTGTTACTCCAATGGATGGTAGCCTTTATTATGGATGGTAGTCTATTTTCGGGATTTTTGTTACTCTAATGGATGGTAGCCTTGTCATTATGGAAGCTAGTATGTTGCCCAGATTTTTGTTACAACAATGGATGGTAGCCTTGTCATTATGGAAGGTAGTATGTTGTCGATATTTTTGTTACTACAATGGATGGAAGCCTTGTCATTATGGAAGGTAGTCTGTCATTGTGATTTCTGTTACTCCAATTGATCGTAGCCTTGTTATTATGGAAGGTAGTCTGTTTTCGAGATTTGTGTTACTCCATTGGATTGTAGCCTTGTCATTATGGAAGGTAGTGTGTTGTCGATTTTTTTGTTACTCCAATGGATGGTAGCCTTGTCATTATGGAATGTAGTATGTTTTTGATATCATTGTTACTCCAATGGATGGTAGCCTTGTCATTATGGAGGGTAGTCTGTTGTCGATATTTTCGTTACTCTCAGGGATGGTAGCCTTGTCATTATGGAAGTTAGTGTGTTGTCAATATTTTTGTTATTCCAATGGATGGTAGCCTTGTCATTATGGAAGGTAGTCTATTGTCGAGATTTTTGTTACTCCATTGGATGATAGCCTTGTCAGTATGGAAGGTAGTTTATTGTCGTGATTTTCGTTACTCTCAGGGATGGTAGCCTTGTCATTATGGGAGTTAGTGTGTCGTCGATATTTTTGTTATTCCAATGGATGGTAGCCTAGTCATTATGGATGGTAGTCAATTGTCGAGATTTTTGTTACTCTAAGGGATGGTAGCCTTGTCATTATGGAAGTTAGTGTGTTGTCGATATTTTCTTTATTCCAATGGATGGTAGCCTTGTCATTATTGAAGGTAGTCTGTTGTCAAGATTTTTGTTACTACAATGGATGGTAGCCTTGTCATTATGAAAGGTAGTCTGTTGTCGAGATTTTTGTTACTCCATTGGATGGTAGCCTTGTCATCATGGAAGGTAGTGTGTTGTTGTGATTTTTGTTACTCCATTGGATGGTAGCCTTTTCATTATGGAAGGTAGTATGTTATCGATATCTTTCTTACTCCAATGGATGGTAGCCTAGTCATTATGGAAGGTAGTTTGTTGTCGAGATTTTTGTTGTTCCAATGGATGGTAGCCTTGTTATTATGGAAGGTAGTCTGTTGTCGTGATTTTTTTACTCCAATGGATGGTATCCTTGTCATTATTGATGGTAGTATGTTGTCGATATCTTTGATACTCCAATGGATGGTAGCCTTGTCATTATAGAGGGTAGTCTGTTGTCGAGATTTTCGTTACTCTCAGGCATGGTAGCCTTGTCATTGTGGAAGTTAGTGTGTTGTCGATATTTATGTTATTCCAATGGATGGTAGCCTTGTCATCATGGAAGGTAGTCTATTGTCGAGATTTTTGTTACTACAATGGATGGTAGCCTTGTCATTATGGAAGGTAGTCTGTTGTCGATATTTTTGTTACCCCATTGGATGGTAGCCTTGTCATTATGGAAGGTAGTGTGTTGTCGATTTTTTTGTTACTCCAATGGATGGTAGCCTTGTCATTATGGAATGTAGTATGTTGTCGATATCTTTGTTACTCCAATGGATGGTAGCCTAGTCATTATGGAGGGTAGTCTGTTGTCGATATTTTCGTTACTCTCAGGGATGGTAGCCTTGTCATTATGGAAGTTAGTGTGTTGTTGATATTTTTGTTATTACAATGGATGGTAGCCTTGTCATTATGGAAAGTAGTCTATTGTCGAGATTTTTGTTACTCCAATGGATGATACCCTTGTCAGTATGGAAGGTAGTTTATTGTCGAGATTTTCGTTACTCTCAGGGATGGTAGCCTTGTCATTATGGGAGTTAGTCTGTTGTCGAGATTTTTGTTACTCCAATGGATGATAGCCTGGTCATTATGGAGGGTAGTCTGTTGTCGAGATTTTTGTTACTCTAAGGGATGGTAGCCTTGTCATTATGGAAGTTAGTGTGTTGTCAATATTTTTGTTATTCCAATGGATGGTAGCCTTCTCATTATGGAAGGTAGTCTATTGTCGAGATTTTTGTTACTCCAATGGATGATAGCCTTGTCATTATGGAAGGTAGTTTATTGTCGTGATTTTTGTTACTACAATGGATGGTAGCCTTGTCATTATGGAAGATAGTCTGTTGTCGATATTTTTGTTACTACAATGGATTGTATCCTTTACATTATGGAAGGTAGTATGTTTTCGATATCTTTGTTACTCCAATGGATGGTAGCCTTGTCATTATGGAAGGTAGTTTGTTGTCGAGATTTTTGTTACTCCAATGGATGATAGCCTTATAAATAAGGACGGTAGTCTGTTGTTCAGATTTTTGGTACTCCAATGGATGGTAGCCTTGTCATTATGGAAGGTAGTTTATTGTAGAGATTTGTGTTACTCCATTGGATGGTGGCCTTTCATTATGGAAGGTAGTGTGTTTTCGATTTTTTTGTTACTCCAATGGATGGTAGCCTTGTCATTATGGAATGTAGTATGTTGTCGATACTTTGTTACTCCAATGGATGGTAGCCTTGTCGTTATGGAGGGTAGTTTGTTGTCGATATTTCCGTTACTCTCATGGATGGTATCCTTGTCATTATGGAAGGTAGTATGTTGTCAATATCTTTGTTACTCCAATGGATAGTAGTGTAGTCATTATGGAAGGTAGTCTATTGTCGAGATTTTTTTTACTCTAAGGGATGGTAGCCTTGTCATTATGGAAGGTAGAATGTTGTTGAGATTTTTGTTACTATAGTAGATTTTAGACTTGTCATTAAGGAAGGTAGTATCTTGTCGAGATTTTTGTTACTACAATGGATGATAGCCTTGTCAGTATGGAAGTTAGTGTGTTGTCGATATTTTTGATACTCCAAAGGGTGGTAGCCTTGTCATTATGGAAGGTAGTCTGTTGTCGAGATTTTTGTTACTCCAATGGATGATAGCCTTGTCATTATGGAAGGTAGTTTATTGTCGATATTTTTGTTACTATAATAGATTGTATCCTTTACATTATGGAAGGTAGTATGTTATCGATATCTTTCTTACTCCAATGGATGGTAGCCTAGTCATTATGGATGGTAGCCTAGTCATTATGGAAGGTATTCTATTATCGAGATTTTTGTTATTCCAATGGATGGTAGCCTTATCATTATGGAAGGTAATCTGTTGTCGTGATTTTTGTTACTCTAATGGATGGTATCCTTGTCATTATGGAAGGTAGTATGTTGTCGATATCTTTGTTACTCCAATGGATTGTAGCCTTTTCATTATGGAAGGTAGTCTATTGTCGAGATTTTTGTTACTCTAAGGGATGGTATCCTTGTCATTATGGAAGGTAGTATGTTGTCTATATCTTTGTTACTCCAATGGATGGTAGCCTTGTCATTATGGAAGGTAGTCTGTTGTCGAGATTTTTGTTACTCTAATAGATGATAGCCTTGTCAGTATGGAAGGTAGTTTATTGACGAGATTTTTGTTACTACAATGGATGGTAGCCTTGTCATTATGGAAGCTAGTCTGTTGTCGAGATTTTTATTAATACAATCGATTGTATCCTTTTCATTATGGAATGTAGTATGTTATCGATATCTTTCTTACTCCAATGGATGGTAGCCTAGTCATTATGGAAGGTATTATGTTGTCGAGATTTTTGTTCTTCCAATGGATGGTAGCCTTGTCATTATGGAAGGAAGTCTGTTGTCGTGATTTTTGTTACTCTAAGGGATGGTATCCTTGTCATTATGGAAGGTAGTATGTTGTCAATATCTTTGTTACTCAAATGGATGGTAGCCTTGTCATTATGGAAGGTAGTCTATTGTCGATATTTTTGTTACTACAATGGATGATAGCCTTGTCATTATGGAAGGTAGTTTATTGTCGATATTTTTGATACTATAATAGATTGTAGACTTGTCATAATGGAAGGTAGTATGTTATCGATATTTTTGTTACTCCAATGGATGGTAGCCTTGTCATTATGGAAGGTAGTCTATTGTCGAGATTTTTGACAATACAATGGATGGTAGCTTTGTCATTATGGAAGGTAGTCTGTTGTCGATATTTTTGTTACTACAACGGATTGTAGCCTTGTCAATATGGAAGGTAGTCAGTTGTTGATATCTTTGTTACTCCAAAGGATGGTAGCCTAGTCATTATGGAAGGTAGTCTATTGTCGTGATTTTTGTTACTCTAAGGGATGGTAGCCTTGTCATTATGGAAGTTAGTGTGTTGTCGATATTTTTGTTATTCCAATGGATGGTAGCCTTGTCATTGTGGAAAGTAGTCTTTTGTCCAGATTTATGTTACTACAATGGATGGTAGCCTTGTCATTATGAAAGGTAGTCTATTGTCGAGATTTTTGTTACTCCATTGGATGGTAGCCTTGTCATTATGGAAGGTAGTGTGTTGTCGTGATTTTTGTTACTCCATTGGATGGTAGCCTTTTCATTATGGAAGGTAGTATGTTATCGATATCTTTCTTACTCCAATGGATGGTAGCCTAGTCATTATGGAAGGTAGTCTGTTGTCGAGATTTTTGTTATTCCAATGGATGGTAGCCTTGTCATTATGGAAGGTAGTCTGTTGTCTTGATTTTTGTTTCTCCAATGGATGGTATCCTTGTCATTATGGAAGGTAGTATGTTGTTGATATCTTTGTAACTCCAATGGATTGTAGCCTTGTCATTATGGAAGGTATTCTGTTGTCGAGATTTTTGTTATATCAATGAATGGTAGCCTTGTCATTATGGAAGATAGTCTGTTGTCGTGATTTTTGTTACTCCAATGGATGGTAGCCTTGTCATTATGGAAGGTAGTGTGTTGTGGATATTTTTGTTATTCCAATTGATGGTAGCCTTGTCATTATTGAAGGTAGTCTAATGTAGAGATTTTTGTTACTATAATAGATTTTAGACTTATCATTAAGGAAAGTAGTATGTTGTAGAGATTTTTCTTACTCCAATGGATGATAGCCTTGTCATTATGGAAGTTAGTGTGTTGTCGATATTTTTGTTATTCCAATGGATGGTGGCCTTGTCATTATGAAAGGTAGTCTATTGTCGATATTTTTGTTACTCCATTGGATGGTAGCCTTGTCATTATGGAAGGTAGTGTGTTGTCGTGATTTTTGTTACTCCATTGGATGGTAGCCTTTTCATTATGGAAGGTAGTATGTTAACAATATCTTTCTTACTCCAATGGATGGTAGCCTAGTCATTATGGAAGGTAGTCTGTTGTCGAGATTTTTGTTATTCCAATGGATGGTAGCCTTGTCATTATGGAAGGTAGTCTGTTGTCGTGATTTTTGTTTCTCCAATGGATGGTATCCTTGTCATTATGGAAGGTAGTATGTTGTTGATATCTTTGTTACTCCAATGGATTGTAGCCTTGTCATTATGGAAGGTATTCTGTTGTCGAGATTTTTGTTATACCAATGGATGGTAGCCTTGTCATTATGGAAGGTAGTGTGTTGTGGATATTTTTGTTATTCCAATTGATGGTAGCCTTGTCATTATGGAAGGTAGTCTAATGTTGAGATTTTTGTTACTATAATAGATTTTAGACTTGTCATTAAGGAAGGTAGTATGTTATCGAGATTTTTGTTACTCCAATGGATGATAGCCTTGTCATTTTGGAAGTTAGTGTGTTGTCGATATTTTTGTTATTCCAATGGATGGTAGCCTTGTCATTATGAAAGGTAGTCTACTGTCGAGATTTTTGTTACTCCATTAGATGGTAGCCTTGTCATTATGGAAGGTAGTGTGTTGTCGTGATTTTTGTTACTCCATTGGATTGTAGCCTTTACATTATGGAAGGTAATATGTTAACGATATCTTTCTTACTCCAATGGATGGTAGCCTAGTCATTATGGAAGGTAGTCTGTTGTCGAGATTTTTGTTATTCCAATGGATGTTAGCCTTGTCATTATGGAAGGTAGTCTGTTGTCGTGATTTTTGTTTCTCCAATGGATGGTATCCTTGTCATTATGGAAGGTAGTGTGTTGTGGATATTTTTGTTATTCCAGTTGATGGTAGCCTTGTCATTATGGAAGGTAGTCTAATGTTGAGATTTTTGTTACTATAATAGATTTTAGACTTGTCATTAAGGAAGGTAGTATGTTGTCGAGATTTTTGTTACTCCAATGGATGATAGCCTTGTCATTATGGAAGTTAGTGTGTTGTCGATATTTTTGTTATTCCAATGGATGGTAGCCTTTTCATTATGGAAGGTAGTCTGTTGTCGAGATTTTTGTTACTCCAATGGATGATAGCCTTGTCATTATGGAAGGTAGTTTATTGTCGATATTTTTATTACTATAATAGATTGTATCCTTTACATTATGGAAGGTATTATGTTATCGATATCTTTCTTACTCCAATGGATGGTAGCCTAGTCATTATGGAAGGTATTCTATTGTCGAGATTTTTGTTATTCCAATGGATGGTAGCCTTATCATTATTGAAGTTAGTGTGTTATGGATATTTTTGTTATTCCAATGGATGGTAGCCTTGTCATTATGGAAGGTATTCTGTTGTTGAGATTTTTGTTACTATAATAGATTTTAGACTTGTCATTAAGGAAGGTAGTATGTTGTTGAGATTTTTGTTACTCCAATGGATGATAGCCTTGTCAATATGAAAGTTAGTGTGTTGTCGATATTTTTGATATTCCAATGGATGGTAGCCTTATTATTATGGAAGGTAGTCTGTTATCGAGATTTTTGTTACTCCAATGGATGATAGCCATGTCATTATGGAAGGTAGTTTATTGTCGATATTTTTGTTACTATAATAGATTGTATCCTTTACATTATGGAAGGTAGTATGTTATCGATATCTTTCTTATTCCAATGGATGGTAGCCTTATTATTATGGAAGGTAGTCTGTTGTCGTGATTTTTGTTACTCTAATGGATGGTATCCTTGTCATTATGGAAGGTAGTATGTTGTCGATATCTTTGTTACTCAAATGGATGGTAGCCTTTTCATTATGGAAGGTAGTCTGTTGTCGATATTTTTGTTACTACAATGGATGATAGCCTTGTCATTATGGAAGGTAGTTTATTGTCGATATTTTTGTTACAATAATAGATTGTAGACTTGTCATAATGGAAGGTAGTATGTTGTCGATATCTTTGTTACTCCAATGGATGGTAGCCTTTTCATTATGGAAGGTAGTCTGTTATCGATAATTTTGTTACTACAATGGATGATAGCCTTGTCATTATGGAAGGTACTTTATTGTCGATATTTTTGTTACTATAATAGATTGTAGACTTGTCATAATGGAAGGTAGTATGTTGTCGTGATTTTTGTTACTCCAATGGATGGTAGCCTTGTCATTATGGAAGGTAGTGTGTTGTGGATATTTTTGTTATTCCAATTGATGGTAGCCTTGTCATTATGGAAGGTAGTCTAATGTTTAGATTTTTGTTACTATAATAGATTTTAGACTTGTCATTAAGGAAGGTAGTATGTTGTCGAGATTTTTGTTACTCCAATGGATGATAGCCTTGTCATTATAGAAGTTAGTGTGTTGTCGATATTTTTGTTATTCCAATGGATGGTAGCCTTGTCATTATGAAAGGTAGTCTATTGTCGAGATTTTTGTTACTCCATTGCATGGTAGCCTTGTCATTATGGAAGGTAGTGTGTTGTCGTGATTTTTGTTACTCCATTGGATGGTAGCCTTTTCATTATGGAAGGTAATATGTTAACGATATCTTTCTTACTCCAATGGATGTTAGCCTAGTCATTATGGAAGGTGTTCTGTTGTCGAGATTTTTGTTATTCCAATGGATGGTAGCCTTGTCATTATGGAAGGTAGTCTGTTGTCGTGATTTTTGTTTCTCCAATGGATGGTATCCTTGTCATTATGGAAGGTAGTATGTTGTTGATATCTTTGTTACTCCAATGGATTGTAGCCTTGTCATTATGGAAGGTAGTTTGTTGTCGAGATTTTTGTTATACCAATGGATGGTAGCCTTGTCATTATGGAAGGTAGTCTGTTGTCGTGATTTTTGTTACTCCAATGGATGGTAGCCTTTTCATTATGGAAGGTAGTGTGTTGTGGATATTTTTGTTATTCCAATTGATGGTAGCCTTGTCATTATGGAAGGTAGTCTAATGTTGAGATTTTTGTTACTATAATAGATTTTAGACTTGTCATTAAGGAAGGTAGTATGTTGTCGAGATTTTTGTTACTCCAATGGATGATAGCCTTGTCATTATGGAAGTTAGTGTGTTGTCGATATTTTTGTTATTCCAATGGATGGTAGCCTTGTCATTATGGAAGGTAGTCTGTTGTCGAGATTTTTGTTACTCCAATGGATGATACCCTTGTCATTATGGAAGGTAGTTTATTGTCGATATTTTTGTTACTATAATAGATTGTATCCTTTACATTATGGAAGATATTATGTTATCGATATCTTTCTTACTCCAATGGATGGTAGCCTAGTCATTATGGAAGGTATTCTATTGTCGAGATTTTTGTTATTCCAATGGACGGTAGCCTTATCATTATTGAAGTTAGTGTGTTATGGATATTTTTGTTATTCCAATGGATGGTAGCCTTGTCATTATGGAAGGTATTCTGTTGTTGAGATTTTTGTTACTATAATAGATTTTAGACTTGTCATTAAGGAAGGTAGTATGTTGTTGAGATTTTTGTTACTCCAATGGATGATAGCCTTGTCAATATGGAAGTTAGTGTGTTGTCGATATTTTTGATATTCCAATAGATGGTAGCCTTGTTATTATGGAAGGTAGTCTGTTATCGAGATTTTTGTTACTCCAATGGATGATAGCCTTGTCATTATGGAAGGTAGTTTATTGTCGATATTTTTGTTACTATAATAGATTGTATCCTTTACATTATGGAAGGTAGTATGTTATCGATATCTTTCTTACTCCAATGGATGTTAGCCTAGTCATTATGGAAGGTATTCTATTATCGAGATTTTTGTTTTTCCAATGGATGGTAGCCTTATTATTATGGAAGGTAGTCTGTTGTCGTGATTTTTGTTACTCTAATGGATGGTATCCTTGTCATTATGGAAGGTAGTATGTTGTCGATATCTTTGTTACTCCAATGGATGGTAGCCTTTTCATTATGGAAGGTAGTCTGTTGTCGATATTTTTGTTACTACAATGGATGATAGCCTTGTCATTATGGAAGGTAGTTTATTGTCGATATTTTTGTTACAATAATAGATTGTAGACTTGTCATAATGGAAGGTAGTATGTTGTTGATATCTTTGTTACTCCAATGGATGGTAGCCTTTTCATTATGGACGGTAGTCTGTTATCGATATTTTTGTTACTACAATGGATGATAGCCTTGTCATTATGGAAGGTAGTTTATTGTCGATATTTTTGTTACTATAATAGATTGTAGACTTGTCATTATGGAAGGTAGTATGTTGTCGTGATTTTTGTTACTCCAATGGATGGTAGCCTTGTCATTATGGAAGGTAGTGTGTTGTGGATATTTTTGTTATTCCAATTGATGGTAGCCTTGTCATTATGGAAGGTAGTCTAATGTTTAGATTTTTGTTACTATAATAGATTTTAGACTTGTCATTAAGGAAGATAGTATGTTGTCGAGATTTTTGTTACTCCAATGGATGATAGCCTTGTCATTATGGAAGTTAGTGTGTTGTCGATATTTTTGTTATTCCAATGGATGGTAGCCTTGTCATTATGAAAGGTAGTCTATTGTCGAGATTTTTGTTACTCCATTGGATGGTATGCTTGTCATTATGGAATGTAGTGTGTTGTCGTGATTTTTGTTACTCCATTGGATGGTAGCCTTTTCATTATGGAAAGTAATATGTTAACGATATCTTTCTTACTCCAATGGATGGTAGCCTAGTCATTATGGAAGGTAGTCTATTGTCGAGATTTTTGTTATTCCAATGGATGGTAGCCTTGTCATTATGGAAGGTAGTCTGTTGTCGTGATTTTTGTTTCTCCAATGGATGGTATCCTTGTCATTATGGAAGGTAGTATGTTGTTGATATCTTTGTTACTCCAATGGATTGTAGCCTTGTCATTATGGAAGGTAGTTTGTTGTCGAGATTTTTGTTATACCAATGGATGGTAGCCTTGTCATTATGGAAGGTAGTGTGTTGTGGATATCTTTGTAACTCCAATGGATGGTAGCCTTTTCATTATGGAAGGTAGTCTGTTGTCGATATTTTTGTTGCTACAATGGATGATAGCCTTGTCATTATAGAAGGTAGTTTATTGTCGATATTTTTGTTACTATAATAGATTGTATCCTTTACATTATGGAAGGTAGTATGTTATCGATATCTTTCTTACTCCAATGGATGGTAGCCTAGTCATTATGGAAGGTATTATGTTGTCGAGATTTTTGTTATTCCAATGGATGGTAGCCTTGTCATTATGGAAGGAAGTCTGTTGTCATGATTTTTGTTACTCTAATGGATGGTATCCTTGTCATTATAGAAGGTAGTATGTTATCGATATCTTTGTTACTCCAATGGATGGTAGCCTTGTCATTATGGAAGGTAGTCTATTTTCGATATTTTTGTTACTACAATGGATGATAGCCTTGTCATTATGGAAGGTAGTTTATTGTCGATATTTTTGTTACTATAATAGATTGTAGACTTGTCATAATGGAAGGTAGTATGTTATCGATATTTTTGTTACTCCAATGGATGGTAGCCTTGTCATTATGGAAGGTAGTCTATTGTCGAGATTTTTGACAATACAATGGATGGTAGCTTTGTCATTATGGAAGGTAGTCTGTTGTCGAGATTTTTGTTACTACAACGGATTGTAGCCTTGTCAATATGGAAGGTAGTCAGTTGTTGATATCTTTGTTACTCCAAAGGATGGTAGCCTAGTCATTATGGAAGGTAGACTATTGTCGTGATTTTTTTTACTCTAAGGGATGGTAGCCTTGTCATTATGGAAGTTAGTGTGTTGTCGATATTTTTGTTATTCCAATGGATGGTAGCCTTGTCATTATGGAAAGTAGTCTTTTGTCCAGATTTATGTTACTACAATGGATGGTAGCCTTGTCATTATGAAAGGTAGTCTATTGTCGATATTTTTGTTACTCCATTGGATGGTAGCCTTGTCATTATGGAAGGTAGTGTGTTGTCGTGATATTTGTTACTCCATTGGATGGTAGCCTTTTCATTATGGAAGGTAGTATGTTATCGATATCTTTCTTACTCCAATGGATGGTAGCCTAGTCATTATGGAAGGTAGTCTGTTGTCGAGATTTTTGTTATTCCAATGGATGGTAGCCTTGTCATTATGGAAGGTAGTCTGTCGTCGTGATTTTTGTTTCTCCAATGGATGGTATCCTTGTCATTATGGAAGGTAGTATGTTGTTGATATCTTTGTTACTCCAATGGATTGTAGCCTTGTCATTATGGAAGGTAGTATGTTGTTGATATCTTTGTTACTCCAATGGATTGTAGCCTTGTCATTATGGAAGGTAGTTTGTTGTCGAGATTTTTGTTATACCAATGGATGGTAGCCTTGTCATTATGGAAGGTAGTCTGTTGTCTTGATTTTTGTTACTCCAATGGATGGTAGCCTTGTCATTATGGAAGGTAGTGTGTTGTGGATATTTTTGTTATTCCAATTGATGGTAGCCTTGTCATTATGGAAGGTAGTCTAATGTTGAGATTTTTGTTACTATAATAGATTTTAGACTTGTCATTAAGGAAGGTAGTATGTTGTCGAGATTTTTGTTACTCCAATGGATGATAGCCTTGTCATTATGGAAGTTAGTGTGTTGTCGATATTTTTGTTATTCCAATGGATGGTAGCCTTGTCATTATGGAAGGTACTCTGTTGTCGAGATTTTTGTTACTCCAATGGATGATAGCCTTGTCATTATGGAAGGTAGTTTATTGTCGATATTTTTGTTACTATAATAGATTGTATCCTTTACATTATGGAAGGTAGTATGTTAACGATATCTTTCTTACTCCAATGGATGGTAGCCTAGTCATTATGGAAGGTATTATGTTGTCGAGATTTTTGTTATTCCAATGGATGGTAGCCTTGTCATTATGGAAGGAAGTCTGTTGTCATGATTTTTGTTACTCTAATGGATGGTATCCTTGTCATTATGGAAGGTAGTATGTTGTCGATATCTTTGTTACTCCAATGGATGGTAGCCTTGTCATTATGGAAGGTAGTCTATTATCGATATTTTTGTTACTACAATGGATGATAGCCTTGTCATTATGGAAGGTAGTTTATTGTCGATATTTTTGTTACTATAATAGATTGTAGACTTGTCATAATGGAAGGTAGTATGTTATCGATATTTTTGTTACTCCAATGGATGGTAGCCTTGTCATTATGGAAGGTAGTCTATTGTCGAGATTTTTGACAATACAATGGATGGTAGCTTTGTCATTATGGAAGGTAGTCTGTTGTCGAGATTTTTGTTACTACAACGGATTGTAGCCTTGTCAATATGGAAGGTAGTCAGTTGTTGATATCTTTGTTACTCCAAAGGATGGTAGCCTAGTCATTATGGAAGGTAGACTATTGTCGTGATTTTTTTTACTCTAAGGGATGGTAGCCTTGTCATTATGGAAGTTAGTGTGTTGTTGATATTTTTGTTATTCCAATGGATGGTAGCCTTGTCATTATGGAAAGTAGTCTTTTGTCCAGATTTATGTTACTACAATGGATGGTAGCCTTGTCATTATGAAAGGTAGTCTATTGTCGATATTTTTGTTACTCCATTGGATTGTAGCCTTGTCATTATGGAAGGTAGTGTGTTGTCGTGATATTTGTTACTCCTTTGGATGGTAGCCTTTTCATTATGGAAGGTAGTATGTTATCGATATCTTTCTTACTCCAATGGATGGTAGCCTAGTCATTATGGAAGGTAGTCTGTTGTCGAGATTTTTGTTATTCCAATGGATGGTAGCCTTGTCATTATGGAAGGTAGTCTGTCGTCGTGATTTTTGTTTCTCCAATGGATGATATCCTTTTCATTATGGAAGGTAGTATGTTGTTGATATCTTTTTTACTCCAATGGATTGTAGCCTTGTCATTATGGAAGGTATTTTGTTGTCGAGATTTTTGTTATATCAATGGATGGTAGCCTTGTCATTATGGAAGGTAGTCTGTTGTCGTGATTTTTGTTACTCCAATGGATCGTAGCCTTGTCATTATGGAAGGTAGTGTGTTGTGGATATTTTTGTTATTCCAATTGATGGTAGCCTTATCATTATTGAAGGTAGTCTAATGTTGAGATTTTTGTTACTATAATAGATTTTAGACTTGTTATTAAGGAAGGTAGTATGTTGTCGAGATTTTTGTTACTCCAATGGATGATAGCCTTGTCATTATGGAAGTTAATGTGTTGTCGATATTTTTGTTATTCCAATGGATGGTAGCCTTGTCATTATGAAAGGTAGTCTATTGTCGAAATTTTTGTTACTCCATTGGATGGTAGCCTTGTCATTATGGAAGGTAGTGTGTTGTCGTGATTTTTGTTACTCCATTGGATGGTAGCCTTTTTATTATGGAAGGTAGTATGTTGTCGATATCTTTGTTACTCCAATGGATGGTAGCCTTTTCATTATGGAAGGTAGTCTGTTGTCGATATTTTGGTTACTACAATGGATGATAGCCTTGTCATTATGGAAGGTAGTTTATTGTCGATATTTTTGTTACAATAATAGATTGTAGACTTGTCATAATGGAAGGTAGTATGTTGTCGATATCTTTCTTACTCCAATGGATGGTAGCCTAGTCATTATGGAAGGTATTCTATTATCGAGATTTTTGTTATTCCAATGGATGGTAGCCTTATTATTATGGAAGGTAGTCTGTTGTCGTGATTTTTGTTACTCTAATGGATGGTATCCTTGTCATTATGGAAGGTAGTATGTTGTCGATATCTTTGTTACTCCAATGGATGGTAGCCTTTTCATTTTGGAAGGTAGTCTGTTGTCGATATTTCTGTTACTACAATGGATGATAGCCTTGTCATTATGGAAGGTAGTTTATTGTCGATATTTTTGTTACAATAATAGATTGTAGACTTGTCATAATGGAAGGTAGTATGTTGTCGATATCTTTGTTACTCCAATGGATGGTAGCCTTTTCATTATGGAAGGTAGTCTGTTATCGATATTTTTGTTACTACAATGGATGATAGCCTTGTCATTATGGAAGGTAGTTTATTGTCGATATTTTTGTTACTATAATAGATTGTAGACTTGTCATAATGGAAGGTAGTATGTTGTCGTGATTTTTGTTACTCCAATGGATGGTAGCCTTGTCATTATGGAAGGTAGTGTGTTGTGGATATTTTTGTTATTCCAATTGATGGTAGCCTTGTCATTATGGAAGGTAGTCTAATGTTGAGATTTTTGTTACTATAATAGATTTTAGACTTGTCATTAAGGAAGGTAGTATGTTGTCGAGATTTTTGTTACTCCAATGGATGATAGCCTTGTCATTATGGAAGTTAGTGTGTTGTCGATATTTTTGTTATTCCAATGGATGGTAGCCTTGTCATTATGAAAGGTAGTCTATTGTCGAGATTTTTGTTACTCCATTGGATGGTAGCCTTGTCATTATGGAAGGTAGTGTGTTGTCGTGATTTTTGTTACTCCATTGGATGGTAGCCTTTTCATTATGGAAAGTAATATGTTAACGATATCTTTCTTACTCCAATGGATGGTAGCCTAGTCATTATGGAAGGTAGTCTATTGTCGAGATTTTTGTTATTCCAATGGATGGTAGCCTTGTCATTATGGAAGGTAGTCTGTTGTCGTGATTTTTGTTTCTCCAATGGATGGTATCCTTGTCATTATGGAAGGTAGTATGTTGTTGATATCTTTGTTACTCCAATGGATTGTAGCCTTGTCATTATGGAAGGTAGTTTGTTGTCGAGATTTTTGTTATACCAATGGATGGTAGCCTTGTCATTATGGAAGGTAGTGTGTTGTGGATATCTTTGTAACTCCAATGGATGGTAGCCTTTTCATTATGGAAGGTAGTCTGTTGTCGATATTTTTGTTGCTACAATGGATGATAGCCTTGTCATTATAGAAGGTAGTTTATTGTCGATATTTTTGTTACTATAATAGATTGTATCCTTTACATTATGGAAGGTAGTATGTTATCGATATCTTTCTTACTCCAATGGATGGTAGCCTAGTCATTATGGAAGGTATTATGTTGTCAAGATTTTTGTTATTCCAATGGATGGTAGCCTTGTCATTATGGAAGGAAGTCTGTTGTCATGATTTTTGTTACTCTAATGGATGGTATCCTTGTCATTATAGAAGGTAGTATGTTATCGATATCTTTGTTACTCCAATGGATGGTAGCCTTGTCATTATGGAAGGTAGTCTATTTTCGATATTTTTGTTACTACAATGGATGATATCCTTGTCATTATGGAAGGTAGTTTATTGTCGATATTTTTGTTACTATAATAGATTGTAGACTTGTCATAATGGAAGGTAGTATGTTATCGATATTTTTGTTACTCCAATGGATGGTAGCCTTGTCATTATGGAAGGTAGTCTATTGTCGAGATTTTTGACAATACAATGGATGGTAGCTTTGTCATTATGGAAGGTAGTCTGTTGTCGAGATTTTTGTTACTACAACGGATTGTAGCCTTGTCAATATGGAAGGTAGTCAGTTGTTGATATCTTTGTTACTCCAAAGGATGGTAGCCTAGTCATTATGGAAGGTAGACTATTGTCGTGATTTTTTTTACTCTAAGGGATGGTAGCCTTGTCATTATGGAAGTTAGTGTGTTGTCAATATTTTTGTTATTCCAATGGATGGTAGCCTTGTCATTATGGAAAGTAGTATTTTGTCCAGATTTATGTTACTACAATGGATGGTAGCCTTGTCATTATGAAAGGTAGTCTATTGTCGATATTTTTGTTACTCCATTGGATGGTAGCCTTGTCATTATGGAAGGTAGTGTGTTGTCGTGATATTTGTTACTCCATTGGATGGTAGCCTTTTCATTATGGAAGGTAGTATGTTATCGATATCTTTCTTACTCCAATGGATGGTAGCCTAGTCATTATGGAAGGTAGTCTGTTGTCGAGATTTTTGTTATTCCAATGGATGGTAGCCTTGTCATTATGGAAGGTAGTCTGTCGTCGTGATTTTTGTTTCTCCAATGGATGGTATCCTTGTCATTATGGAAGGTAGTATGTTGTTGATATCTTTGTTACTCCAATGGATTGTAGCCTTGTCATTATGGAAGGTAGTATGTTGTTGATATCTTTGTTACTCCAATGGATTGTAGCCTTGTCATTATGGAAGGTAGTTTGTTGTCGAGATTTTTGTTATACCAATGGATGGTAGCCTTGTCATTATGGAAGGTAGTCTGTTGTCTTGATTTTTGTTACTCCAATGGATGGTAGCCTTGTCATTATGGAAGGTAGTGTGTTGTGGATATTTTTGTTATTCCAATTGATGGTAGCCTTGTCATTATGGAAGGTAGTCTAATGTTGAGATTTTTGTTACTATAATAGATTTTAGACTTGTCATTAAGGAAGGTAGTATGTTGTCGAGATTTTTGTTACTCCAATGGATGATAGCCTTGTCATTATGGAAGTTAGTGTGTTGTCGATATTTTTGTTATTCCAATGGATGGTAGCCTTGTCATTATGGAAGGTACTCTGTTGTCGAGATTTTTGTTACTCCAATTGATGATAGCCTTGTCATTATGGAAGGTAGTTTATTGTCGATATTTTTGTTACTATAATAGATTGTATCCTTTACATTATGGAAGGTAGTATGTTAACGATATCTTTCTTACTCCAATGGATGGTAGCCTAGTCATTATGGAAGGTATTATGTTGTCGAGATTTTTGTTATTCCAATGGATGGTAGCCTTGTCATTATGGAAGGAAGTCTGTTGTCATGATTTTTGTTACTCTAATGGATGGTATCCTTGTCATTATGGAAGGTAGTATGTTGTCGATATCTTTGTTACTCCAATGGATGGTAGCCTTGTCATTATGGAAGGTAGTCTATTGTCGATATTTTTGTTACTACAATGGATGATAGCCTTGTCATTATGGAAGGTAGTTTATTGTCGATATTTTTGTTACTATAATAGATTGTAGACTTGTCATAATGGAAGGTAGTATGTTATCGATATTTTTGTTACTCCAATGGATGGTAGCCTTGTCATTATGGAAGGTAGTCTATTGTCGAGATTTTTGACAATACAATGGATGGTAGCTTTGTCATTATGGAAGGTAGTCTGTTGTCGAGATTTTTGTTACTACAACGGATTGTAGCCTTGTCAATATGGAAGGTAGTCAGTTGTTGATATCTTTGTTACTCCAAAGGATGGTAGCCTAGTCATTATGGAAGGTAGACTATTGTCGTGATTTTTTTTACTCTAAGGGATGGTAGCCTTGTCATTATGGAAGTTAGTGTGTTGTTGATATTTTTGTTATTCCAATGGATGGTAGCCTTGTCATTATGGAAAGTAGTCTTTTGTCCAGATTTATGTTACTACAATGGATGGTAGCCTTGTCATTATGAAAGGTAGTCTATTGTCGATATTTTTGTTACTCCATTGGATGGTGGCCTTGTCATTATGGAAGGTAGTGTGTTGTCGTGATATTTGTTACTCCTTTGGATGGTAGCCTTTTCATTATGGAAGGTAGTATGTTATCGATATCTTTCTTACTCCAATGGATGGTAGCCTAGTCATTATGGAAGGTAGTCTGTTGTCGAGATTTTTGTTATTCCAATGGATGGTAGCCTTGTCATTATGGAAGGTAGTCTGTCGTCGTGATTTTTGTTTCTCCAATGGATGATATCCTTTTCATTATGGAAGGTAGTATGTTGTTGATATCTTTTTTACTCCAATGGATTGTAGCCTTGTCATTATGTAAGGTATTCTGTTGTCGAGATTTTTGTTATATCAATGGATGGTAGCCTTGTCATTATGGAAGGTAGTCTGTTGTCGTGATTTTTGTTACTCCAATGGATCGTAGCCTTGTCATTATGGAAGGTAGTGTGTTGTGGATATTTTTGTTATTCCAATTGATGGTAGCCTTATCATTATTGAAGGTAGTCTAATGTTGAGATTTTTGTTACTATAATAGATTTTAGACTTGTTATTAAGGAAGGTAGTATGTTGTCGAGATTTTTGTTACTCCAATGGATGATAGCCTTGTCATTATGGAAGTTAATGTGTTGTCGATATTTTTGTTATTCCAATGGATGGTAGCCTTGTCATTATGAAAGGTAGTCTATTGTCGAAATTTTTGTTACTCCATTGGATGGTAGCCTTGTCATTATGGAAGGTAGTGTGTTGTCGTGATTTTTGTTACTCCATTGGATGGTAGCCTTTTTATTATGGAAGGTAGTATGTTGTCGATATCTTTGTTACTCCAATGGATGGTAGCCTTTTCATTATGGAAGGTAGTCTGTTGTCGATATTTTGGTTACTACAATGGATGATAGCCTTGTCATTATGGAAGGTAGTTTATTGTCGATATTTTTGTTACAATAATAGATTGTAGACTTGTCATAATGGAAGGTAGTATGTTGTCGATATCTTTCTTACTCCAATGGATGGTAGCCTAGTCATTATGGAAGGTATTCTATTATCGAGATTTTTGTTATTCCAATGGATGGTAGCCTTATTATTATGGAAGGTAGTCTGTTGTCGTGATTTTTGTTACTCTAATGGATGGTATCCTTGTCATTATGGAAGGTAGTATGTTGTCGATATCTTTGTTACTCCAATGGATGGTAGCCTTTTCATTTTGGAAGGTAGTCTGTTGTCGATATTTTTGTTACTACAATGGATGATAGCCTTGTCATTATGGAAGGTAGTTTATTGTCGATATTTTTGTTACAATAATAGATTGTAGACTTGTCATAATGGAAGGTAGTATGTTGTCGATATCTTTGTTACTCCAATGGATGGTAGCCTTTTCATTATGGAAGGTAGTCTGTTATCGATATTTTTGTTACTACAATGGATGATAGCCTTGTCATTATGGAAGGTAGTTTATTGTCGATATTTTTGTTACTATAATAGATTGTAGACTTGTCATAATGGAAGGTAGTATGTTGTCGTGATTTTTGTTACTCCAATGGATGGTAGCCTTGTCATTATGGAAGGTAGTGTGTTGTGGATATTTTTGTTATTCCAATTGATGGTAGCCTTGTCATTATGGAAGGTAGTCTAATGTTGAGATTTTTGTTACTATAATAGATTTTAGACTTGTCATTAAGGAAGGTAGTATGTTGTCGAGATTTTTGTTACTCCAATGGATGATAGCCTTGTCATTATGGAAGTTAGTGTGTTGTCGATATTTTTGTTATTCCAATGGATGGTAGCCTTGTCATTATGAAAGGTAGTCTATTGTCGAGATTTTTGTTACTCCATTGGATGGTAGCCTTGTCATTATGGAAGGTAGTGTGTTGTCGTGATTTTTGTTACTCCATTGGATGGTAGCCTTTTCATTATGGAAAGTAATATGTTAACGATATCTTTCTTACTCCAATGGATGGTAGCCTAGTCATTATGGAAGGTAGTCTATTGTCGAGATTTTTGTTATTCCAATGGATGGTAGCCTTGTCATTATGGAAGGTAGTCTGTTGTCGTGATTTTTGTTTCTCCAATGGATGGTATCCTTGTCATTATGGAAGGTAGTATGTTGTTGATATCTTTGTTACTCCAATGGATTGTAGCCTTGTCATTATGGAAGGTAGTTTGTTGTCGAGATTTTTGTTATACCAATGGATGGTAGCCTTGTCATTATGAAAGGTAGTGTGTTGTGGATATCTTTGTAACTCCAATGGATGGTAGCCTTTTCATTATGGAAGGTAGTCTGTTGTCGATATTTTTGTTGCTACAATGGATGATAGCCTTGTCATTATAGAAGGTAGTTTATTGTCGATATTTTTGTTACTATAATAGATTGTATCCTTTACATTATGGAAGGTAGTATGTTATCGATATCTTTCTTACTCCAATGGATGGTAGCCTAGTCATTATGGAAGGTATTATGTTGTCAAGATTTTTGTTATTCCAATGGATGGTAGCCTTGTCATTATGGAAGGAAGTCTGTTGTCATGATTTTTGTTACTCTAATGGATGGTATCCTTGTCATTATAGAAGGTAGTATGTTATCGATATCTTTGTTACTCCAATGGATGGTAGCCTTGTCATTATGGAAGGTAGTCTATTTTCGATATTTTGGTTACTACAATGGATGATATCCTTGTCATTATGGAAGGTAGTTTATTGTCGATATTTTTGTTACTATAATAGATTGTAGACTTGTCATAATGGAAGGTAGTATGTTATCGATATTTTTGTTACTCCAATGGATGGTAGCCTTGTCATTATGGAAGGTAGTCTATTGTCGAGATTTTTGACAATACAATGGATGGTAGCTTTGTCATTATGGAAGGTAGTCTGTTGTCGAGATTTTTGTTACTACAACGGATTGTAGCCTTGTCAATATGGAAGGTAGTCAGTTGTTGATATCTTTGTTACTCCAAAGGATGGTAGCCTAGTCATTACGGAAGGTAGACTATTGTCGTGATTTTTTTTACTCTAAGGGATGGTAGCCTTGTCATTATGGAAGTTAGTGTGTTGTCGATATTTTTGTTATTCCAATGGATGGTAGCCTTGTCATTATGGAAAGTAGTCTTTTGTCCAGATTTATGTTACTACAATGGATGGTAGCCTTGTCATTATGAAAGGTAGTCTATTGTCGATATTTTTGTTAATCCATTGGATGGTAGCCTTGTCATTATGGAAGGTAGTGTGTTGTCGTGATATTTGTTACTCCATTGGATGGTAGCCTTTTCATTATGGAAGGTAGTATGTTATCGATATCTTTCTTACTCCAATGGATGGTAGCCTAGTCATTATGGAAGGTAGTCTGTTGTCGAGATTTTTGTTATTCCAATGGATGGTAGCCTTGTCATTATGGAAGGTAGTCTGTCGTCGTGATTTTTGTTTCTCCAATGGATGGTATCCTTGTCATTATGGAAGGTAGTATGTTGTTGATATCTTTGTTACTCCAATGGATTGTAGCCTTGTCATTATGGAAGGTAGTATGTTGTTGATATCTTTGTTACTCCAATGGATTGTAGCCTTGTCATTATGGAAGGTAGTTTGTTGTCGAGATTTTTGTTATACCAATGGATGGTAGCCTTGTCATTATGGAAGGTAGTCTGTTGTCTTGATTTTTGTTACTCCAATGGATGGTAGCCTTGTCATTATGGAAGGTAGTGTGTTGTGGATATTTTTGTTATTCCAATTGATGGTAGCCTTGTCATTATGGAAGGTAGTCTAATGTTGAGATTTTTGTTACTATAATAGATTTTAGACTTGTCATTAAGGAAGGTAGTATGTTGTCGAGATTTTTGTTACTCCAATGGATGATAGCCTTGTCATTATGGAAGTTAGTGTGTTGTCGATATTTTTGTTATTCCAATGGATGGTAGCCTTGTCATTATGGAAGGTACTCTGTTGTCGAGATTTTTGTTACTCCAATTGATGATAGGCTTGTCATTATGGAAGGTAGTTTATTGTCGATATTTTTGTTACTATAATAGATTGTATCCTTTACATTATGGAAGGTAGTATGTTAACGATATCTTTCTTACTCCAATGGATGGTAGCCTAGTCATTATGGAAGGTATTATGTTGTCGAGATTTTTGTTATTCCAATGGATGGTAGCCTTGTCATTATGGAAGGAAGTCTGTTGTCATGATTTTTGTTACTCTAATGGATGGTATCCTTGTCATTATGGAAGGTAGTATGTTGTCGATATCTTTGTTACTCTAATGGATGGTAGCCTTGTCATTATGGAAGGTAGTCTATTGTCGATATTTTTGTTACTACAATGGATGATAGCCTTGTCATTATGGAAGGTAGTTTATTGTCGATATTTTTGTTACTATAATAGATTGTAGACTTGTCATAATGGAAGGTAGTATGTTATCGATATTTTTGTTACTCCAATGGATGGTAGCCTTGTCATTATGGAAGGTAGTCTATTGTCGAGATTTTTGACAATACAATGGATGGTAGCTTTGTCATTATGGAAGGTAGTCTGTTGTCGAGATTTTTGTTACTACAACGGATTGTAGCCTTGTCAATATGGAAGGTAGTCAGTTGTTGATATCTTTGTTACTCCAAAGGATGGTAGCCTAGTCATTATGGAAGGTAGACTATTGTCGTGATTTTTTTTACTCTAAGGGATGGTAGCCTTGTCATTATGGAAGTTAGTGTGTTGTTGATATTTTTGTTATTCCAATGGATGGTAGCCTTGTCATTATGGAAAGTAGTCTTTTGTCCAGATTTATGTTACTACAATGGATGGTAGCCTTGTCATTATGAAAGGTAGTCTATTGTCGATATTTTTGTTACTCCATTGGATGGTAGCCTTGTCATTATGGAAGGTAGTGTGTTGTCGTGATATTTGTTACTCCATTGGATGGTAGCCTTTTCATTATGGAAGGTAGTATGTTATCGATATCTTTCTTACTCCAATGGATGGTAGCCTAGTCATTATGGAAGGTAGTCTGTTGTCGAGATTTTTGTTATTCCAATGGATGGTAGCCTTGTCATTATGGAAGGTAGTCTGTCGTCGTGATTTTTGTTTCTCCAATGGATGGTATCCTTGTCATTATGGAAGGTAGTATGTTGTTGATATCTTTGTTACTCCAATGGATTGTAGCCTTGTCATTATGGAAGGTAGTATGTTGTTGATATCTTTGTTACTCCAATGGATTGTAGCCTTGTCATTATGGAAGGTAGTTTGTTGTCGAGATTTTTGTTATACCAATGGATGGTAGCCTTGTCATTATGGAAGGTAGTCTGTTGTCTTGATTTTTGTTACTCCAATGGATGGTAGCCTTGTCATTATGGAAGGTAGTGTGTTGTGGATATTTTTGTTATTCCAATTGATGGTAGCCTTGTCATTATGGAAGGTAGTCTAATGTTGAGATTTTTGTTACTATAATAGATTTTAGACTTGTCATTAAGGAAGGTAGTATGTTGTCGAGATTTTTGTTACTCCAATGGATGATAGCCTTGTCATTATGGAAGTTAGTGTGTTGTCGATATTTTTGTTATTCCAATGGATGGTAGCCTTGTCATTATGGAAGGTACTCTGTTGTCGAGATTTTTGTTACTCCAATTGATGATAGCCTTGTCATTATGGAAGGTAGTTTATTGTCGATATTTTTGTTACTATAATAGATTGTATCCTTTACATTATGGAAGGTAGTATGTTAACGATATCTTTCTTACTCCAATGGATGGTAGCCTAGTCATTATGGAAGGTATTATGTTGTCGAGATTTTTGTTATTCCAATGGATGGTAGCCTTGTCATTATGGAAGGAAGTCTGTTGTCATGATTTTTGTTACTCTAATGGATGGTATCCTTGTCATTATGGAAGGTAGTATGTTGTCGATATCTTTGTTACTCCAATGGATGGTAGCCTTGTCATTATGGAAGGTAGTCTATTGTCGATATTTTTGTTACTACAATGGATGATAGCCTTGTCATTATGGAAGGTAGTTTATTGTCGATATTTTTGTTACTATAATAGATTGTAGACTTGTCATAATGGAAGGTAGTATGTTATCGATATTTTTGTTACTCCAATGGATGGTAGCCTTGTCATTATGGAAGGTAGTCTATTGTCGAGATTTTTGACAATACAATGGATGGTAGCTTTGTCATTATGGAAGGTAGTCTGTTGTCGAGATTTTTGTTACTACAACGGATTGTAGCCTTGTCAATATGGAAGGTAGTCAGTTGTTGATATCTTTGTTACTCCAAAGGATGGTAGCCTAGTCATTATGGAAGGTAGACTATTGTCGTGATTTTTTTTACTCTAAGGGATGGTAGCCTTGTCATTATGGAAGTTAGTGTGTTGTTGATATTTTTGTTATTCCAATGGATGGTAGCCTTGTCATTATGGAAAGTAGTCTTTTGTCCAGATTTATGTTACTACAATGGATTGTAGCCTTGTCATTATGAAAGGTAGTCTATTGTCGATATTTTTGTTACTCCATTGGATGGTAGCCTTGTCATTATGGAAGGTAGTGTGTTGTCGTGATATTTGTTACTCCATTGGATGGTAGCCTTTTCATTATGGAAGGTAGTATGTTATCGATATCTTTCTTACTCCAATGGATGGTAGCCTAGTCATTATGGAAGGTAGTCTGTTGTCGAGATTTTTGTTATTCCAATGGATGGTAGCCTTGTCATTATGGAAGGTAGTCTGTCGTCGTGATTTTTGTTTCTCCAATGGATGATATCCTTTTCATTATGGAAGGTAGTAAGTTGTTGATATCTTTGTTACTCCAATGGATTGTAGCCTTGTCATTATGGAAGGTATTCTGTTGTCGAGATTTTTGTTATATCAATGGATGGTAGCCTTGTCATTATGGAAGGTAGTCTGTTGTCGTGATTTTTGTTACTCCAATGGATGGTAGCCTTGTCATTATGGAAGGTAGTGTGTTGTGGATATTTTTGTTATTCCAATTGATGGTAGCCTTATCATTATTGAAGGTAGTCTAATGTTGAGATTTTTGTTACTATAATAGATTTTAGACTTGTTATTAAGGAAGGTAGTATGTTGTCGAGATTTTTGTTAATCCAATGGATGATAGCCTTGTCATTATGGAAGTTAATGTGTTGTCGATATTTTTGTTATTCCAATGGATGGTAGCCTTGTCATTATGAAAGGTAGTCTATTGTCGAAATTTTTGTTACTCCATTGGATGGTAGCCTTGTCATTATGGAAGGTAGTGTGTTGTCGTGATTTTTGTTACTCCATTGGATGGTAGCCTTTTTATTATGGAAGGTAGTATGTTGTCGATATCTTTGTTACTCCAATGGATGGTAGCCTTTTCATTATGGAAGGTAGTCTGTTGTCGATATTTTGGTTACTACAATGGATGATAGCCTTGTCATTATGGAAGGTAGTTTATTGTCGATATTTTTGTTACAATAATAGATTGTAGACTTGTCATAATGGAAGGTAGTATGTTGTCGATATCTTTCTTACTCCAATGGATGGTAGCCTAGTCATTATGGAAGGTATTCTATTATCGAGATTTTTGTTATTCCAATGGATGGTAGCCTTATCATTATGGAAGGTAGTCTGTTGTCGTGTTTTTTCTTACTATAATAGATTGTATGCTTTACATTATGGAAGGTATTATGTTATCGATATCTTTCTTACTCCAATGGATGGTAGCCTAGTCATTATGGAAGGTATTCTATTGTCGAGATTTTTGTTATTCCAATGGATGGTAGCCTTATCATTATGGAAGTTAGTGTGTTATGGATATTTTTTTTATTCCAATGGATGGTAGCCTTGTCATTATGGAAGGTATTCTGTTGTTGAGATTTTTGTTACTATAATAGATTTTGGACTTGTCATTAAGGAAGGTAGTATGTTGTTGAGATTTTTGTTACTCCAATGGATGATAGCCTTGTCAATATGGAAGTTTGTGTGTTGTCGATATTTTTGATATTCCAATGGATGATAGCCTTGTCATTATGGAAGGTAGTTTATTGTCGATATTTTTGTTACTATAATAGATTGTATCCTTTACATTATGGAAGGTAGTATGTTATCGATATCTTTCTTACTCCAATGGATGGTAGCCTAGTCATTATGGAAGGTAGTCTGTTGTCGTAATTTTTGTTACTCTAATGGATGGTATCCTTGTCATTATGGAAGGTAGTATGTTGTCGATATCTTTGTAACTCCAATGGATGGTAGCCTTTTCATTATGGAAGGTAGTCTGTTGTCGATATTTTTGTTACTACAATGGATGATAGCCTTGTCATTATGGAAGGTAGTTTATTATCGATATTTTTGTTACAATAATAGATTGTAGACTTGTCATAATGCAAGGTAGTATGTTGTCGATATCTTTGTTACTCCAATGGATGGTAGCCTTTTCATTATGGAAGGTAGTCTGTTATCGATATTTTTGTTACTACAATGGATGATAGCCTTGTCATTATGGAAGGTAGTTTATTGTCGATAGTTTTGTTACTATAATAGATTGTAGACTTGTCATAATGGAAGGTAGTATGTTGTCGTGATTTTTGTTACTCCAATGGATGGTAGCCTTCTCATTATGGAAGGTAGTGTGTTGTGCATATTTTTGTTATTCCAATTGATGGTATCCTTGTCATTATGGAAGGTAGTCTAATGTTGAGATTTTTGTTACTATAATAGATTTTAGACTTGTCATTAAGGAAGGTAGTATGTTGTCGAGATTTTTGTTACTCCATTGGATGATAGACTTGTCATTATGGAAGTTAGTGTGTTGTCGATATTTTTGTTATTCCAATGGATGGTAGCCTTGTCATTATGAAAGGTAGTCTATTGTCGAGATTTTTGTTACTCCATTGGATGGTAGCCTTGTCATTATGGAAGGTAGTGTGTTGTCGTGATTTTTGTTACTCCATTGGATGGTAGCCTTTTCATTATGGAAGGTAATATGTTAACGATATCTTTCTTACTCCAATGGATGGTAGCCTAGTCATTATGGAAGGTAGTCTATTGTCGAGATTTTTGTTATTCCAATGGATGGTAGCCTTGTCATTATGGAAGGTAGTCTATTGTCGTGATTTTTGTTTCTCCAATGGATGGTATCCTTGTCATTATGGAAGGTAGTATGTTGTTGATATCTTTGTTACTCCAATGGATTGTAGCCTTGTCATTATGGAAGGTAGTTTGTTGTCGAGATTTTTGTTATTCCAATGGATGGTAGCCTTGTCATTATGGAAGGTAGTGTGTTGTGGATATCTTTGTAACTCCAATGGATGGTAGCCTTTTCATTATGGAAGGTAGTCTGTTGTCGATATTTTTGTTACTACAATGGATGATAGCCTTGTCATTATAGAAGGTAGTTTATTGTCGATATTTTTGTTACTATAATAGATTGTATCCTTTACATTATGGAAGGTAGTATGTTATCGATATCTTTCTTACTCCAATGGATGGTAGCCTAGTCATTATGGAAGGTATTATGTTGTCGAGATTTTTGTTATTCCAATGGATGGTAGCCTTGTCATTATGGAAGGAAGTCTGTTGTCATGATTTTTGTTACTCTAATGGATGGTATCCTTGTCATTATAGAAGGTAGTATGTTGTCGATATCTTTGTTACTCCAATGGATGGTAGCCTTGTCATTATGGAAGGTAGTCTATTGTCGATATTTTTGTTACTCTAAGGGATGATAGCCTTGTCATTATGGAAGGTAGTTTATTGTCGATATTTTTGTTACTATAATAGATTGTAGACTTGTCATAATGGAAGGTAGTATGTTATCGATATTTTTGTTACTCCAATGGATGGTAGCCTTATCATTATGGAAGGTAGTCTATTGTCGAGATTTTTGACAATACAATGGATGGTAGCTTTGTCATTATGGAAGGTAGTCTGTTGTCGAGATTTTTGTTACTACAACGGATTGTAGCCTTGTCAATATGGAAGGTAGTCAGTTGTTGATATCTTTGTTACTCCAAAGGATGGCAGCCTAGTCATTATGGAAGTTAGTGTGTTATGGAGATTTTTTTTATTCCAATGGATGGTAGCCTTGTCATTATGGAAGGTATTCTGTTGTTGAGATTTTTGTTACTATAATAGATTTTGGACTTGTCATTAAGGAAGGTAGTATGTTGTTGAGATTTTTGTTACTCCAATGGATGATAGCCTTGTCAATATGGAAGTTTGTGTGTTATCGATATTTTTGATATTCCAATGGATGATAGCCTTGTCATTATGGAAGGTAGTTTATTGTCGATATTTTTGTTACTATAATAGATTGTATCCTTTACATTATGGAAGGTAGTATGTTATCGATATCTTTCTTACTCCAATGGATGGTAGCCTAGTCATTATGGAAGGTAGTCTGTTGTCGTAATTTTTGTTACTCTAATGGATGGTATCCTTGTCATTATGGAAGGTAGTATGTTGTCGATATCTTTGTAACTCCAATGGATGGTAGCCTTTTCATTATGGAAGGTAGTCTGTTGTCGATATTTTTGTTACTACAATGGATGATAGCCTTGTCATTATGGAAGGTAGTTTATTGTCGATATTTTTGTTACAATAATAGATTGTAGACTTGTCATAATGCAAGGTAGTATGTTGTCGATATCTTTGTTACTCCAATGGATGGTAGCCTTTTCATTATGGAAGGTAGTCTGTTATCGATATTTTTGTTACTACAATGGATGATAGCCTTGTCATTATGGAAGGTAGTTTATTGTCGATAGTTTTGTTACTATAATAGATTGTAGACTTGTCATAATGGAAGGTAGTATGTTGTCGTGATTTTTGTTACTCCAATGGATGGTAGCCTTCTCATTATGGAAGGTAGTGTGTTGTGCATATTTTTGTTATTCCAATTGATGGTATCCTTGTCATTATGGAAGGTAGTCTAATGTTGAGATTTTTGTTACTATAATAGATTTTAGACTTGTCATTAAGGAAGGTAGTATGTTGTCGAGATTTTTGTTACTCCATTGGATGATAGACTTGTCATTATGGAAGTTAGTGTGTTGTCGATATTTTTGTTATTCCAATGGATGGTAGCCTTGTCATTATGAAAGGTAGTCTATTGTCGAGATTTTTGTTACTCCATTGGATGGTAGCCTTGTCATTATGGAAGGTAGTGTGTTGTCGTGATTTTTGTTACTCCATTGGATGGTAGCCTTTTCATTATGGAAGGTAATATGTTAACGATATCTTTCTTACTCCAATGGATGGTAGCCTAGTCATTATGGAAGGTAGTCTATTGTCGAGATTTTTGTTATTCCAATGGATGGTAGCCTTGTCATTATGGAAGGTAGTCTATTGTCGTGATTTTTGTTTCTCCAATGGATGGTATCCTTGTCATTATGGAAGGTAGTATGTTGTTGATATCTTTGTTACTCCAATGGATTGTAGCCTTGTCATTATGGAAGGTAGTTTGTTGTCGAGATTTTTGTTATTCCAATGGATGGTAGCCTTGTCATTATGGAAGGTAGTGTGTTGTGGATATCTTTGTAACTCCAATGGATGGTAGCCTTTTCATTATGGAAGGTAGTCTGTTGTCGATATTTTTGTTACTACAATGGATGATAGCCTTGTCATTATAGAAGGTAGTTTATTGTCGATATTTTTGTTACTATAATAGATTGTATCCTTTACATTATGGAAGGTAGTATGTTATCGATATCTTTCTTACTCCAATGGATGGTAGCCTAGTCATTATGGAAGGTATTATGTTGTCGAGATTTTTGTTATTCCAATGGATGGTAGCCTTGTCATTATGGAAGGAAGTCTGTTGTCATGATTTTTGTTACTCTAATGGATGGTATCCTTGTCATTATAGAAGGTAGTATGTTGTCGATATCTTTGTTACTCCAATGGATGGTAGCCTTGTCATTATGGAAGGTAGTCTATTGTCGATATTTTTGTTACTCTAAGGGATGATAGCCTTGTCATTATGGAAGGTAGTTTATTGTCGATATTTTTGTTACTATAATAGATTGTAGACTTGTCATAATGGAAGGTAGTATGTTATCGATATTTTTGTTACTCCAATGGATGGTAGCCTTGTCATTATGGAAGGTAGTCTATTGTCGAGATTTTTGACAATACAATGGATGGTAGCTTTGTCATTATGGAAGGTAGTCTGTTGTCGAGATTTTTGTTACTACAACGGATTGTAGCCTTGTCAATATGGAAGGTAGTCAGTTGTTGATATCTTTGTTACTCCAAAGGATGGTAGCCTAGTCATTATGGAAGGTAGTCTATTGTCGTGATTTATGTTACTCTAAGGGATGGTAGCCTTGTCATTATGGAAGTTAGTGTGTTGTCGATATTTTTGTTATTCCAATGGATGGTAGCCTTGTCATTATGGAAAGTAGTCTTTTGTCCAAATTTATGTTACTACAATGGATGGTAGCCTTGTCATTATGAAAGGCAGTCTATTGTCGATATTTTTGTTACTCCATTGGATGGTAGCCTTGTCATTATGGAAGGTAGTGTGTTGTCGTGATTTTTGTTACTCCATTGGATGGTAGCCTTTTCATTATGGAAGGTAGTATGTTATCGATATCTTTCTTACTCCAATGGATGGTAGCCTTGTCATTATGGAAGGTATTCTGTTGTCGAGATTTTTGTTATATCAATGGATGATAGCCTTCTCATTATGGAAGGTAGTCTGTTGTCCTGATTTTTGTTACTCCAATGGATGGTAGCCTTGTCATTATGGAAGGTAGTGTGTTGTGGATATTTTTGTTATTCTAATTGATGGTAGCCTTGTCATTATTGAAGGTAGTCTAATGTTGAGATTTTTGTTACTATAATAGATTTTAGACTTGTTATTAAGGAAGGTAGTATGTTGTCGAGATTTTTGTTACTCCAATGGATGATAGCCTTGTCATTATGGAAGTTAGTGTGTTGTCGATATTTTTGTTATTCCAATGGATGGTAGCCTTGTCATTATGAAAGGTAGTCTATTGTCGAGATTTTTGTTACTCCATTGGATGATAGCCTTGTCATTATGGAAGGTAGTGTGTTGTCGAGATTTTTGTTACTCCAATGGATGGTAGCCTTGTCATTATGGAAGGTAGTGTGTTGTGGATATCTTTGTAACTCCAATGGATGGTAGCCTTTTCATTATGGAAGGTAGTCTGTTGTCGATATTTTTGTTATTCCAATGGATGGTAGCCTTGTCATTATGAAAGGTAGTCTATTGTCGAGATTTTTGTTACTCCATTGGATGGTAGCCTTGTCATTATGGAAGGTAGTGTGTTGTCGTGATTTTTGTTACTCCATTGGATGGTAGCCTTTTCATTATGGAAGGTAATATGTTAACGATATCTTTCTTACTCCAATGGATGGTAGCCTAGTCATTATGGAAGGTAGTCTGTTGTCGAGATTTTTGTTATTCCAATGGATGGTAGCCTTGTCATTATGGAAGGTAGTCTGTTGTCGTGATTTTTGTTTCTCCAATGGATGGTATCCTTGTCATTATGGAAGGTAGTATGTTGCTGATATCTTTGTTACTCCAATGGATTGTAGCCTTGTCATTATGGAAGGTAGTTTGTTGTCGAGATTTTTGTTATACCAATGGATGGTAGCCTTGTCATTATGGAAGGTAGTCTGTTGTCGAGATTTTTGTTACTCCAATGGATGGTAGCCTTGTCATTATGGAAGGTAGTGTGTTGTGGATATCTTTGTAACTCCAATGGATGGTAGCCTTTTCATTATGGAAGGTAGTCTGCTGTCGATATTTTTGTTACTACAATGGATGATAGCCTTGTCATTATAGATGGTAGTTTATTGTCGATATTTTTGTTACTATAATAGATTGTATCCTTTACATTATGGAAGGTAGTATGTTATGGATATCTTTCTTACTCCAATGGATGGTAGCCTAGTCATTATGGAAGGTATTATGTTGTCGAGATTTTTGTTATTCCAATGGATGGTAGCCTTGTCATTATGGAAGGAAGTCTGTTGTCATGATTTTTGTTACTCTAATGGATGGTATCCTTGTCATTATAGAAGGTAGTATGTTGTCGATATCTTTGTTACTCCAATGGATGGTAGCCTTGTCATTATGGAAGGTAGTCTATTGTCGATATTTTTGTTACTCTAAGGGATGATAGCCTTGTCATTATGGAAGGTAGTTTATTGTCGATATTTTTGTTACTATAATAGATTGTAGACTTGTCATAATGGAAGGTAGTATGTTATCGATATTTTTGTTACTCCAATGGATGGTAGCCTTGTCATTATGGAAGGTAGTCTATTGTCGAGATTTTTGACAATACAATGGATGGTAGCTTTGTCATTATGGAAGGTAGTCTGTTGTCGAGATTTTTGTTACTACAACGGATTGTAGCCTTGTCAATATGGAAGGTAGTCAGTTGTTGATATCTTCGTTACTCCAAAGGATGGTAGCCTAGTCATTATGGAAGGTAGTCTATTGTCGTGATTTTTGTTACTCTAAGGGATGGTAGCCTTGTCATTATGGAAGTTAGTGTGTTGTCAATATTTTTGTTATTCCAATGGATGGTAGCCTTGTCATTATGGAAAGTAGTCTTTTGTCCAAATTTATGTTACTACAATGGATGGTAGCCTTGTCATTATGAAAGGTAGTCTATTGTCGATATTTTTGTTACTCCATTGGATGGTAGCCTTGTCATTATGGAAGGTAGTGTGTTGTCGTGATTTTTGTTACTCCATTGGATGGTAGCCTTTTCATTATGGAAGGTAGTATGTTATCGATATCTTTCTTACTCCAATGGATGGTAGCCTTGTCATTATGGAAGGTATTCTGTTGTCGAGATTTTTGTTATATCAATGGATGATAGCCTTGTCATTATGGAAGGTAGTCTATTGTCCTGATTTTTGTTACTCCAATGGATGGTAGCCTTGTCATTATGGAAGGTAGTGTGTTGTGGATATTTTTGTTATTCCAATTGATGGTAGCCTTGTCATTATTGAAGGTAGTCTAATGTTGAGATTTTTGTTACTATAATAGATTTTAGACTTGTTATTAAGGAAGGTAGTATGTTGTCGAGATTTTTGTTACTCCAATGGATGATAGCCTTGTCATTATGGAAGTTAGTGTGTTGTCGATATTTTTGTTATTCCAATGGATGGTAGCCTTGTCATTATGAAAGGTAGTCTATTGTCGAAATTTTTGTTACTCCATTGGATGGTAGCCTTGTCATTATGGAAGGTAGTGTGTTGTCGTGATTTTTGTTACTCCATTGGATGGTAGCCTTTTCATTATGGAAGGTAGTCTATTGTCGATATTTTTGTTACTACAATGGATGATAGCCTTGTCATTATGGAAGGTAGTTTATTGTCGATATTTTTGTTACAATAATAGATTGTAGATGTGTCATAATGGAAGGTAGTATGTTGTCGATATCTTTGTTACGCCAATGGATGGTAGCCTTTTCATTATGGAAGGTAGTCTGTTATCGATATTTTTATTACTACAATTGATGATAGCCTTGTCATTATGGAAGGTAGTTTATTGTCGATATTTTTGTTACTATAATAGATTGTAGACTTGTCATAATGGAAGGTAGTATGTTGTCGTGATTTTTGTTATTCCAATTGATGGTAGCCTTGTCATTATGGAAGGTAGTTTAATGTTGAGATTTTTATTACTATAATAGATTTTAGACTTGTCATTAAGGAAGGTAGTATGTTGTCGAGATTTTTGTTACTCTAATGGATGGTATCCTTGTCATTATGGAAGTTAGTGTGTTGTCGATATTTTTGTTACTATAATAGATTGTATCCTTTACATTATGGAAGGTAGTATGTTATCGATATCTTTCTTACTCCAATGGATGGTAGCCTAGTCATTATGGAAGGTATTCTATTATCGAGATTTTTGTTATTTCAATGGATGGTAGCCTTATCATTATGGAAGGTAGTCTGTTGTCGTGATTTTTGTTACTATAATAGATTGTATCCTTTACATTATGGAAGGTATTATGTTATCGATATCTTTCTTACTCCAATGGATGGCAGCCTAGTCATTATGGAAGGTATTCTATTGTCGAGATTTTTGTTATTCCAATGGATGGTAGCCTTATCATTATGGAAGTTAGTGTGTTATGGATATTTTTGTTATTCCAATGGATGGTAGCCTTGTCATTATGGAAGGTATTCTGTTGTTGAGATTTTTGTTACTATAATAGAATTTAGACTTGTCATTAAGGAAGGTAGTATGTTGTTGAGATTTTTGTTACTCCAATGGATGATAGCCTTGTCAATATGGAAGTTTGTGTGTTGTCGATATTTTTGATATTCCGATGGATGGTAGCCTTGTTATTATGGAAGGTAGTCTGTTTTCGTGATTTTTGTTACTCCAATGGATGATAGCCTTGTCATTATGGAAGGTAGTTTATTGTCGATATTTTTGTTACTATAATAGATTGTATCCTTTACATTATGGAAGGTAGTATGTTATCGATATATTTCTTACTCCAATGGATGGTAGCCTAGTCATTATGGAAGGTATTCTATTATCGAGATTTTTGTTATTCCAATGGATGGTAGCCTTATCATTATGGAAGGTAGTCTGTTGTCGTGATTTTTGTTACTCTAATGGATGGTATCCTTGTCATTATGGAAGGTAGTATGTTGTCGATATCTTTGTAACTCCAATGGATGGTAGCCTTTTCATTATGGAAGGTAGTCTGTTGTCGATATTTTTGTTACTACAATGGATGATAGCCTTGTCATTATGGAAGGTAGTTTATTGTCGATATTTTTGTTACAATAATAGATTGTAGACTTGACATAATTCAAGGTAGTATGTTGTCGATATCTTTGTTACTCCAATGGATGGTAGCCTTTTCATTATGGAAGGTAGTCTGTTATCGATATTTTTGTTACTACAATGGATGATAGCCTTGTCATTATGGAAGGTAGTTTATTATCGATAGTTTTGTTACTATAATAGATTGTAGACTTGTCATAATGGAAGGTAGTATGTTGTCGTGATTTTTGTTACTCCAATGGATGGTAGCCTTCTCATTATGGAAGGTAGTGTGTTGTGCATGTTTTTGTTATTCCAATTGATGGTAGCCTTGTCATTATGGAAGGTAATCTAATGTTGAGATTTTTGTTACTATAATAGATTTTAGACTTGTCATTAAGGAAGGTAGTATGTTGTCGAGATTTTTGTTACTCCATTGGATGATAGACTTGTCATTATGGAAGTTAGTGTGTTGTCGATATTTTTGTTATTCCAATGGATGGTAGCCTTGTCATTATGAAAGGTAGTCTATTGTCGAGATTTTTGTTACTCCATTGGATGGTAGCCTTGTCATTATGGAAGGTAGTGTGGTGTCGTGATTTTTGTTACTCCATTGGATGGTAGCCTTTTCATTATGGAAGGTAATATGTTAACGATATCTTTCTTACTCCAATGGATGGTAGCCTAGTCATTATGGAAGGTAGTCTGTTGTCGAGATTTTTGTTATTCTAATGGATGGTAGCCTTGTCACTATGGAAGGTAGTCTGTTGTCATGATTTTTGTTTCTCCAATGGATCGTATCTTTGTCATTATGGAAGGTAGTATGTTGTTGATATCTTTGTTACTCCAATGGATTGTAGCCTTGTCATTATGGAAGGTAGTTTGTTGTCGAGATTTTTGTTATACCAATGGATGGTAGCCTTGTCATTATGGAAGGTAGTATGTTGTCGAGATTTTTGTTACTCCAATGGATGGTAGCCTTGTCATTATGGAAGGTAGTGTGTTGTGGATATTTTTGTTATTCCAATTTATGGTAGCCTTGTCATTATGGAAGGTAGTCTAATGTTGATATTTTTGTTACTATAATAGATTTTAGACTTGTCATTAAGGAAGGTAGTATGTTGTCGATATTTTTGTTACTCCAATGGATGATAGCCTTGTCATTATGGAAGTTAGTGTGTTGTCGATATTTTTGTTATTCCAATGGATGGTAGCCTTGCCATCATGGAAGGTACTCTGTTGTCGAGATTTTTGTTACTCCAATGGATGATAGCCTTGTCATTATGGAAGGTAGTTTATTGTCGATATTTTTGTTACTATAATAGATTGTATCCTTTACATTATGGAAGGTATTATGTTATCGATATCTTTCTTACTCTAATGGATGGTAGCCTAGTCATTATGGAAGGTATTCTATTGTCGAGATTTTTGTTATTCCAATGGATGGTAGCCTTATCATTATGGAAGGTAGTCTATTGTCGTGATTTTTGTTACTCTAATGGATGATATCCTTGTCATTATGGAAGGTAGTATGTTGTCGATATCTTTGTTACTCCAATGGATGGTAGCCTAGTCATTATGGAAGGTAGTCTATTGTCGAGATTTTTGTTACTCTAAGGGATGGTAGCCTTGTCATTATGGAAGTTAGTGTGTTATGGATATTTTTGTTATTCCAATGGATGGTAGCCTTGTCTTTATGGAAGGTATTCTGTTGTTGAGATTTTTGTTACTATAATAGATTTTAGACTTGTCATTAAGGAAGGTAGTATGTTGTTGAGATTTTTGTTACTCCAATGGATGATAGCCTTGTCAATATGGAAGTTAGTGTGTTGTCGATATTTTTGATATTCCAATGGATGGTAGCCTTGTTATTATGGAAGGTAGTCTGTTGTCGAGATTTTTGTTACTCCAATGGATGATAGCCTTGTCATTATGGAAGGTAGTTTATTGTCGATATTTTTGTTACTATAATAGATTGTATCCTTTACATTATGGATGGTAGTATGTTATCGATATCTTTCTTACTCAAATGGATGGTAGCCTAGTCATAATGGAAGGTATTCTATTATCGAGATTTTTGTTATTCCCATGGATGGTAGCCTTATCATTATGGAAGGTAGTCTGTTGTCGTGATTTTTGTTACTCTAATGGATGGTATCCTTGTCATTATGGAAGGTAGTATGTTGTCGATATCTTTGTTACTCCAATGGATGGTAGCCTTATCATTATGGAAGGTAGTCTGTTGTCGATATTTTTGTTACTACAATGGATGATAGCCTTGTCATTATGGAAGGTAGTTTATTGTCGATATTTTTGTTACAATAATAGATTGTAGACTTGTCATAATGGAAGGTAGTATGTTGTCGAGATTTTTGTTACTCCAATGGATGGTAGCCTTGTGATTATGGAAGGTAGTCTATTGTCGAGATTTTTGTTACTACAACGGATTGTAGCCTTGTCAATATGAAAGGTAGTCTGTTGTCGATATCTTTGTTACTCCAAAGGATGGTATCCTAGTCATTATTGAAGGTAGTCTATTGTCATGATTTTTGTTACTCTAAGGGATGGTAGCCTTGTCATTATGGAAGTTAGTGTGTTGTCGATATTTTTGTTATTCTAATGGATGGTAGACTTGTCATTATGGGAAGTAGTCTTTTGTCCAGATTTTTGTTACTACAATGGATGGTAGCCTTATCATTATGAAAGGTAGTCTATTGTCGAGATTTTTGTTACTCCATTGGATGGTAGCCTTGTCATTATGGAAGGTTGTGTGTTGTCGTGATTTTTGTTACTCCATTGGATGGTAGCCTTTTCATTATGGAAGGTAGTATGTTATCGATATCTTTCTTACTCCAATAGATGGTAGCCTAGTCATTATGGAAGGTAGTCTGTTGTCGAGATTTTTGTTATTCCAATGGATGGTAGCCTTGTCATTATGGAAGGTAGTCTGTTGTCGTGATTTTTGTTACTCCAATGGATGGTAGCCTTGTCATTATGGAAGGTAGTGTGTTGTGGATATTTTTTTTATTCCAATTGATGGTAGCCTTGTCATTATGGAAGGTAGTCTAATGTTGAGATTTTTGTTACTATAATAGATTTTAGAGTTGTCATTAAGGAAGGTAGTATGTTGTCGATATTTTTGTTACTCCAATGGATGATAGCCTTGTCATTATGGAAGTTAGTGCGTTGTCGATATTTTTGTTATTCCAATGGATGGTAGCCTTGTCATTATGGAAGGTAGTCTGTTGTCGAGATTTTTGTTACTCCAATGGATGATACCCTTGTCATTATGGAAGGTAGTTTATTGTCGATATTTTTGTTACTATAATAGATTGTAGCCTTGTCCTTATGGAAGGTAATATGTTGTCGAGATTTTTTTTACTCTAATAGATGGTAGCCTTGTCATTATGGAAGGTAGTCTATTGTCGAGATTTTTGATAATACAATGGATGGTAGCTTTTTCATTATGGAAGGTAGTCTGTTGTCGAGATTTTTGTGACTACAACGGATTGTAGCCTTGTTAATATGAAAGGTAGTCTGTTGTCGATATCTTTGTTACTCCAAAGGATGGTAGCCTAGTCATTATTGAAGGTAGTCTATTGTCGTGATTTTTGTTACTCTAAGGGATGGTAGCCTTGTCATTATGGAAGTTAGTGTGTTGTCGATATTTTTGTTATTCCAATGGATGGTAGACTTGTCATTATGGAAAGTAGTCTTTTGTCCAGATTTTTGTTACTACATTGGATGGTAGCCTTGTCATTATGAAAGGTAGTCTATTGTCGAGATTTTTGTTACTCCATTGGATGGTAGCCTTGTCATTATGGAAGGTAGTGTGTTGTTGTGATTTTTGTTACTCCATTGGATGGTAGCCTTTTCATTATGGAAGGTAGAAAGTTATCGATATCTTTCTTACTCCAATGGATGGTAGCCTAGTCATTATGGAAGGTAGTCTGTTGTCGAGATTTTTGTTATTCCAATGGATGGAAGCCTTGTCATTATGGAAGGTAGTCTGTTGTCGTGATTTTTGTTACTCCAATGGATGGTAGCCTTGTCATTATGGAAGGTAGTGTGTTGTGGATATTTTTGTTATTCCAATTGATGGTAGCCTTGTCATTATGGAAGGTAGTCTAATGTTGAGATTTTTGTTACTATAATAGATTTTAGACTTTTCATTAAGGAAGGTAGTATGTTGTCGAGATTTTTGTTACTCCAATGGATGATAGCCTTGTCATTATGGAAGTTAGTGTGTTATCCATATTTTTGTTGTTCCAATCGATGGTAGCCTTGTCATTATGGAAGGTAGTCTGTTGTCGAGATTTTTGTTACTCCAATGGATAGTAGCCTAGTCATTATAGAAGGTAGTCTATTGTCGAGATTTTTGTTACTCTAAGGGATGGTAGCCTTGTCATTATGGAAGTTAGTGTGTTATGGATATTTTTGTTATTCCAATGGATGGTAGCCTTGTCATTATGGAAGGTATTTTGTTCTTGAGATTTTTGTTACTATAATAGATTTTAGACTTGTCATTAAGGAAGGTAGTATGTTGTTGAGATTTTTGTTACTCCAATGGATGATAGCCTTGTCAATATGGAAGTTAGTGTGTTGTCGATATTTTTGATATTCCAATGGATGGTAGCCTTGTCATTATGGAAGGTAGTCTATTGTCGAGATTTTTGTTACTCCAATGGATCATAGCCTTGTCATTATGGAAGGTAGTTTATTGTCGATATTTTTGTTACTATAATAGATTGTATCCTTTTCATTATGGAAGGTAGTATGTTATCAATGTCTTTCTTACTCCAATGGATGGTAGCCTAGTCATTATGGAAGGTATTATATTATCGAGATTTTTGTTATTCCAATGGATGGTAGCCTTATCATTATGGAAGGTAGTTTATTATCGATATTTTTGTTACTATAATAGATTGTATCCTTTACATTATGGAAGGTAGTATGTTATCGATATCTTTATTACTCCAATGGATTGTAGCCTAGTCATTATGGAAGGTATTCTATTGTCGAGATTTTTGTTATTCCAATGGATGGTAGCCTTATCATTATGGAAGGTAGTCTGTTGTCGTGATTTTTGTTACTCTAATGGATGGTATCCTTGTCATTATGGAAGGTAGTATGTTGTCGATATCTTTGTTACTCCAATGGATGGTAGCCTTTTCATTATGGAAGGTAGTCTGTTGTCGAAATTTTTGTTACTCTAAGGGATGATAGCCTTGTCATTATGGAAGGTAGTCTATTGTCGAGATTTTTGACAATACAATGGATGGTAGCTTTTTCATTATGGAAGGTAGTCTGTTGTCGAGATTTTTGTGACTACAACGGATTGTAGCCTTGTCAATATGAAAGGTAGTCTGTTGTCGATATCTTTGTTACTCCAAAGGATGGTAGCCTAGTCATTATTGAAGGTAGTCTATTGTCGTGATTTTTATTACTCTAAGGGATGGTAGCCTTGTCATTATGGAAGTTAGTGTGTTGTCGATATTTTTGTTATTCCAATGGATGGTAGACTTGTCATTATGGAAAGTAGTGTTTTGTCCAGATTTTTGTTACTACAATGGATGGTAGCCTTGTCATTATGAAAGGTAGTCTATTGTCGAGATTTTTGTTACTCCATTGGATGGTAGCCTTATCATTATGGAAGGTAGTGTGTTGTTGTGATTTTTGTTACTCCATTGGATGGTAGCCTTTTCATTATGGAAGGTAGTATGTTATCGATATCTTTCTTACTCCAATGGATGGTAGCCTAGTCATTATGGAAGGTAGTCTGTTGTCGAGATTTTTGTTATTCCAATGGATGGTAGCCTTGTCACTATGGAAGGTAGTTTGTTGTCGTGATTTTTGTTACTCCAATGGATGGTAGCCTTGTCATTATGGAAGGTAGTGTGTTGTGGATATTTTTGTTATTCCAATTGATGGTAGCCTTGTCATTATGGAAGGTAGTCTAATGTTGAGATTTTTGTTACTATAATAGATTATAGACTTGTCATTAAGGAAGGTAGTATGTTGTCGAGATTTTTGGTACTCCAATGGATGATAGCCTTGTCATTATGGAAGTTAGTGTGTTGTCGATATTTTTGTTATTCCAATGGATGGTAGCCTTGTCATTATGGAAGGTAGTCTGTTGTCGAAATTTTTGTTACTCCAATGGATGATAGCCTTGTCATTATGGAAGGTAGTTTATTATCGATATTTTTGTTACTATAATAGATTGTATCCTTTACATTATGGAAGGTAGTATGTTATCGATATCTTTCTTACTCCAATGGATGGTAGCCTAGTCATTATGGAAGGTATTCTATTGTCGAGATTTTTGTTATTCCAATGGATGGTAGCCTTATCATTATGGAAGGTAGTCTATTGTCGTGATTTTTGTTACTCTAATGGATGGTATCCTTGTCATTATGGAAGGTAGTATGTTGTCGATATCTTTGTTACTCCAATGGATGGTAGCCTTTTCATTATGGAAGGTAGTCTATTGTCGAGATTTTTGTTACTATAAGGAATGGTATCCTTGTCATTATGGAAGGTAGTAGGTTGTCGATATCTTTGTTACTCCAATGGATGGTAGCCTTATTATTATGGAAGGTAATATGTTGTCGAGATTTTTTTTACTCCAATGGATGATAGCCTTGTCATTATGGAAGGTAGTTTATTGTCGAGATTTTTCTTACTACAATGGATGGTAGCCTTGTCATTATGGAAGGTAGTCTGTTGTCGAGATTTTTGTTACTACAATCGATTGATCCTTTTCATTATGGAAGGCAGTATGTTATCGATATCTTTCTTACTCCAATGGATGGTAGCCTAGTCATTATGGAAGGTAGTCTGTTGTCGAGATTTTTTTTATTTCAATGGATGGTAGCCTTGTCATTATGGAAGGATATCTGTTGTCGTGATTTTTGTTACTCTAATGGATGGTATCCTTGTCATTATGGAAGGTAGTATGTTGTCGAGATTTTTCTTACTCCAATGGATGGTACCTTGTCACTATGGAAGGTAGTTTGTTGTCGATATCTTAGTTACTCCAAAGGATGGTAGCCTAGTCATTATGGAAGGAAGTCTATTGTCGTGATTTTTGTTACTCTAAGGGATGGTAGCCTTATCATTATGGAATTTAGTCTATTGTCGAAATTTTTGTTTCTACAATCGATTGTATCCTTTTCATTATGGAAGGTAGTATGTTGTCGATATCTTTGTTACACCAATGGATGGTAGCTTGACATTATGGAAGGTAGTCTGTTGTCGAGATTTTTGTTACTCCAATGGATGATAGCCTTGTCATTATGGAAGGTAGTTTATTGTCGATATTTTTATTACTATAATAGATTGTAGACTTGTCATTATGGAAGGTAGTATGTTGTCTAGATTTTTCTTACTCCAATGGATGGTAGCCTTGTCATTATGGAAGGTAGTCTATTGTCAAGATTTTTGACAATACAATGGATGGTAGCCTTGTCATTATGGAAGGTAGTTTGTTGTAGAGATTTTTGTTACTACAACGGATTGTAGCCTTGTCAATATGGAAGGCAGTCTGTTGTCGATATCTTTGTTACTCCAAAGGATGGTAGCCTAGTCATTATGGAAGGTAGTCTATTGTCGTGATTTTTGTTACTCTAAGGGATGGTAGCCTTGTCATTATGGAAGTTAGTCTATTGTCGAAATTTTTGTTTCTACAATCGATTGTATCCTTTTAATTATGGAAGGTAGTATGTTGTCGATATCTTTGTTACACCAATGGATGGTAGCTTGACATTATGGAAGGTAGTCTGTTGTCAAGATTTTTGTTACTCCAATGGATGATAGCCTTGTCATTATGGAAGGTAGTTTATTGTCGATATTTTTACTACTATAATAGATTGTAGACTTGTCATTATGAAAGGTAGTATGTTGTCTAGATTTTTCTTACTCCAATGGATGGTAGCCTTGTCATTATGGAAGGTAGTCTATTGTCAAGATTTTTGACAATACAATGGATGGTAGCCTTGTCATTATGGAAGGTAGTCTGTTGTAGAGATTTTTATTACTACAACGGATTGTAGCCTTGTCAATATGGAAGGCAGTCTGTTGTCGATATCTTTGTTACTCCAAAGGATGGTAGCCTAGTCATTATGGAAGGTAGTCTATTGTCGTGATTTTTGTTACTCTAATGGATGGTATCCTTGTCATTATGGAAGGTAGTATGTTGTCGATATCTTTGTTACTCCAATGGATGGTAGCCTTTTCATTATGGAAGGTAGTCTATTGTCGATATTTTTGTTACTATAATGGATGATAGCCTTGTCATTATGGAAGGTAGTTTATTGTCAATATTTTTGTTACTATAATAGATTGTAGACTTGTCATAATGGAAGGTAGTATGTTGTCGAGATTTTTGTTACTCAAATGGATGGTAGCCTTGTCATTATGGAAGGTAGTCTATTGTCGTGATTTTTGACAATACAATGGATAGTAGCTTTTCATTATGGAAGGTAGTCTATTGTCGAGATTTTTGTTACTACAACGGATTGTAGCCTTGTCAATATGGAAGGTAGTCTGTTGTCGATATCTTTGTTACTCCAAAGGATGGTAGCCTAGTCATTATGGAAGGTGGTCTATTGTCGTGATTTTTGTTACTCTAAGGGATGGTAGCCTTGTCATTATGGAAGTTAGTGTGTTGTCGATATTTTTGTTATTCCAATGGATGGTAGCCTTGTCATTATGGAAAGTAGTCTTTTGTCAAGATTTTTGTTACTACAATGGATGGTAGCCTTGTCATTATGAAAGGTAGTCTATTGTCGAGATTTTTGTTACTCCATTGGATGGTAGCCTTGTCATTATGGAAGGTAGTATGTTGTCGTGATTTTTGTTACTCCATTGGATGGTAGCCTTTTCATTATGGAAGGTAATATGTTATCGATATCTTTCTTACTCCAATGGATCGTAGCCTAGTCATTATGGAAGGTAGTCTGTTGTCGAGATTTTTGTTTATCCAATGGATGGTAGCCTTGTCATTATGGAAGGTAGTCTGTTGTCGTGATTTTTGTTACTCCAATGGATGGTATCCTTGTTATTATGGAAGGTAGTATGTTGTTGATATCTTTGTTACTCCAATGGATTGTAGCCTTGTCATTATGGAAGGTAGTCTGTTGTCGAGATTTTTGTTATACCAATGGATGGTAGCCTTGTCATTATGGAAGGTAGTCTGTTGTCGTGATTTTTGTTACTCCAATGGATGGTAGCCTTGTCATTATGGAAGGTAGTTTATTGTCGATATTTTTGTTACTATAATAGATTGTATCCTTTACATTATGGAAGGTATTATGTTATCGATATCTTTCTTACTCCAATGGATGGTAGCCTAGTCATTATGGAAGGTATTCTATTGTCGAGATTTTTGTTATTCCAATGGATGGTAGCCTTATCATTATGGAAGGTAGTCTATTGTCGTGATTTTTGTTACTCTAATGGATGGTATCCTTGTCATTATGGAAGGTAGTATGTTGTCGATATCTTTGTTACTCCAATGGATAGTAGCCTAGTCATTATGGAAGGTAGTCTATTGTCGAGATTTTTGTTACTCTAAGGGATGGTAGCCTTCTAATTATGGAAGTTAGTGTGTTATGGATATTTTTGTTATTCCAATGGATGGTAGCCTTGTCATTATGGAAGGTATTTTGTTGTTGAGATTTTTGTTACTATAATAGATTTTAGACTTGTCATTAAGGAAGGTAGTATGTTGTTGAGATTTTTTGTTACTCCAATGGATGATAGCCTTGTCAATATGGTAGTTAGTGTGTTGTCGATATTTTTGATATTCCAATGGATGGTAGCCTTATCATTATGGAAGGTAGTCTGTTGTCGAGATTTTTGTTACTCCAATGGATGATAGCCTTGTCATTATGGAAGGTAGTTTATTGTCGATATTTTTGTTACTATAATAGATTGTATCCTTTACATTAGGGAAGGTAGTATGTTCTCGATATCTTTCTTACTCCAATGGATGGTAGCCTAGTCATTATGGAAGGTATTCTATTATCGAGATTTTTGTTATTCCAATGGATGGTAGCGTTATCATTATGGAAGGTAGTCTGTTGTCGTGATTTTTGTTACTCTAATGGATGGTATCCTTGTCATTATGGAAGGTAGTATGTTGTCGATATCTTTGTTACTCCAATGGATGGTATCCTTTTCATTATGGAAGGTAGTCTGTTGTCGATATTTTTGTTACTACAATGGATGATAGCCTTGTCATTATGGAAGGTAGTTTATTGTCGATATTTTTATTACTATAATAGATTGTAGACTTGTCATAATGGAAGGTAGTATGTTATCGATATCTTTGTTACTCCAATGGATGTTAGCCTTTTCATTATGGAAGGTAGTCTGTTGTCGATATTTTTGTTACTACAATGGATGATAGCCTTGTCATTATGGAAGGTAGTTTATTGTCGATATTTTTGTTACTATAATAGATTGTAGACTTGTCATAATGGAAGGTAGTATGTTGTCGAGATTTTTGTTACTCCAATGGATGGTAGCCTCGTCATTATGGAAGGTAGTCTATTGTCGAGATTTTTGACAATACAATGGATGGTAGCTTTTTCATTATGGAAGGTAGTCTGTTGTCGAGATTTTTGTTACTACAACGGATTGTAGCCTTGTCAATATGAAAGGTAGTCTGTTGTCGATATCTTTGTTACTCCAAAGGATTGTAGCCTAGTCATTATTGAAGGTAGTCTATTGTCGTGATTTTTGTTACTCTAAGGGATGGTAGCCTTCTCATTATGGAAGTTAGTGTGTTGTCGATATTTTTGTTATTCCACTGGATGGTAGACTTGTTATTATGGAAAGTAGTCTTTTGTCCAGATTTTTGTTACTACAATGGATGGTAGCCTTGTCATTATGAAAGGTAGTCTATTGTCGAGATTTTTGTTACTCCATTGGATGGTAGCCTTGTCATTATGGAAGGTAGTGTGTTGTTGTGATTTTTGTTACGCCATTGGATGGTAGCCTTTTCATTATGGAAGGAAGTATGTTATCGATATCTTTCTTACTCCAATGGATGGTAGCCTAGTCATTATGGAAGGTAGTTTGTTGTCGAGATTTTTGTTATTCCAATGGATGGTAGCCTTGTCATTATGGAAGGTAGTCTGTTGTCGTGATTTTTGTTACTCCAATGGATGGTAGCCTTGTCATTATGGAAGGTAGTGTGTTGTGGATATTTTTGTTATTCCAATTGATGGTAGCCTTGTCATTATGGAAGGTAGTCTAATGTTGATATTTTTGTTACTATAATAGATTTTAGACTTGTTATTAAGGAAGGTAGTATGTTGTCGAGATTTTTGTTACTCCAATGGATGATAGCCTTGTCATTATGGAAGTTAGTGTGTTGTCGATATTTTTGTTATTCCAATGGATGGTAGCCTTGTCTTTATGGAAGGCAGTCTGTTGTCGATATTTTTGTTACTATAATAGATTGTATCCTTTACATTATGGAAGGTAGTATGTTATCGATATCTTTCTTACTCCAATGGATGGTAGCCTAGTCATTATGGAAGGTATTCTATATTCGAGATTTTTGTTATTCCAATGGATGGTAGCCTTATCATTATGGAAGGTAGTCTGTTGTCGTGATTTTTGTTAATCTAATGGATGGTATCCTTGTCATTATGGAAGGTAGTATGTCGTCGATATCTTTGTTACTCCAATGGATAACAGCATAGTCATTATGGAAGGTAGTCTATTGTCGAAATTTTTGTTACTCTAAGGGATGGTAGCCTTGTCATTATGGAAGTTAGTGTGTTATGGATATTTTTGTTATTCCAATGGATGGTAGCCTTGTCATTATGGAAGGTATTTTGTTCTTGAGATTTTTGTTACTATAATAGATTTTAGACTTGTCATTAAGGAAGGTAGTATGTTGTTGAGATTTTTGTTACTCCAATGGATGATAGCCTTGTCAATATGGAAGTTAGTGTGTTGTCGATATTTTTTATATTCCAATGGATGGTAGCCTTATCATTATGGAAGGTAGTCTGTTGTCGAGATTTTTGTTACTCCAATGGATGATAGCCTTGTCATTATGGAAGGTAGTTTATTGTCGATATTTTTGTTACTATAATAGATTGTATCCTTTACATTATGGAAGGTAGTATGTTCTCGATATCTTTCTTACTCCAATGGATGGTAGCCTAGTCATTATGGAAGGTATTCTATTATCGAGATTTTTGTTATTCCAATGGATGGTAGCCTTATCATTATGGAAGGTAGTCTGTTGTTGTGATTTTTGTTACTCTAATGGATGGTATCCTTGTCATTATGGAAGGTAGTATGTTGTCGATATCTTTGTTACTCCAATGGATGGTATCCTTTTCATTATGGAAGGTAGTCTGTTGTCGATATTTTTGTTACTACAATGGATGATAGCCTTGTCATTATGGAAGGTAGTTTATTGTCGAAATTTTTATTACTATAATAGATTGTAGACTTGTCATAATGGAAGGTAGTATGTTATCGATATCTTTGTTACTCCAATGGATGTTAGCCTTTTCATTATGGAAGGTAGTCTGTTGTCGATATTTTTGTTACTACAATGGATGATAGCCTTGTCATTATGGAAGGTAGTTTATTGTCGATATTTTTGTTACTATAATAGATTGTGGACTTGTCATAATGGAAGGTAGTATGTTGTCGAGATTTTTGTTACTCCAATGGATGGTAGCCTTGTCATTATGGAAGGTAGTCTATTGTCGAGATTTTTGACAATACAATGGATGGTAGCTTTTTCATTATGGAAGGTAGTCTGTTGTCGAGATTTTTGTTACTACAACGGATTGTAGCCTTGTCAATATGAAAGGTAGTCTGTTGTCGATATCTTTGTTACTCCAAAGGATTGTAGCCTAGTCATTATTGAAGGTAGTATATTGTCGTGATTTTTGTTACTCTAAGGGATGGTAGCCTTGTCATTATGGAAGTTAGTGTGTTGTCGATATTTTTGTTATTCAACTGGATGGTAGACTTGTTATTATGGAAAGTAGTCTTTTGTCCAGATTTTTGTTACTACAATGGATGGTAGCCTTGTCATTATGAAAGGTAGTCTATTGTCGAGATTTTTGTTACTCCATTGGATGGTAGCCTTGTCATTATGGAAGGTAGTGTGTTGTTGTGATTTTTGTTACGCCATTGGATGGTAGCCTTTTCATTATGGAAGGAAGTATGTTATCGATATCTTTCTTACTCCAATGGATGGTAGCCTAGTCATTATGGAAGGTAGTTTGTTGTCGAGATTTTTGTTATTCCAATGGATGGTAGCCTTGTCATTATGGAAGGTAGTCTGTTGTCGTGATTTTTGTTACTCCAATGGATGGTAGCCTTGTCATTATGGAAGGTAGTGTGTTGTGGATATTTTTGTTATTCCAATTGATGGTAGCCTTGTCATTATGGAAGGTAGTCTAATGTTGATATTTTTGTTACTATAATAGATTTTAGACTTGTTATTAAGGAAGGTAGTATGTTGTCGAGATTTTTGTTACTCCAATGGATGATAGCCTTGTCATTATGGAAGTTAGTGTGTTGTCGATATTTTTGTTGTTCCAATGGATGGTAGCCTTGTCATTATGGAAGGCAGTCTGTTGTCGATATTTTTGTTACTATAATAGATTGTATCCTTTACATTATGGAAGGTAGTATGTTATCGATATCTTTCTTACTCCAATGGATGGTAGCCTAGTCATTATGGAAGGTATTCTATTTTCGAGATTTTTGTTATTCCAATGGATGGTAGCCTTATCATTATGGAAGGTAGTCTGTTGTCGTGATTTTTGTTAATCTAATGGATGGTATCCTTGTCATTATGGAAGGTAGTATGTTGTCGATATCTTTGTTACTCCAATGGATAACAGCGTAGTCATTATGGAAGGTAGTCTATTGTCGAAATTTTTGTTACTCTAAGGGATGGTAGCCTTGTCATTATGGAAGTTAGTGTGTTATGGATATTTTTGTTATTCCAATGGATGGTAGCCTTGTCATTATGGAAGGTATTTTGTTCTTGAGATTTTTGTTACTATAATAGATTTTAGACTTGTCATTAAGGAAGGTAGTATGTTGTTGAGATTTTTGTTACTCCAATGGATGATAGCCTTGTCAATATGGAAGTTAGTGTGTTGTCGATATTTTTGATATTCCAATGGATGGTAGCCTTGTCATTATGGAAGGTAGTCTATTGTCGAGATTTTTGTTACTCCAATGGATGATAGCCTTGTCATTATGGAAGGTAGTTTATTGTCGATATTTTTGTTACTATAATAGATTGTATCCTTTTCATTATGGAAGGTAGTATGTTATCAATGTCTTTCTTACTCCAATGGATGGTAGCCTAGTCATTATGGAAGGTATTCTATTATCGAGATTTTTGTTATTCCAATGGATGGTAGCCTTATCATTATGGAAGGTAGTTTATTGTCGATATTTTTGTTACTATAATAGATTGTATCCTTTACATTATGGAAGGTAGTATGTCATCGATATCTTTCTTACTCCAATGGATTGTAGCCTAGTCATTATGGAAGGTATTCTATTGTCGAGATTTTTGTTATTCCAATGGATGGTAGCCTTATCATTATGGAAGGTAGTCTGTTGTTGTGATTTTTGTTACTCTAATGGATGGTATCCTTGTCATTATGGAAGGTAGTATGTTGTCGATATCTTTGTTACTCCAATGGATGGTATCCTTTTCATTATGGAAGGTAGTCTGTTGTCGATATTTTTGTTACTACAATGGATGATAGCCTTGTCATTATGGAAGGTAGTTTATTGTCGAAATTTTTATTACTATAATAGATTGTAGACTTGTCATAATGGAAGGTAGTATGTTATCGATATCTTTGTTACTCCAATGGATGTTAGCCTTTTCATTATGGAAGGTAGTCTGTTGTCGATATTTTTGTTACTACAATGGATGATAGCCTTGTCATTATGGAAGGTAGTTTATTGTCGATATTTTTGTTACTATAATAGATTGTGGACTTGTCATAATGGAAGGTAGTATGTTGTCGAGATTTTTGTTACTCCAATGGATGGTAGCCTTGTCATTATGGAAGGTAGTCTATTGTCGAGATTTTTGACAATACAATGGATGGTAGCTTTTTCATTATGGAAGGTAGTCTGTTGTCGAGATTTTTGTTACTACAACGGATTGTAGCCTTGTCAATATGAAAGGTAGTCTGTTGTCGATATCTTTGTTACTCCAAAGGATTGTAGCCTAGTCATTATTGAAGGTAGTATATTGTCGTGATTTTTGTTACTCTAAGGGATGGTAGCCTTGTCATTATGGAAGTTAGTGTGTTGTCGATATTTTTGTTATTCAACTGGATGGTAGACTTGTTATTATGGAAAGTAGTCTTTTGTCCAGATTTTTGTTACTACAATGGATGGTAGCCTTGTCATTATGAAAGGTAGTCTATTGTCGAGATTTTTGTTACTCCATTGGATGGTAGCCTTGTCATTATGGAAGGTAGTGTGTTGTTGTGATTTTTGTTACGCCATTGGATGGTAGCCTTTTCATTATGGAAGGAAGTATGTTATCGATATCTTTCTTACTCCAATGGATGGTAGCCTAGTCATTATGGAAGGTAGTTTGTTGTCGAGATTTTTGTTATTCCAATGGATGGTAGCCTTGTCATTATGGAAGGTAGTCTGTTGTCGTGATTTTTGTTACTCCAATGGATGGTAGCCTTGTCATTATGGAAGGTAGTGTGTTGTGGATATTTTTGTTATTCCAATTGATGGTAGCCTTGTCATTATGGAAGGTAGTCTAATGTTGATATTTTTGTTACTATAATAGATTTTAGACTTGTTATTAAGGAAGGTAGTATGTTGTCGAGATTTTTGTTACTCCAATGGATGATAGCCTTGTCATTATGGAAGTTAGTGTGTTGTCGATATTTTTGTTGTTCCAATGGATGGTAGCCTTGTCATTATGGAAGGCAGTCTGTTGTCGATATTTTTGTTACTATAATAGATTGTATCCTTTACATTATGGAAGGTAGTATGTTATCGATATCTTTCTTACTCCAATGGATGGTAGCCTAGTCATTATGGAAGGTATTCTATTTTCGAGATTTTTGTTATTCCAATGGATGGTAGCCTTATCATTATGGAAGGTAGTCTGTTGTCGTGATTTTTGTTAATCTAATGGATGGTATCCTTGTCATTATGGAAGGTAGTATGTTGTCGATATCTTTGTTACTCCAATGGATAACAGCGTAGTCATTATGGAAGGTAGTCTATTGTCGAAATTTTTGTTACTCTAAGGGATGGTAGCCTTGTCATTATGGAAGTTAGTGTGTTATGGATATTTTTGTTATTCCAATGGATGGTAGCCTTGTCATTATGGAAGGTATTTTGTTCTTGAGATTTTTGTTACTATAATAGATTTTAGACTTGTCATTAAGGAAGGTAGTATGTTGTTGAGATTTTTGTTACTCCAATGGATGATAGCCTTGTCAATATGGAAGTTAGTGTGTTGTCGATATTTTTGATATTCCAATGGATGGTAGCCTTGTCATTATGGAAGGTAGTCTATTGTCGAGATTTTTGTTACTCCAATGGATGATAGCCTTGTCATTATGGAAGGTAGTTTATTGTCGATATTTTTGTTACTATAATAGATTGTATCCTTTTCATTATGGAAGGTAGTATGTTATCAATGTCTTTCTTACTCCAATGGATGGTAGCCTAGTCATTATGGAAGGTATTCTATTATCGAGATTTTTGTTATTCCAATGGATGGTAGCCTTATCATTATGGAAGGTAGTTTATTGTCGATATTTTTGTTACTATAATAGATTGTATCCTTTACATTATGGAAGGTAGTATGTCATCGATATCTTTCTTACTCCAATGGATTGTAGCCTAGTCATTATGGAAGGTATTCTATTGTCGAGATTTTTGTTATTCCAATGGATGGTAGCCTTATCATTATGGAAGGTAGTCTGTTGTCGTGATTTTTGTTACTCTAATGGATGGTATCCTTGTCATTATGGAAGGTAGTATGTTGTCGATATCTTTGTTACTCCAATGGATGGTAGCCTTTTCATTATGGAAGGTAGTCTGTTGTCGAAATTTTTGTTACTCTAAGGGATGATAGCCTTGTCATTATGGAAGGTAGTATGTTGTCGATATCTTTGTTACTCCAATGGATGGTAGCCTTGTCATTATGGAAGGTAATATGTTGTCGAGATTTTTTTTACTCTAATGGATGATAGCCTTGTCATTATGGAAGGTAGTCTATTGTCGAGATTTTTGACAATACAATGGATGGTAGCTTTTTCATTATGGAAGGTAGTCTGTTGTCGAGATTTTTGTGACTACAACGGATTGTAGCCTTGTCAATATGAAAGGTAGTCTGTTGTCGATATCTTTGTTACTCCAAAGGATGGTAGCCTAGTCATTATTGAAGGTAGTCTATTGTCGTGATTTTTATTACTCTAAGGGATGGTAGCCTTGTCATTATGGAAGTTAGTGTGTTGTCGATATTTTTGTTATTCCAATGGATGGTAGACTTGTCATTACGAAAAGTAGTGTTTTGTCCAGATTTTTGTTACTACAATGGATGGTAGCCTTGTCATTATGAAAGGTAGTCTATTGTCGAGATTTTTGTTACTCCATTGGATGGTAGCCTTATCATTATGGAAGGTAGTGTGTTGTTGTGATTTTTGTTACTCCATTGGATGGTAGCCTTTTCATTATGGAAGGTAGTATGTTATCGATATCTTTCTTACTCCAATGGATGGTAGCCTAGTCATTATGGAAGGTAGTCTGTTGTCGAGATTTTTGTTATTCCAATGGATGGTAACCTTGTCACTATGGAAGGTAGTCTGTTGTCGTGATTTTTGTTACTCCAATGGATGGTAGCCTTGTCATTATGGAAGGTAGTGTGTTGTGGATATTTTTGTTATTCCAATAGATGGTAGCCTTGTCATTATGGAAGGTAGTCTAATGTTGAGATTTTTGTTACTATAATAGATTATAGACTTGTCATTAAGGAAGGTAGTATGTTGTCGAGATTTTTGGTACTCCAATGGATGATAGCCTTGTCATTATGGAAGTTAGTGTGTTATGGATATTTTTGTTATTCCAATGGATGGTAGCCTTGTCATTATGGAAGGTATTTTGTTCTTGAGATTTTTGTTACTATAATAGATTTTAGACTTGTCATTAAGGAAGGTAGTATGTTGTTGAGATTTTTGTTACTCCAATGGATGATAGCCTTGTCAATATGGAAGTTAGTGTGTTGTCGATATTTTTGATATTCCAATGGATGGTAGCCTTGTCATTATGGAAGGTAGTCTATTGTCGAGATTTTTGTTACTCCAATGGATGATAGCCTTGTCATTATGGAAGGTAGTTTATTGTCGATATTTTTGTTACTATAATAGATTGTATCCTTTTCATTATGGAAGGTAGTATGTTATCAATGTCTTTCTTACTCCAATGGATGGTAGCCTAGTCATTATGGAAGGTATTCTATTATCGAGATTTTTGTTATTCCAATGGATGGTAGCCTTATCATTATGGAAGGTAGTTTATTGTCGATATTTTTGTTACTATAATAGATTGTATCCTTTACATTATGGAAGGTAGTATGTCATCGATATCTTTCTTACTCCAATGGATTGTAGCCTAGTCATTATGGAAGGTATTCTATTGTCGAGATTTTTGTTATTCCAATGGATGGTAGCCTTATCATTATGGAAGGTAGTCTGTTGTCGTGATTTTTGTTACTCTAATGGATGGTATCCTTGTCATTATGGAAGGTAGTATGTTGTCGATATCTTTGTTACTCCAATGGATGGTAGCCTTTTCATTATGGAAGGTAGTCTGTTGTCGAAATTTTTGTTACTTTAAGGGATGATAGCCTTGTCATTATGGAAGGTAGTATGTTGTCGATATCTTTGTTACTCCAATGGATGGTAGCCTTGTCATTATGGAAGGTAATATGTTGTCGAGATTTTTTTTACTCTAATGGATGATAGCCTTGTCATTATGGAAGGTAGTCTATTGTCGAGATTTTTGACAATACAATGGATGGTAGCTTTTTCATTATGGAAGGTAGTCTGTTGTCGAGATTTTTGTGACTACAACGGATTGTAGCCTTGTCAATATGAAAGGTAGTCTGTTGTCGATATCTTTGTTACTCCAAAGGATGGTAGCCTAGTCATTATTGAAGGTAGTCTATTGTCGTGATTTTTATTACTCTAAGGGATGGTAGCCTTGTCATTATGGAAGTTAGTGTGTTGTCGATATTTTTGTTATTCCAATGGATGGTAGACTTGTCATTACGAAAAGTAGTGTTTTGTCCAGATTTTTGTTACTACAATGGATGGTAGCCTTGTCATTATGAAAGGTAGTCTATTGTCGAGATTTTTGTTACTCCATTGGATGGTAGCCTTATCATTATGGAAGGTAGTGTGTTGTTGTGATTTTTGTTACTCCATTGGATGGTAGCCTTTTCATTATGGAAGGTAGTATGTTATCGATATCTTTCTTACTCCAATGGATGGTAGCCTAGTCATTATGGAAGGTAGTCTGTTGTCGAGATTTTTGTTATTCCAATGGATGGTAACCTTGTCACTATGGAAGGTAGTCTGTTGTCGTGATTTTTGTTACTCCAATGGATGGTAGCCTTGTCATTATGGAAGGTAGTGTGTTGTGGATATTTTTGTTATTCCAATAGATGGTAGCCTTGTCATTATGGAAGGTAGTCTAATGTTGAGATTTTTGTTACTATAATAGATTATAGACTTGTCATTAAGGAAGGTAGTATGTTGTCGAGATTTTTGGTACTCCAATGGATGATAGCCTTGTCATTATGGAAGTTAGTGTGTTGTCGATATTTTTGTTATTCCAATGGATGGTAGCCTTGTCATTATGGAAGGTAGTCTGTTGTCGAAATTTTTGTTACTCCAATGGATGATAGCCTTGTCATTATGGAAGGTAGTTTATTATCGATATTTTTGTTACTATAATAGATTGTATCCTTTACATTATGGAAGGTAGTATGTTATCGATATCTTTCTTACTCCAATGGATGGTAGCCTAGTCATTATGGAAGGTATTCTATTGTCGAGATTTTTGTTATTCCAATGGATGGTAGCCTTATCATTATGGAAGGTAGTCCATTGTCGTGATTTTTGTTACTCTAATGGATGGTATCCTTGTCATTATGGAAGGTAGTATGTTGTCGATATCTTTGTTACTCCAATGGATGGTAGCCTTTTCATTATGGAAGGTAGTCTATTGTCGAGATTTTTGTTACTATAAGGAATGGTATCCTTGTCATTATGGAAGGTAGTAGGTTGTCGATATCTTTGTTACTCCAATGGATGGTAGCCTTATCATTATGGAAGGTAATATGTTGTCGAGATTTTTTTTACTCCAATGGATGATAGCCTTGTCATTATGGAAGGTAGTTTATTGTCGAGATTTTTCTTACTACAATGGATGGTAGCCTTGTCATTATGGAAGGTAGTCTGTTGTCGAGATTTTTGTTACTACAATCGATTGATCCTTTTCATTATGGAAGGCAGTATGTTATCGATATCTTTCTTACTCCAATGGATGGTAGCCTAGTCATTATGGAAGGTAGTCTGTTGTCGAGATTTTTGTTATTTCAATGGATGGTAGCCTTGTCATTATGGAAGGATATCTGTTGTCGTGATTTTTGTTACTCTAATGGATGGTATCCTTGTCATTATGGAAGGTAGTATGTTGTCGAGATTTTTCTTACTCCAATGGATGGTACCTTGTCACTATGGAAGGTAGTTTGTTGTCGATATCTTAGTTTCTCCAAAGGATGGTAGCCTAGTCATTATGGAAGGAAGTCTATTGTCGTGATTTTTGTTACTCTAAGGGATGGTAGCCTTGTCATTATGGAAGTTAGTCTATTGTCGAAATGTTTGTTTCTACAATCGATTGTATCCTTTTCATTATGGAAGGTAATATGTTGTCGATATCTTTGTTACACCAATGGATGGTAGCTTGACATTATGGAAGGTAGTCTGTTGTCGAGATTTTTGTTACTCCAATGGATGATAGCCTTGTCATTATGGAAGGTAGTTTATTGTCGATATTTTTATTACTATAATAGATTGTAGACTTGTCATTATGGAAGGTAGTATGTTGTCTAGATTTTTCTTACTCCAATGGATGGTAGCCTTGTCATTATGGAAGGTAGTCTATTGTCAAGATTTTTGACAATACAATGGATGGTAGCCTTGTCATTATGGAAGGTAGTTTGTTGTAGAGATTTTTGTTACTACAACGGATTGTAGCCTTGTCAATATGGAAGGCAGTCTGTTGTCGATATCTTTGTTACTCCAAAGGATGGTAGCCTAGTCATTATGGAAGGTAGTCTATTGTCGTGATTTTTGTTACTCTAAGGGATGGTAGCCTTGTCATTATGGAAGTTAGTCTATTGTCGAAATTTTTGTTTCTACAATCGATTGTATCCTTTTAATTATGGAAGGTAGTATGTTGTCGATATCTTTGTTACACCAATGGATGGTAGCTTGACATTATGGAAGGTAGTCTGTTGTCGAGATTTTTGTTACTCCAATGGATGATAGCCTTGTCATTATGGAAGGTAGTTTATTGTCGATATTTTTACTACTATAATAGATTGTAGACTTGTCATTATGGAAGGTAGTATGTTGTCTAGATTTTTCTTACTCCAATGGATGGTAGCCTTGTCATTATGGAAGGTAGTCTATTGTCAAGATTTTTGACAATACAATGGATGGTAGCCTTGTCATTATGGAAGGTAGTCTGTTGTAGAGATTTTTGTTACTACAACGGATTGTAGCCTTGTCAATATGGAAGGCAGTCTGTTGTCGATATCTTTGTTACTCCAAAGGATGGTAGCCTAGTCATTATGGAAGGTAGTCTATTGTCGTGATTTTTGTTACACTAATGGATGGTATCCTTGTCATTATGGAAGGTAGTATGTTGTCGATATCTTTGTTACTCCAATGGATGGTAGCCTTTTCATTATGGAAGGTAGTCTATTGTCGATATTTTTGTTACTATAATGGATGATAGCCTTGTCATTATGGAAGGTAGTTTATTGTCGATATTTTTGTTACTATAATAGATTGTAGACTTGTCATAATGGAAGGTAGTATGTTGTCGAGATTTTTGTTACTCAAATGGATGGTAGCCTTGTCATTATGGAAGGTAGTCTATTGTCGAGATTTTTGTTACTACAACGGATTGTAGCCTTGTCAATATGGAAGGTAGTCTGTTGTTGATATCTTTGTTACTCCAAAGGATGGTAGCCTAGTCATTATGGAAGGTGGTCTATTGTCGTGATTTTTGTTACTCTAAGGGATGGTAGCCTTGTCATTATGGAAGTTAGTGTGTTGTCGATATTTTTGTTATTCCAATGGATGGTAGCCTTGTCATTATGGAAAGTAGTCTTTTGTCAAGATTTTTGTTACTACAATGGATGGTAGCCTTGTCATTATGAAAGGTAGTCTATTGTCGAGATTTTTGTTACTCCATTGGATGGTAGCCTTGTCATTATGGAAGGTAGTATGTTGTCGTGATTTTTGTTACTCCATTGGATGGTAGCCTTTTCATTATGGAAGGTAGTATGTTATAGATATCTTTCTTACTCCAATGGATCGTAACCAGGTCATTATTGAAGGTAGTCTATTGTCGAGATTTTTGTTTATCCAATGGATGGTAGCCTTGTCATTATGGAAGGTAGTTTGTTGTCGTGATTTTTGTTACTCCAATGGATGGTATCCTTGTTATTATGGAAGGTAGTATGTTGTTGATATCTTTGTTACTCCAATGGATTGTAGCCTTGTCATTATGGAAGGTAGTCTGTTGTCGAGATTTTTGTTATACCAATGGATGGTAGCCTTGTCATTATGGAAGGTAGTCTGTTGTCGTGATTTTTGTTACTCCAATGGATGGTAGCCTTGTCATTATGGAAGGTAGTCTGTTGTCGAAATTTTTGTTACTCTAAGGGATGGTAGCCTTGTCAATATGGAAGTTAGTGTGTTATGGATATTTTTGTTATTCCAATAGATGGTAGCCTTGTCATTATGGAAGGTAGTCTGTTGTTAAGATTTTTGTTACTATAATAGATTTTAGACTTGTCATTAAGGAAGGTAGTATGTTGTCGAGATTTTTGTTTACTCCAATGGATGATAGCCTTGTCAGTATGGAATTTAGTGTGTTGTCGATATTTTTGATATTCCAATGGATGGTAGCCTTGTCATTATGGAAGGTAGTCTGTTGTCGAAATTTTTGTTACTCCAATGGATGATAGCCTTGTCATTATGGAAGGTAGTTTATTGTCGATATTTTTGTTACTATAATAGATTGTATCCTTTACATTATGGAAGGTATTATGTTATCGATATCTTTCTTACTCCAATGGATGGTAGCCTAGTCATTATGGAAGGTATTCTACTGTCGAGATTTTTGTTATTCCAATGGATGGTAGCCTTATCATTATGGAAGGTAGTCTATTGTCGTGATTTTTGTTACTCTAATGGATGGTATCCTTGTCATTATGGAAGGTAGTATGTTATCGATATCTTTGTTACTCCAATGGATAGTAGCCTAGTCATTATGGAAGGTAGTCTATTGTCGAGATTTTTGTTACTCTAAGGGATGGTAGCCTTCTAATTATGGAAGTTAGTGTGTTATGGATATTTTTGTTATTCCAATGGATGGTAGCCTTGTCATTATGGAAGGTATTTTGTTGTTGAGATTTTTGTTACTATAATAGATTTTAGACTTGTCATTAAGGAAGGTAGTATGTTGTTGAGATTTTTTGTTACTCCAATGGATGATAGCCTTGTCAATATGGAAGTTAGTGTGTTGTCGATATTTTTGATATTCCAATGGATGGTAGCCTTGTCATTATGGAAGGTAGTTTGTTGTCGAGATTTTTGTTACTCCAATGGATGATAGCCTTGTCATTATGGAAGGTAGTTTATTGTCAATATTTTTGTTACTATAATAGATTGTATCCTTTACATTATGGAAGGTAGTATGTTCTCGATATCTTTCTTACTCCAATGGATGGTAGCCTAGTCATTATGGAAGGTATTCTATTATCGAGATTTTTGTTATTCCAATGGATGGTAGCCTTATCATTATGGAAGGTAGTCTGTTGTCGTGATTTTTGTTACTCTAATGGATGGTATCCTTGTCATTATGGAAGGTAGTATGTTGTCGATATCTTTGTTACTCCAATGGATGGTATCCTTTTCATTATGGAAGGTAGTCTGTTGTCGATATTTTTGTTACTACAATGGATGATAGCCTTGTCATTATGGAAGGTAGTTTATTGTCGATATTTTTATTACTATAATAGATTGTAGACTTGTCATAATGGAAGGTAGTATGTTATCGATATCTTTGTTACTCCAATGGATGGTAGCCTTTTCATTATGGAAGGTAGTCTGTTGTCGATATTTTTGTTACTACAATGGATGATAGCCTTGTCATTATGGAAGGTAGTTTATTGTCGATATTTTTGTTACTATAATAGATTGTAGACTTGTCATAATGGAAGGTAGTATGTTGTCGAGATTTTTGTTACTCCAATGGATGGTAGCCTTGTCATTATGGAAGGTAGTCTATTGTCGAGATTTTTGACAATACAATGGATGGTAGCTTTTTCATTATGGAAGGTAGTCTGTTGTCGAGATTTTTGTTACTACAACGGATTGTAGCCTTGTCAATATGAAAGGTAGTCTGTTGTCGATATCTTTGTTACTCCAAAGGATTGTAGCCTAGTCATTATTGAAGGTAGTCTATTGTCGTGATTTTTGTTACTCTAAGGGATGGTAGCCTTGTCATTATGGAAGTTAGTGTGTTGTCGATATTTTTGTTATTCCACTGGATGGTAGACTTGTCATTATGGAAAGTAGTCTTTTGTCCAGATTTTTGTTACTACAATGGATGGTAGCCTTGTCATTATGAAAGGTAGTCTATTGTCGAGATTTTTGTTACTCCATTGGATGGTAGCCTTGTCATTATGGAAGGTAGTGTGTTGTTGTGATTTTTGTTACGCCATCGGATGGTAGCCTTTTCATTATGGAAGGAAGTATGTTATCGATATCTTTCTTACTCCAATGGATGGTAGGCTAGTCATTATGGAAGGTAGTTTGTTGTCGAGATTTTTGTTATTCCAATGGATGGTAGCCTTGTCATTATGGAAGGTAGTCTGTTGTCGTGATTTTTGTTACTCCAATGGATGGTAGCCTTGTCATTATGGAAGGTAGTGTGTTGTGGATATTTTTGTTATTCCAATTGATGGTAGCCTCGTCATTATGGAAGGTAGTCTAATGTTGATATTTTTGTTACTATAATAGATTTTAGACTTGTTATTAAGGAAGGTAGTATGTTGTCGAGATTTTTGTTACTCCAATGGATGATAGCCTTGTCATTATGGAAGGTAGTGTGTTGTCGATATTTTTGTTATTCCAATGGATGGTAGCCTTGTCATTATGGAAGGCAGTCTGTTGTCGATATTTTTGTTACTATAATAGATTGTATCCTTTACATTATGGAAGGTAGTATGTTATCGATATCTTTCTTACTCCAATGGATGGTAGCCTAGTCATTATGGAAGGTATTCTATTTTCGAGATTTTTGTTATTCCAATGGATGGTAGCCTTATCATTATGGAAGGTAGTCTGTTCTCGTGATTTTTGTTAATCTAATGGATGGTATCCTTGTCATTATGGAAGGTAGTATGTTGTCGATATCTTTGTTACTCCAATGGATAACAGCGTAGTCATTATGGAAGGTAGTCTATTGTCGAAATTTTTGTTACTCTAAGGGATGGTAGCCTTGTCATTATGGAAGTTAGTGTGTTATGTATATTTTTGTTATTCCAATGGATGGTAGCCTTGTCATTATGGAAGGTAGTCTGTTGTTGAGATTTTTGTTACTATAATAGATTTTAGACTTGTCGTTAAGGAAGGTAGTATGTTGTCGAGATTTTTGTTACTCCAATGGACGATAGCCTTGTCAGTATGGAAGTTAGTGTGTTGTCGATATTTTTGATATTCCAATGGATGGTAGCCTTGTCATTATGGAAGGTAGTCTGTTGTCGAGATTTTAGTTACTCCAATGGATGATAGCCTTGTCATTATGGAAGGTAGTCTGTTGTTGATATTTTTATTACTCCAATGGATGATAGCCTTGTCATTATGGAAGGTAGTTTATTATCGATATTTATGTTACTACAATGGATGGTAGCCTTGTCATTATGGAAGGTAGTTTGTTTTCGAAATATTTGTTACTACAATCGATTGTATCCTTTTCATTATGGAAGGTAGTATGTTATCGATATCTTTCTTACTCTAATGGATGGTAGCCTTGTCATTATGGAAGGTAGTATGTTGTCGATATCTTTGTTACCCCAATGGATGGTAGCTTGTCATTATGGAAGGTAGTCTGTTGTCGAGATTTTTGTTACTCCAATGGATGATAGCCTTGTCATTATGGAAGGTAGTTTATTGTCGATATTTTTATTACTATAATAGATTGTAGATTTGTCATTATGGAAGGTAGTATGTTGTTGAGATTTTTGTTACTCCAATGGATGGTAGCCTTGTCATTATGGAAGGTAGTCTATTGTCGAGATTTTTGACAATACAATGGATGGTAGCCTTGTCATTATGGAAGGTAGTTTGTTGTCGAGATTTTTGTTACTACAACAGATTGTAGCCTTGTCAAAATGGAAGGTAGTCTGTTGTCGATATCTTTGTTACTCCAAAGGATGGTAGCCTAGTCATTATGGAAGTTAGTGTGTTGTTGATATTTTTGTTACTCCAATGGATGGTAGCCTTGTCATTATGGAAAGTAGTCTGTTGTCCAGATTTTTGTTACTACAATGGATGGTAGCCTTGTCATTATGAAAGTTAGTTTATTGTCGGGATTTTTGTTACTCCATTGGATGGTAGCCTTGTCATTATGGAAGGTAGTGTGTCGTCGTGATTTTTGTTACTCTATTGGATGGTGGCATTTTCATTATGGAAGGTAGTATGTTGTCGAAATCTTTCTTACTCCAATGGATGGTAGCCTAGTCATTATGGAAGGTAGTCTGTTGTCGAGATTTTTGTTATTCCAATGGATGGTAGCCTTGTCATTATGGAAGGTAGTTTGTTGTCGTGATTTTTATTACTCCAATGGATGGTATCCTTGTCATTATGGAAGGTAGTATGTTGTCGATATCTTTGTTACTCCAATGGATGGTAGCCTTGTCATTATGGAGGGTAGTCTGTTGTCGAGATTTTCGTTACTCTCAGGAATGGTAGCCTTGTTATTATGGAATTTAGTGTGCCGTCGATATTTTTGTTATTCCAATGGATGGTAGCCTTGTCATTATGGAAGGTAGTCTGTTGTCGTGATTTTTGTTACTCCAATGGATGATAGCCTTGTCTTTATGGAAGGTAGTTTATTATCGAGATTTTTGTTAATACAATGGATGGTAGCCTTGTCATTATGGAAGTTAGTCTGTTGTCGGAATTTTTGTTACTACAATCGATTGTATCCTTTTCATTATGGAAGGTAGTATGTTATCGATATCTTTCATACTCCAATGGATGGTAGCCTAGTCATTATGGAAGGTATTCTGTTGTCGATATTTTTGTTATTCCAATGGATGGTAGCCTTGTCATTATGGAAGGCAGTCTGTTGTCGAGATTTTTGTTACTCCAATGGATGATAGCCTTGTCATTATGGAAGGTAGTTTATTGTCGATATTTTTGTTACTATAATAGATTGTATCCTTTACATTATGGAAGGTAGTATGTTATCGATATCTTTCTTACTCCAATGGATGGTAGCCTAGTCATTATGGAAGGTATTCTATTTTCGAGATTTTTGTTATTCCAATGGATGGTAGCCTTATCATTATGGAAGGTAGTCTGTTGTCGTGATTTTTGTTAATCTAATGGATGGTATCCTTGTCATTATGGAAGGTAGTATGTTGTCGATATCTTTGTTACTCCAATGGATAGCAGCGTAGTCATTATGGAAGGTAGTCTATTGTCGAAATTTTTGTTACTCTAAGGGATGGTAGCCTTGTCATTATGGAAGTTAGTGTGTTATGTATATTTTTGTTATTCCAATGGATGGTAGCCTTGTCATTATGGAAGGTAGTCTGTTGTTGAGATTTTTGTTACTATAATAGATTTTAGACTTGTCATTAAGGAAGGTAGTATGTTGTCGAGATTTTTGTTACTCCAATGGATGATAGCCTTGTCAGTATGGAAGTTAGTGTGTTGTCGATATTTTTGATATTCCAATGGATGGTAGCCTTGTCATTATGGAAGGTAGTATGTTGTCGAGATTTTTGTTACTCCAATGGATGATAGCCTTGTCATTATGGAAGGTACTCTGTTGTCGATATTTTTATTACTCCAATGGATGATAGCCTTGTCATTATGGAAGGTAGTTTATTGTCCATATTTATGTTACTACAATGGATGGTAGCCTTGTCATTATGGAAGGTAGTTTGTTTTCGAAATATTTGTTACTACAATCGATTGTATCCTTTTCATTATGGAAGGTAGTATGTTATTGATATCTTTCTTACTCCAATGGATGGTAGCCTTGTCATTATGGAAGGCAGTCTGTTGTCGTGATTTTTGTTACTCTAATGGATGGTATCCTTCTCATTATGGAAGGTAGTATGTTGTCGATATCTTTGTTACCCCAATGGATGGTAGCTTGTCATTATGGAAGGTAGTCTGTTGTCGTGATTTTTGTTACTCCAATGGATGATAGCCTTGTCTTTATGGAAGGTAGTTTATTATCGAGATTTTTGTTAATACAATGGATGGTAGCCTTGTCATTATGGAAGGTAGTCTGTTGTTGAAATTTTTGTTACTACAATCGATTGTATCCTTTTCATTATGGAAGGTAGTATGTTATCGATATCTTTCTTACTCCATTGGATGGTAGCCATGTCATTATGGAAGGAAGTCTGTTGTCGTGATTTTTGTTACTCTAATGGATGGTATCCTTGTCATAATGGAATGTAGTTTATTGTCGAGATTTTTGTTACTACAATGGATGGTAGCCTTATCATTATGGAAGGTAGTCTGTTGTCGAGATTTTTGTTACTACAATCGATTGTATCCTTTTGATTATGGAAGGTAGTATGTTATCGATATCTTTCATACTCCAATGGATGGTAGCCTAGTCATTATGGAAGGTATTCTGTTGTCGATATTTTTGTTATTCCAATGGATGGTAGCCTTGTCATTATGGAAGGCAGTCTGTTGTCGATATTTTTGTTACTATAATAGATTGTATCCTTTACATTATGGAAGGTAGTATGTTATCGATATCTTTCTTACTCCAATGGATGGTAGCCTAGTCATTATGGAAGATATTCTATTTTCGAGATTTTTCTTATTCCAATGGATGGTAGCCTTATCATTATGGAAGGTAGTCTGTTCTCGTGATTTTTGTTAATCTAATGGATGGTATCCTTGTCATTATGGAAGGTAGTATGTTGTCGATATCTTTGTTACTCCAATGGATAACAGCGTAGTCATTATGGAAGGTAGTCTATTGTCGAAATTTTTGTTACTCTAAGGGATGGTAGCCTTGTCATTATGGAAGTTAGTGTGTTATGTATATTTTTGTTATTCCAATGGATGGTAGCCTTGTCATTATGGAAGGTAGTCTGTTGTTGAGATTTTTGTTACTATAATAGATTTTAGACTTGTCGTTAAGGAAGGTAGTATGTTGTCGAGATTTTTGTTACTCCAATGGATGATAGCCTTGTCAGTATGGAAGTTAGTGTGTTGTCGATATTTTTGATATTCCAATGGATGGTAGCCTTGTCATTATGGAAGGTAGTCTGTTGTCGAGATTTTAGTTACTCCAATGGATGATAGCCTTGTCATTATGGAAGGTAGTCTGTTGTTGATATTTTTATTACTCCAATGGATGATAGCCTTGTCATTATGGAAGGTAGTTTATTATCGATATTTATGTTACTACAATGGATGGTAGCCTTGTCATTATGGAAGGTAGTTTGTTTTCGAAATATTTGTTACTACAATCGATTGTATCCTTTTCATTATGGAAGGTAGTATGTTATCGATATCTTTCTTACTCTAATGGATGGTAGCCTTGTCATTATGGAAGGTAGTATGTTGTCGATATCTTTGTTACCCCAATGGATGGTAGCTTGTCATTATGGAAGGTAGTCTGTTGTCGAGATTTTTGTTACTCCAATGGATGATAGCCTTGTCATTATGGAAGGTAGTTTATTATCGATATTTTTATTACTATAATAGATTGTAGATTTGTCATTATGGAAGGTAGTATGTTGTTGAGATTTTTGTTACTCCAATGGATGGTAGCCTTGTCATTATGGAAGGTAGTCTATTGTCGAGATTTTTGACAATACAATGGATGGTAGCCTTGTCATTATGGAAGGTAGTTTGTTGTCGAGATTTTTGTTACTACAACAGATTGTAGCCTTATCAAAATGGAAGGTAGTCTGTTGTCGATATCTTTGTTACTCCAAAGGATGGTAGCCTAGTCATTATGGAAGTTAGTGTGTTGTTGATATTTTTGTTACTCCAATGGATGGTAGCCTTGTCATTATGGAAAGTAGTCTGTTGTCCAGATTTTTGTTACTACAATGGATGGTAGCCTTGTCATTATGAAAGTTAGTTTATTGTCGTGATTTTTGTTACTCCATTGGATGGTAGCCTTGTCATTATGGAAGGTAGTGTGTCGTCGTGATTTTTGTTACTCTATTGGATGGTGGCATTTTCATTATGGAAGGTAGTATGTTGTCGAAATCTTTCTTACTCCAATGGATGGTAGCCTAGTCATTATGGAAGGTAGTCTGTTGTCGAGATTTTTGTTATTCCAATGGATGGTAGCCTTGTCATTATGGAAGGTAGTTTGTTGTCGTGATTTTTATTACTCCAATGGATGGTATCCTTGTCATTATGGAAGGTAGTATGTTGTCGATATCTTTGTTACTCCAATGGATGGTAGCCTTGTCATTATGGAGGGTAGTCTGTTGTCGAGATTTTCGTTACTCTCAGGAATGGTAGCCTTGTTATTATGGAATTTAGTGTGCCGTCGATATTTTTGTTATTCCAATGGATGGTAGCCTTGTCATTATGGAAGGTAGTCTGTTGTCGTGATTTTTGTTACTCCAATGGATGATAGCCTTGTCTTTATGGAAGGTAGTTTATTATCGAGATTTTTGTTACTACAATGGATGGTAGCCTTATCATTATGGAAGGTAGTCTGTTGTCGAGATTTTTGTTACTACAATCGATTGTATCCTTTTCATTATGGAAGGTAGTATGTTATCGATATCTTTCATAATCCAATGGATGGTAGCCTAGTCATTATGGAAGGTATTCTGTTGTCGATATTTTTGTTATTCCAATGGATGGTAGCCTTGTCATTATGGAAGGCAGTCTGATGTCGAGATTTTTGTTACTCCAATGGATGATAGCCTTGTCATTATGGAAGGTAGTTTATTGTCGATATTTTTGTTACTATAATAGATTGTATCCTTTACATTATGGAAGGTAGTATGTTATCGATATCTTTCTTACTCCAATGGATGGTAGCCTAGTCATTATGGAAGGTATTCTATTTTCGAGATTTTTGTTATTCCAATGTATGGTAGCCTTATCATTATGGAAGGTAGTCTGCTGTCGTGATTTTTGTTAATCTAATGGATGGTATCCTTGTCATTATGGAAGGTAGTATGTTGTCGATATCTTTGTTACTCCAATGGATAGCAGCGTAGTCATTATGGAAGGTAGTCTATTGTCGAAATTTTTGTTACTCTAAGGGATGGTAGCCTTGTCATTATGGAAGTTAGTGTGTTATGTATATTTTTGTTATTCCAATGGATGGTAGCCTTGTCATTATGGAAGGTAGTCTGTTGTTGAGATTTTTGTTACTATAATAGATTTTAGACTTGTCATTAAGGAAGGTAGTATGTTGTCGAGATTTTTGTTACTCCAATGGATGATAGCCTTGTCAGTATGGAAGTTAGTGTGTTGTCGATATTTTTGATATTCCAATGGATGGTAGCCTTGTCATTATGGAAGGTAGTATGTTGTCGAGATTTTTGTTACTCCAATGGATGATAGCCTTGTCATTATGGAAGGTACTCTGTTGTCGATATTTTTATTACTCCAATGGATGATAGCCTTGTCATTATGGAAGGTAGTTTATTGTCGATATTTATGTTACTACAATGGATGGTAGCCTTGTCATTATGGAAGGTAGTTTGTTTTCGAAATATTTGTTACTACAATCGATTGTATCCTTTTCATTATGGAAGGTAGTATGTTATTGATATCTTTCTTACTCCAATGGATGGTAGCCTTGTCATTATGGAAGGCAGTCTGTTGTCGTGATTTTTGTTACTCTAATGGATGGTATCCTTGTCATTATGGAAGGTAGTATGTTGTCGATATCTTTGTTACCCCAATGGATGGTAGCTTGTCATTATGGAAGGCAGTCTGTTGTCGTGATTTTTGTTACTCCAATGGATGATAGCCTTGTCTTTATGGAAGGTAGTTTATTATCGAGATTTTTGTTAATACAATGGATGGTAGCCTTGTCATTATGGAAGGTAGTCTGTTGTCGAAATTTTTGTTACTACAATCGATTGTATCCTTTTCATTATGGAAGGTAGTATGTTATCGATATCTTTCTTACTCCATTGGATGGTAGCCTTGTCATTATGGAAGGAAGTCTGTTGTCGTGATTTTTGTTACTCTAATGGATGGTATCCTTGTCATAATGGAATGTAGTTTATTGTCGAGATTTTTGTTACTACAATGGATGGTAGCCTTATCATTATGGAAGGTAGTCTGTTGTCGAGATTTTTGTTACTACAATCGATTGTATCCTTTTCATTATGGAAGGTAGTATGTTATCGATATCTTTCATACTCCAATGGATGGTAGCCTAGTCATTATGGAAGGTATTCTGTTGTCGATATTTTTGTTATTCCAATGGATGGTAGCCTTGTCATTATGGAAGGCAGTCTGATGTCGAGATTTTTGTTACTCCAATGGATGATAGCCTTGTCATTATGGAAGGTAGTTTATTATCGATATTTTTGTTACTATAATAGATTGTATCCTTTACATTATGGAAGGTAGTATGTTATCGATATCTTTCTTACTCCAATGGATGGTAGCCTAGTCATTATGGAAGGTATTCTATTTTCGAGATTTTTGTTATTCCAATGTATGGTAGCCTTATCATTATGGAAGGTAGTCTGCTGTCGTGATTTTTGTTAATCTAATGGATGGTATCCTTGTCATTATGGAAGGTAGTATGTTGTCGATATCTTTGTTACTCCAATGGATAGCAGCATAGTCATTATGGAAGGTAGTCTATTGTCGAAATTTTTGTTACTCTAAGGGATGGTAGCCTTGTCATTATGGAAGTTAGTGTGTTATGTATATTTTTGTTATTCCAATGGATGGTAGCCTTGTCATTATGGAAGTTAGTCTGTTGTTGAGATTTTTGTTACTATAATAGATTTTAGACTTGTCATTAAGGAAGGTAGTATGTTGTCGAGATTTTTGTTACTCCAATGGATGATAGCCTTGTCAGTATGGAAGTTAGTGTGTTGTCGATATTTTTGATATTCCAATGGATGGTAGCCTTGTCATTATGGAAGGTAGTCTGTTGTCGAGATTTTTGTTACTCCAATGGATGATAGCCTTGTCATTATGGAAGGTAGTCTGTTGTCGATATTTTTATTACTCCAATGGATGATAGCCTTGTCATTATGGAAGGTAGTTTATTGTCGATATTTATGTTACTACAATGGATGGTAGCCTTGTCATTATGGAAGGTATTTTGTTTTCGAAATATTTGTTACTACAATCGATTGTATCCTTTTCATTATGGAAGGTAGTATGTTATTGATATCTTTCTTACTCCAATGGATGGTAGCCTTGTCATTATGGAAGGCAGTCTGTTGTCGTGATTTTTGTTACTCTAATGGATGGTATCCTTGTCATTATGGAAGGTAGTATGTTGTCGATATCTTTGTTACCCCAATGGATGGTAGCTTGTCATTATGGAAGGTAGTCTGTTGTCGAGATTTTTGTTACTCCAATGGATGATAGCCTTGTCATTATGGAAGGTAGTTTATTGTCGATATTTTTATTACTATAATAGATTGTCGATTTGTCATTATGGAAGGTAGTATGTTGTCGAGATTTTTGTTACTCCAATGGATGGTAGCCTTGTCATTATGGAAGGTAGTCTATTGTCGAGATTTTTGACAATACAATGGATGGTAGCCTTGTCATTATGGAAGGTAGTTTGTTGTCGAGATTTTTGTTACTACAACAGATTGTAGCCTTGTCAATATGGAAGGTAGTCTGTTGTCGATATCTTTGTTACTCCAAAGGATGGTAGCCTAGTCATTATGGAAGGTAGTCTATTGTCGTGATTTTTGTTACTCTAAGGGATGGTAGCCTTGTCATTATGGAAGTTAGTGTGGTGTTGATATTTTTGTTACTCCAATGGATGGTAGCCTTGTCATTATGGAAAGTAGTCTGTTGTCCAGATTTTTGTTACTACAATGGATGGTAGCCTTGTCATTATGAAAGGTAGTTTATTGTCGTGATTTTTGTTACTCCATTGGATGGTAGCCTTGTCATTAAGGAAGGTAGTGTGTCGTTGTTATTTTTGTTACTCTATTGGATGGTAGCCTTTTCATTATGGAAGGTAGTATGTTGTCGAAATCTTTCTTACTCCAATGGATGGTAGCCTAGTCATTATGGAAGGTAGTCTGTTGTCGAGATTTTTGTTATTCCAATGGATGGTAGCCTTGTCATTATGGAAGGTAGTTTGTTGTCGTGATTTTTATTACTCCAATGGATGGTATCCTTGTCATTATGGAAGGTAGTATGTTGTCGATATCTTTGTTACTCCAATGGATGGTAGCCTTGTCATTATGGAGGGTAGTCTGTTGTCGAGATTTTCGTTACTCTCAGGAATGGTAGCCTTGTTATTATGGAAGTTAGTGTGTCTTTGATATTTTTGTTATTCCAATGGATGGTAGCCTTGTCATTATGGAAGGTAGTCTGTTGTCGTGATATTTGTTACTCCAATGGATGATAGCCTTGTCTTTATGGAAGGTAGTTTATTATCGAGATTTTTGTTAATACAATGGATGGTAGCCTTGTCATTATGGAAGGTAGTCTGTTGTCGAAATTTTTGTTACTACAATCGATTGTATCCTTTTCATTATGGAAGGTAGTATGTTATCGATATCTTTCTTACTCCATTGGATGGTAGCCTTGTCATTATGGAAGGAAGTCTGTTGTCGTAATTTTTGTTACTCTAATGGATTTTATCCTTGTCATAATGGAATGTAGTTTATTGTCGAGATTTTTGTTACTACAATGGATGGTAGCCTTATCATTATGGAAGGTAGTCTATTGTCGAGATTTTTGTTACTACAATCGATTGTATCCTTTTCATTATGGAAGTTAGTTTGTTATCGATATCTTTCATACTCCAATGGATGGTAGCCTAGTCATTATGGAAGGTATTTTGTTGTCGAGATTTTTGATATTCCAATGGATGGTAGCCTTGTCATTATGGAAGGCAGTTTGTTGTCGTGATTTTTGTTACTCTAATGGATGGTTTCCCCATTTATTGTGGAAGTTAGTATGTTGTCGATATATTTGTTACTCCAATGGATGGTAGCCTTGTCATTATGGAAGGTAGTCTGTTGTCGAGATTTTTGTAACTCCAATGGGTGATAGCCTTGTCATTATGGAAGGTATTTTATTGTCGATATTTTCGTTACTATAATAGATTGTAGACTTGTCATTATGAAAGGTAGTATGTTGTCGAGATTTTTGTTACTCTAATGGATGGTAGCCTTGTCATTATGGAAGGTAGTCTGTTGTCGAGATTTTTGTTACTCCAATGGATGGTAGCCTTGTCATTTTAGAAGGTAGTCTATTGTCAAGATTTTTGTCACTACAATGGATGGTAGCCTTGTCATTATGGAAGGTAGTCTGTTGTTGAGATTTTTGTTACTACAACGGATTTTAGCCTTGTCAATATGGAAGGTAGTCTGTTGTCGATATCTTTGTTACTCCAAAGGATGGTAGCCTAGTCATTATGGAAGGTAGTCTATTGTCGAGATTTTTGTTACTCTAAGGGATGGAAGCCTTGTCATTATGGAAGTTAGTGTGTTATCGATATTTTTGTTATTCCAATGGATGGTAGCCTTGTCATTATGGAAAGTAGTATGTTGTCCTGATTTTTGTTACTACAATGGATGGTATCCTTGTCATTATGGAAGGTAGTCTATTGTCGATATCTTTCTTACTCCAATGGATCCTAACCTAGTCATTATGGAAGGTAGTCTGTTGTCGAGATTTTTATTATACCAATGGATGGTAGCCTTGTCATTATGGAAGGTAGTTTGTTGTCGTGATTTTTGTTACTCCAATGGATGGTAGCCTTGTCATTATTGAAGGTAGTATGTTGTCGATATCTTTGTTACTCCAATGGATGGTAGCCTTGTCATTATGGAAGGTAGTCTGTTGTCGAGATTTTCGTTACTCTCAGGGATGGTAGCCTTGCCATTATGGAAGTTATTGTGTTGTCGATATTTTTGTTATTCCAATAGATGGTAGCCTTGTCATTATGGAAGGTAGTCTGTTATCGAGATTTTTGTTACTCCAATGGATGATAGCCTTGTCATTATGGAAGGTAGTTTATTGTCGAGATTTTTGTTACTACAATGGATGATAGCCTTATAATTATGGAAGTTAGTTTGTTGTCGATAATTTTGTTATTCCAATGGATGGTAGCCTTGTCATTATGGAAGGTAGTCTGTTTTCGATATTTTTGTTACTCCAATGGATGATAGCCTTGTCATTATGGAAGGTAGTTTATTGTCGATATTTTTGTTACTATAATAGACTGTATCCTTTACATTATGGAAGGTAGTATGTTATCGATATCTTTCTTCCTCCAATGGATGGTAGCCTAGTCATTATGGAAGGTATTTTGTTGTCGAGATTTTTGTTATTCCAATGGATGGTAGCCTTATCATTATGGAAGGTAGTCGATTGTCATGATTTTTGTTACTATAATGGATGGTATCCTTGTCATTATGGAAGGTAGTATGTCGTCGATATCTTTGTTACTCCAATTGATGGTAGCCTTTTCATTATGGAAGGTAGTCTGTTGTCGAGATTTTTGTTACTCTAAGGGATGGTATCCTTGTCATTATGGAAGGTAATATGTTATCGATATCTTTGTTACTCCAATGGATGGTAGCCTTGTCATTATGGAAGGTAGTCTGTTGTCGAGATTTATTTTACTCCAATGGATGATAGCCTTGTCATTATGGAAGGTAGTTTATTGTCGATATTTTTGTTACTACAATGGATGGTAGCGTTGTCATTATGGAAGGTAGTCTGTTGTCGATATTTTTGTTACTACAATTGATTGTATCCTTTTCATTATAGAAGGTAGTATGTTATCGATATCTTTCTTACTCCAATGGATGGTAGCCTAGTCATTATGGAAGGTATTCTGTTGTCGAGATTTTTGTTATTCCAATGGATGGTAGCCTTGTCATTATGGAAGGCAGTCTATTGTCGTGATTTTTGTTACTCTAATGGATGGTATCCTTGTCATTATAGAAGGTAGTATGTTGTCGATATCTTTGTTACTTCAATGGATGGTAGCCTTGTCATTATGGAAGGTAGTTTGTTGTCGATATTTTTGTTACTCCAATGGATGATAGCCTTGTCATTATGGAAGGTAGTTTATTGTCGATATTTTTGTTACTATAATAGATTGTAGACTTGTCATTATGGAAGGTAGTATGTTGTCGAGATTTTTGTTACTCCAATGGATGATAGCCTTGTCATTATGGAAGGTAGTTTATTATCGAGATTTTTGTTAATACAATGGATGGTAGCCTTGTCAATATGGAAGGTAGTCTATTGTCGAAATTTTTGTTACTACAATCGATTGTATCCTTTTCATTATGGAAGGTAGTATGTTATCGATATCTTTCTTACTCCATTGGATGGTAGCCTTGTCATTATGGAAGGCAGTCTGTTGTCGTGATTTTTGTTACTCTAATTGATGGTATCCTTGTCATAATGGAATGTAGTTTATTGTTGAGATTTTTGTTACTACAATGGATGGTAGGCTTATCATTATGGAAGGTAGTGTGTTGTCGAGATTTTTGTTACTACAATCGATTGTATCCTTTTCATTATGGAAGGTAGTATGTTATCAATATCTTTCATACTCCAATGGATGGTAGCCTAGTCATTATGGAAGCTATTCTGTTGTCGAGATTTTTGTTATTCCAATGGATGGTAGCCTTGTCATTATGGAAGGCAGTTTGTTGTCGTGATTTTTGATACTCTAATGGATGGTTTCCCCGTTTATTGTGGAAGGTAGTATGTTGTCGATATATTTGTTACTCCAATGGATGGTAGCCTTGTCATTATGGAAGGTAGTCTGTTGTCGAGATTTTTGTAACTCCAATGGGTGATAGCCTTGTCATTATGGAAAGTAGTCTGTTGTCGAGATTTTTGTCACTACAATGGATGGTAGCCTTGTCATTATGGAAGGTAGTCTGTTGTCGAGATTTTTGTTACTACAACGGATTGTAGCCTTGTCAATATGGAAGGTAGTCTGTTGTCGATATCTTTGTTACTCCAAAGGATGGGAGCCTAGTCATTATGGAAGGTAGTCTATTGTCGAGATTTTTGTTACTCTAAGGGATGGAAGCATTGTCATTATGGAAGTTAGTGTGTTGTCGATATTTTTGTTATTCCAATGGATGGTAGCCTTGTCATTATGGAAAGTAGTCTGTTGTCCTGATTTTTGTTACTACAATGGATGGTATCCTTGTCATTATGGAAGGTAGTCTATTGTCGAGATTTTTGTTACTCCATTGGATGGTAGCCTTTTCATTATGGAAGGTAGTATGTTATAAATATCTTTCTTACTCCAATGGATGGTAACCTAGTCATTATGGAAGGTAGTCTGTTGTCGAGATTTTTGTTATACCAATGGATGGTAGCCTTGTCATTATGGAAGGTAGTTTGTTGTCGTGATTTTTGTTACTCCAATGGATGGTAGCCTTGTCATTATTGAAGGTAGTATGTTGTCGATATCTTTGTTACTCCAATGGATGGTAGCCTTGTCATTATGGAGGGTAGTCTGTTGTCGAGATTTTCGTTACTCTCAGGGATGGTAGCCTTGCCATTATGGAAGTTAGTGTGTTGTCGATATTTTTGTTATTCCAATAGATGGTAGCCTTGTCATTATGGAAGGTAGTCTGTTGTCGAGATTTTTGTTACTCCAATGGATGATAGCCTTGTCATTATGGAAGGTAGTTTATTGTCGAGATTTTTGTTACTACAATGGATGATAGCCTTATCATTATGGAAGTTAGTTTGTTGTCGATAATTTTGTTATTCCAATGGATGGTAGCCTTGTCATTATGGAAGGTAGTCTGTTGTCGAGATTTTTGTTACTCCAATGGATGATAGCCTTGTCATTATGGAAGGTAGTTTATTGTCGATATTTTTGTTACTATAATAGACTGTATCCTTTACATTATGGAAGGTAGTATGTTATCGATATCTTTCTTCCTCCAATGGATGGTAGCCTAGTCATTATGGAAGGTATTCTGTTGTCGAGATTTTTGTTATTCCAATGGACGGTAGCCTTATCATTATGGAAGGTAGTCGATTGTCATGATTTTTGTTACTCTAATGGATGGTATCCTTGTCATTATGGAAGGTAGTATGTCGTCGATATCTTTGTTACTCTAATGGATGGTAGCCTTTTCATTATGGAAGGTAGTCTGTTGTCGAGATTTTTGTTACTCTAAGGGATGGTATCCTTGTCAATATGGAAGGTAGTATGTTATCGATATCTTTGTTACTCCAATGGATGGTAGCCTTGTCATTATGGAAGGTAGTCTGTTGTCGAGATTTATTTTACTCCAATGGATGATAGCCTTGTCATTATGGAAGGTAGTCTGTTGTCGTGATTTTTGTTACTACAATGGATGGTAGCGTTGTCATTATGGAAGGTAGTATGTTGTCGATATTTTTGTTACTACAATTGATTATAGCCTTGTCATTATGGAAGTTAGTCTGTTGACGAGATTTTTGTTATACCAATGGATGGTAGCCTTGTCATTATTGAAGGTAGTCTGTTGTCGTCATTTTTGTTACTCCAATGGATGGTAGCCTTGTCATTATGGAAGGTAGTATGTTGTCGATATCTTTGTTACTCCAATGGATGGTAGCCTTGTCACTATGGAGGGTAGTCTGTTGTCGAGATTTTCGTTACTCTCAGGGATGGTAGCCTTGCCATTATGGAAGTTAGTGTGTTGTCGATATTTTTGTTATTCCAATGGATGGTAGCCTTGTCATTATGGAAGGTAGTCTGTTGTCGAGATTTTTGTTACTCCAATGGATGATAGCCTTGTCATTAAGGAAGGTAGTTTATTGTCGAGATTTTTCATACTACAATGGATGGTAGCCTTGTCATTATGGAAGGTAGTCTGTTGTCGATGATTTTTGTTACTACAATTGATTGTAACCTTTTCATTATGGAAGGTTGTATGTTATTGATATCTTTCTTACTCCAATGGATGGTAGCCTTGTCATTATGGAAGACAGTATGTTGTCGTGATTTTTGTTACTCTAATGGATGGTATCCTTGTCATTATTGAAGGTAGTATGTTATCGATATCTTTGTTACTCCAATGGATGGTAGCCTTGTCACTATGGAAGGTAGTCTATTGTCTATATTTTTGTTACTCTAAGGGATGGTAGCCTTGTCATTATGGAAAGTAGTTTGTTGTCGAAATTTTTGTTATTCCAATGGATGGTAGGCTTGTCATTATGAAAGTTAGTCTATTGTCGAGATTTTTGTTACTATAATAGATTGTAGCCTTGTCATTATGAAAGGTAGTCTTTTGGAGAGATTTCTGTTACTCCAATTGATGGTAGCCTTTATTATGGAACGTAGTCTATTTTCGGGATTTTTGTTACTCCAATGGATGGTAGCCTTGTATTTATGGAAGGTAGTCTATTGTCCAGATTTTTGTTACAACATTGGATGGTAGCCTTGTCCTTATTGAAGGTAGTTTGTTGTCGAGATTTTTGTTACTGGAATGGATGGTAGCCTTGTCATTATGGAAGGTAGTCTATCGTTGGGATTTCTGTTACTCCAATGGATGGTAGCCTTATCATTAAGGAAGGTAGTATGTTGTCGAGATTTTTGTTACTCCAATGGATGGTAGCCTTGTCATTATGGAAGGTAGTCTATTGTCGAGATTTTTGTTACTATAGTGGATGGTAGCCTTTTCATTATGGAAGGTAGTCTATTATTGAGATTTTTGTTACTACAACGGATTGTAGATTTTTCAATATGGAAGATAGTCTGTTGTCGATATCTTTGTTACTCGAATGAATAGTAGCCTAGTCATTACGGAAGGTAGTCTATTGTTGAGATTTTTGTTACTCTAAGGGATGGTAGCCTTGTCATTATGGAAGTTAGTGTGTTGTGGATATTTTTGTTATTCCAATGGATGGTAGCCTTGTCATTATGGAAGGTAGTCTGTTGTTTAGATTTTTGTTACCATAATAGATTTTAGACTTGTCATTAAGGAAGCTAGTATGTTGTCGATATTTTTGTTACTCCAATGGATGATAGCCTTGTCATTATGGAAGTTAGTGTGTTGTCGATATTTTTGTTATTCCAATGAATGGTAGCCTTGTAATTATGGAAGGTAGTCTGTTGTCGAGATTTTTGTTACTCCAATGGATGATAGCCTTGTCATTATGGAAGGTAGTTTATTGTCGATATTTTTGTTACTATAATAGATTGTATCCTTTACATTATGGAAGGTAGTATGTTATCGATATCTTTCTTACTCCAATGGATGGTAGCCTAGTCATTATGGAAGGTATACTGTTGTCGTGATTTTTGTTATTCCAATGGATGGTAGCCTTATCATTATGGAAGGTAGTCTGTTGTCGTGATTTTTGTTACTCCAATGGATGATAGCCTTGTCATTATGGAAGTTAGTGTGTTGTCGATATTTTTGTTATTCCAATGGATGGTAGCCTTGTAATTATGGAAGGTAGTCTGTTGTCGAGATTTTTGTTACTCCAATGGATGATAGCCTTGTCATTATGCAAGGTAGTTTATTGTCGATATTTTTGTTACTATAATAGATTGTATCCTTTACATTATGGAAGGTAGTATGTTATCGATATCTTTCTTACTCCAATGGATGGTAGCCTAGTCATTATGGAAGGTATTCTGTTGTCGAGATTTTTGTTATTCCAATGGATGGTAGCCTTATCATTATGGAAGGTAGTTTGTTGTCGTGATTTTTGTTACTCTAATGGATGGTATCCTTGTCATTATGGAAGGTAGTATGTTGTCGATATCTTTGTTACTCCAATGGATGGTAGCCTTTTCATTATGGAAGGTAGTCTGTTGTCCATATTTTTGTCACTCTAAGGGATGGTAGCCTTTTCATTATAGAAGGGAGTGTGTTGTCGATATTTCTGTTATTCCAATGGATGGTAGCCTTGTTATTGTGGAAGGTAGTCTGTTGTCGAGATTTTTGTTCCTCCATTGGATGATAGCCTTGTCATTATGGAAGGTAGTTTATTGTCGAGATTTTTGTTACCATAATGGATGGTAGCCTTGTCATTATGGAAGGTAGTTTGTTGTCGAGATTTTTGTTACTAAAATCGATTGTATACTTTTCATTATCGAAGGTAGTATGTTATCGATATCTTTCTTACTCCAATGGATGGTAGCCTAGTCATTATGGAAGGTATTCTGTTGTCGATATTTTTGTTATCCCAATGGATGGTAGCCTTGTCATTATGGAAGGCAGTCTGTTGTCGTGATTTTTGTTACTCTAATGGATGGTATCCTTCTCATTATGGAAGGTAGTATGTTGTTGATATCTTTGTTAATCCAATGGATGGTAGCCTTGTCATTATGGAAGGTAGTCTGTTGTAGATATTTTTGTTACTCCAATGGATGATAGCCTTGTCATTATGGAAGGTAGTTTATTGTCGATATTTTTGTTACTATAATAGATTGTAGACTTGTCATTATGGAAGTTAGTATGTTGTCGACATTTTTGTTACTCCAATGGATGGTAGCCTTGTCATTATGGATGGTAGTCTATTGTCGAGATTTTTGACAATACAATGGATGGTAGCCTTGTCATTATAGAAGGTAGTCTGTTGTCGAGATTTTTGTTACTACAATGGATTGTAGCCTTGTCTTTATGGAAGATAGTCTGATCATTATGCAAGGTAGTCTTTTGTCCAGATTTTTGTCACTCTAAGGGATGGTAGCCTTGTCATTATAGAAGGTAGTGTGTTGCCGATATTTCTGTTATTCCAATGGATGGTAGCCTTGTTATTGTGGAAGGTAGTCTGTTGTCGAGATTTTTGTTACTCCATTGGATGATAGCCTTCTCATTATGGAAGGTAGTTTATTGTCGAGATTTTTGTTACTATAATGGATGGTAGCCTTGTCATTATGGAAGGTAGTCTGTTGTCGAGATTTTTGTTACTAAAATCGATTGTATCCTTTTCATTATGGAAGGTAGTATGTTATTGATATCTTTCTTACTCCAATGGATGGCAGCCTAGTCATTATGGAAGGTATTATGTTGTCGTGATTTTTGTTATCCCAATGGATGGTAGCCTTGTCATTATGGAAGGCAGTCTGTTGTCGTGATTTTTGTTACTCTAATGGATGGTATCCTTCTCATTATGGAAGGTAGTATGTTTTCGATATCTTTGTTAATCCAATGGATGGTAGCCTTGTCATTATGGAAGGTAGTTTGTTGTAGAGATTTTTGTTACTCCAATGCATGATAGCCTTGTCATTATGGAAGGTAGTTTATTGTCGATATTTTTGTTACTATAATAGATTGTAGACTTGTCATTATGGAAGGTAGTATGTGGTCGACATTTTTGTTACTCCAATGGATGGTAGCCTTGTCATTATGGATGCTAGTCTATTGTCAAGATTTTTGACAATACAATGGATGGTAGCCTTGTCATTATGGAAGGTAGTCTGTTGTCGAGATTTTCGTTACTACAATGGATTGTAGCCTTGTGTTATGGAAGGTAGTCTGATCATTATGGAAGGTAGTCTGTTGTCCAGATTTTTTTCACTCTAAGGGATGGTAGCCTTGTCATTATAGAAGGTAGCGTGTTGTTGGTATTTCTGTTATTCCAATGGATGGTAGCCTTGTTATTGTGGAAGGTAGTCTATTGTCGAGATTTTTGTTACTCCATTGGATGATAGCCTTGTCATTATGGAAGGTAGTTTATTGTCGAGATTTTTGTTACTATAATGGATGGTAGCCTTGTCATTATGGAAGGTAGTCTGTTGTCGAGATTTTTGTTACTCCAATGGATGGTAGCCTTGTCATTATGGAAGGTAGTCTATTGTCGAGATTTTTGACACTACAATGGATGGTAGCCTTGTCGTTATGGAAGGTAGTCTGTTGTCGAGATTTTTGTTACTACAATGGATTGTAGCCTTGTCGTTATGGAAGTTAGTCTGTTCATTATGGAAGGTAGTCTGTTGTCCAGATATTTGTTACTCTAAGGGATGGTAGCCTTGTCATTATAGAAGGTAGTGTGTTGTCGATATTTATGTTATTCCAATGGATGGTAGCCTTGTTATTGTGGAAGGTAGTCTATTGTCGAGATTTTTGTTACTCCATTGGATGATAGCCTTGTCATTATGGAAGGTGGTTTATTGTCGAGATTTTTGTTACTATAATGGATGGTAGCCTTGTCATTATGGAAGGTAGTCTGATATCGAGATTTTTGTTACTCCAATGGATGGTAGCCTTGTCATTATGGAAGGTAGTCTGTTCATTATGGAAGGTAGCCTGTTGTTCATATTTTTGTTACTAAAAGGGATGGTAGCCTTGTTATTATAGAAGGTAGTGTGTTTTCGGTATTTCTGTTATTCGAATGAATGGTAGCCTTGTCATTATGGAAGGTAGTCTGTTGTCGAGATTTTTGTTACTACGATTGATTGTATCCTTTTCATTATGGAAGGTAGTATGTTATCGATATCTTTCTTACTCCAATGGATGGTAGCCTAGTCATTATGGATGGTATTTTGTTGTCGAGAATTTTGTTATTCCAATGGATGGTAGCCTTGTCATTATTGAAGGCAGTCTGTTGTCGTGATTTTTTTTACTCTAATGGATGGTATCCTTGTCATTATGGAAGGTAGTATGTTGTCGATATCTTTGTTACTCCAATGTATGGTAGCCTTGTCATTATGGAAGGTAGTCTGTTGTCGAGATTTTTGTTACTCCAATGGATGATAGCCTTGTCATTATGGAAGGTAGTTTATTGTCGATATTTTTGTTACTATAATATATTGTAGACTTGTCATTATGGAAGGTAGTATGTTGTCGAGATTTTTGTTACTCCAATGGATGGTAGCCTTGTCATTATGGAAGGTAGTCTATTGTCGAGATTTTTGACACTACAATGGATGGTAGCCTTGTCATTATGGAAGGTAGTCTGTTGTCGAGATTTTTGTTACTACAATGGATTGTAGCCTTGTCGTTGTGGAAGGTAGTCTGTTCATTATGGAAGGTAGTCTGTTGTCCAGATTTTTGTTACTCTAAGGGATGGTAGCCTTGTCATTATAGAAGGTAGTGTGTTGTCCATATTTATGTTATTCCAATGGATGGTAGCCTTGTCATTATGGAAGGTAGTCTATTGTCGAGATTTTTGTTACTCCATTAGATGGTTGCCTTGTCATTATGGAAGTTAGTGTGTTGTCGTGATTTTTGTTACTCCATTGGATGGTAGCCTTTTCATTATGGAAGGTAGTATGATATCGATATCTTTCTTACTCCAATGGATGGTAGCCTAGTCATTATGAAAGGTAGTCTTTTGTCGAGATTTTTGTTATTCCAATGGATGGTAGCCTTGTCATTATGGGAGGTAGTCTGTTGTCGTGATTTTTGTTACTCCAATGGATGGTATCCTTGTGATTATGAAAGGTATTATGTTGTTGATATCTTTATTACTCCAATGGATTGTAGCCTTGTCATTATGGAAGGTAGTTTGTTGTCGAGATTTTTATTATACCAATGGATGGTAGCCTTGTCATTACGGAAGGTAGTCTGTTGTCGTGATTTTTGTTACTCCAATGGATGGTAGAATTTTCATTAGGGAAGGTAGTATGTTGTCGATATCTTTGTTAATCCAATGGATGGTAGCCTTGTCATTATGGAGAGTAGTCTGTTGTCGAGATTTTCGTTACTCTCAGGGATGGTAGCCTTGTCATTATGGAAGTTAGTCTGTTCATTATGGAAGGTAGTCTGTTGTCCAGATTTTTGTTACTCTAAGGGATGGCAGCCTTGTTATTATATAAGGTAGTGTGTTGTCGGTATTTCTGTTATTCGAATTGATGGTAGCCTTGTTATTGTGGAAGGCAGTCTGTTGTCGAGATTTTTGTTACTCCAATGGATGATAGCCTTGTGTTTATGGAAGGTAGTTTATTGTCGAGATTATTGTTACTACAATGGATGGTAGCCTTGTCATTATGGAATGTAGTCTGTTGTCGAGATTTTTGTTACTACAATCGATTGTATCCTTTTCATTATGGAAGGTAGTATGTTATCGATATCTTTCTTACTCCAATGGATGGTAGCCTAGTCATTATGGAAGGTATTTTGTTGTCGAGATTTTTGTTATTCCAATGGATGGTAGCCTTGTCATTATTGAAGGCAGTCTGTTGTCGTGATTTTTTTTTACTCTAATGGATGGTATCCTTGTCATTATGGAAGGTAGTATGTTTCGATATCTTTGTTACTCCAATGGATGGTAGCCTTGACATTATGGAAGGTAGTCTGTTGTCGAGATTTTTGTTACTCCAATGGATGATAGCCTTGTCATTATGGAAGGTAGTTTATTGTCGATATTTTTGTTACTATAATAGATTGTAGACTTGTCAATATGGAAGGTAGTATGTTGTCGAGATTTTTGTTACTCCAATGGATGGTAGCCTAGTCATTATGGAAGGTAGTCTGTTGTCGAGATTTTTGTTACTACAATGGATTGTAGCCTTGTCGTTGTGGAAGGAAGTCTGTTCATTATAGAAGGTAGTCTATTGTCCATATTTTTGTTACACTAAGGGATGGTAGCCTTGTCATTATAGAAGGTAGTGTGTTGTCGATTTTTTTGTTATTCCAATGGATGGTAGCCTTGTCATTATGGAAGGTAGTCTATTGTCGAGATTTTTGTTACTCCATTAGATGGTTGCCTTGTCATTATGGAAGTTAGTGTGTTGTCGTGATTTTTGTTACTCCATTGGATGGTAGCCTTTTCATTATGGAAGGTAGTATGATATCGATATCTTTCTTACACCAATGGATGGTAGCCTAGTCATTATGAAAGGTAGTCTTTTGTCAAAATTTTTGTTATTCCAATGGATGGTATCCTTGTGATTATGAAAGGTATTATGTTGTCGTGATTTTTGTTACTCCAATGGATGGTATCCTTGTGATTATGAAAGGTATTATGTTGTTGATATCTTTATTACTCCAATGAATTGTAGCCTTGTCATTATGGAAGGTAGTTTGTTGTTGAGATTTTTATTATACCAATGGATGGTAGCCTTATCATTATGGAAGGTAGTCTGTTGTCGTGATTTTTGTTACTCCAATGGATGGTAGCATTTTCTTTATGAAAGGTAGTATGTTGTCGATATCTTTGTTAATCCAATGGATGGTAGCCTTGTCATTATGGAGGGTAGTCTGTTGTCGAGATTTTCGTTAATCTCAGGGATGATAGCCTTGTCATTATGGAAGTTAGTATGTTGTCGATATTTTTGTTATTCCAATGGATGGTAGCCTTGTCATTATGGAAGTTAGTCTGTTGTCGAGATTTTTGTTACTCCAATGTATGATAGCCTTGTCATTATGGAAGGTAGTTTATTGTCGAAATTTTTGTTACTATAATGGATGGTAGCCTTGTCATTATGGAAGGTAGTCTGTTGTCAAGATTTTTGTTGCTACAATCGATTGTATCCTTTTCATTATGGAAGGTAGTATGTTATCGATATCTTTCTTACTCCAATGGATGGTAGCCTTGTCATTATGGAAAATAGTCTTGCGTCGTGATTTTTGTTACTCTAATGGATGGTATCCTTGTCATTATGGAAGGTAGTATGTTGTCAATATCTTTGTTACTCCAATGGATGGTAGCCTTGTCATTATGGAAGGTAGTCTATTGTAGAGATTTTTGTTACTCTAAGGTATGGTAACCTTGCCATTATGGAAAGTAGTTTGTTGTCGAGATTTTTGTTATTCCAATGGATGGTAGCCTTGTCATTATGAAAGGTAATCTATTGTCAAGAATTTTGTTACTATAATTGATTTTTCTTACTACAATCAATTGTATTCTTTTCATTATGGAAGGTAGTATGTTATCGATATCTTTCTTACTCCAATGGATGGTACCCTAGTCATTATGGAAGGTATTCTGTTGTCGAGATTTTTGTATTCCAATGGATGGTAGCCTTGTCATTATAGAAAGCAGTCTGTTGTCGTGATTTTTGTTACTCTAATGGATGGTAGCCTTGTCATTATGGAAGGTAGTCTATTGTCGAGATTTTTGTTATTCCAATGGATGGTAGCCCTGTCATTATGGAAGGTAGTCATTTGTCAAGATTTCTGTTACTCCAATGGATGGTAGCCTTTATTATGGAAGATAGTCTATTTTTGGGATTTTTGTTACTCCAATAGATGGTAGCCTTGTCATTATGGAAAGTAGTCTATTGTCCAGATTTTTGTTACAACAATGGATGATAGCCTTGTCATTATGGAAGGTAGTTTGTTGTCTAGATTTTTGTTACTTCAATGGATGGTAGCCTTGTCATTATAGAAGGTAGTCTGTCGTTGTGATTTCTGTTACTCCAATGGAAGTTAGACTTGTCATTAAGGAAGGTAGTCTGTTGTCGAGATTTTTGTTACTCCAATGGATGGTAGCCTTATCATTATGGAAGTTAGTGTGTTGTCTATATGGAATACAGTCTATTACCGATATCTTTGTTACTCCAATGGATGGTAGCCTAGTCATTATGAAAGGTAGTCTATTGTCGAGATTTTTGTTACTCTAAGGGATGGTAGCCTTGTCATTATGGAAGTTAGTGTGTTGTGGATATTTTTGTTATTCCAATGGATGGTATCCTTGTCGTTATGGAAGGTAGTCTGTTGTCGAGATTTTTGTTACTCCAATGGATGGTAGCCTTATCATCATGGAAGGTAGTCTATTGTCGAGATTTTTGTTACTACAATGGATGGTAGCATTGTCATTATGGAAGGTAGTCTGTTGTCAATATTTTTGTTACTCCATTGGATGGTATCCTTGTCATTATAGAAGGTAGTCTGTTGTCGAGATTTTTGTTACTGCAATGGATGGTAGCCTTGTCATTATGGAAGGTAGTTTGTCGTTGTGATTTCTGTTACTCCAATGGATGGTAGCCTTGTTATTATGGAATGTAGTCTGTTGTCGAGATTTTTGTTACTCCAATGGATGGTAGCCTTGTCATTATGGAAGGGAGTCTGTTGTCGAGATTTTTGTTACTCTAATGTATGATAGCCTTGTCATTATGGAAGGTAGTTTATTGTCGGGATTTTTGTTACTACAATGGATGGTAGCCTTGTCATTATGGAAGGTAGTCTGTTGTCGAGATTTTTGTTACTACAATCAATTGTATCCTTTTCATTATGGAAGGTAGTATGTTATCGATATCTTTCTTACTCCAATGGATGGTAGCCTAGTCATTATGGAAGGTATTCTGTTGTCGAGATTTTTGTTATTCCAATGGATGGTAGCCTTGTCATTATGGAAAGCAGTATGTTGTCGTGATTTTTGTTACTCTAATGGATGGTAGCCTTGTCATTATGGAAGGTAGTCTATTGTCGAGATTTTTGTTATTCCAATAGATGGTAGCCTTGTCATTATGAAAGGTAGTCTATTGTCATGATTTTTGTTACAATAATAGATTCTAGCCCTGTCATTATGAAAGGTAGTCTTTTATCATGATTTCTGTTACTCCAATGGATGGTAGCCTTGTCATTATGGAAGGTAGTCTATTGTCCATATCTTTGTTTCAATAATGGATGGTAGCCTTGTCATTATGGAAGGTAGTCTGTTGTCGAGATTTTTGTTACTTCAATGGATGGTAGCCTTGTCATTATGGAAGGTAGTCTGTTGTCGAGATTTTTGTTATTCCAATGGAAGGTAGCCTTGTCATTTTTAAAGGTAGTCGATTGTCTATATTTTTGTAACTATAATAGATTTTAGACTTCTCATTATGGAAGGTAGTATGTTGTCGAGATTTTTGTTACTCCAATGGATGATAGCCTTGTCATTATGGAAGTTACTTTGTTGTCCATATTTTTGTTACAACAATGAATAGTAGCCTTGTCATTATGGAAGGTAGTCTGTTGTCCAGATTTTTGTTACAACAATGGATGCTAGCCTTGTCATTATGGAAGGTAGTCTGTCGTTGTGATTTTAGTTACTCCAATGGATAGCAGCCTTGTCATTAAGGACGGTAGTCTAATGTTCAGATTTTTGGTACTCCAATGGTTGGTAGACTTATCATTATGGAAGGTAGTCTATTGTCGAAATTTTTGTTACTCCATTGGATGGTAGCCTTGTCATTATGGAAGTTAGTGTGTTGTGTATATTTTTGTTATTCCAATGGATGGTAGCCTTGTCATTATGGAAGGTAGTTTGTTGTCATGATTTTTGTTACTCTAAGGGATGGTAGCCTTGTCATTATGGAAGGTACTCTGTTGTCGAAATTTTTGTTATTCCAATCGACGATAGCCTTGTCATTATGAAAAGTAGTCTATTGTCGAGATTTTTGTTACTATAATAGATTGTAGACTTCTCATTATGGACAGTAGTATGTTGTCGAGATTTTTTTTACTCCAATGGATGGTAGCCTTGTCATTATGGAAGGTAGTCTATTGTCGAGATTTTGGTTACTCTAAGGGATGCTAGCCTTGTCATTATGGAAGTTAGTGTGTTGTGGATATTTTTGTTATTCCAATGGATGGTAGCCTTGTCGTTATGGAAGGTAGTCTGTTGTCGAGATTTTTGTTACTCCAATGGATGGTAGCCTTGTCATCATGGAAGGTAGTCTATTGTCGAGATTTTTGTTACTACAATGGATGGTAGCGTTGTCATTATGGAAGGTAGTCTGTTTTCGATATTTTTGTTACTCCATTGGATGGTATCCTTGTCATTATGGAAGGTAATGTGTTGTCGATATTTTTGTTATTCCAATGGATGGTACCCTTGTCATTATGGAAGTTAGTGTGTTGTCGAGATTTTTGTTACTATAATAGATTGTAGACTTTTCATTATGGAAGGTAGTCTGTTGTCAAGATTTTTGTTATTCCAATGGTTGGTAGCCTTGTCATTATGGAAGGTAGTCTGTTGTCATGATTTTTGTTACTCTAAGGGATGGTAGCCTTGTCATTATGGAAGGTAATATGTTGTCGATATCATTGTTATTCCAATGGATGGTAGCCTTGTCATTATGGAAGGCAGTCTGTTGTCATGATTTTTGTTACCCTAATGGATGGTATCCTTGTCATTATGGAAGGTAGTATATTGTCAATATCTTTGTTACTCCAATGGATCGTAGCCTTGTCATTATGGAAGGTAGTCTATTGTCGAGATTTTTGTTACTCTAAGGGATGGTAGCCTTGTCATTATAGAAGTTAGTGTGTTGTCGAGATTTTTGTTACTCTAAGGGATGGGAGCCTTGCCATTATGGAAGGTAGTCTGTTGTCGAGATTTTTATTACTCTAATGGATGGTAGCCTTGTCATTATGGAATGTAGTTTGTTGTCCAGATTTTTGTTACTACAATGCATGGTAGTCTTGTCATTATGAAAGGTAGTCTGTTGTCGACATTTTTCTTACTCCATTGGATGGTAGCCTTGTCATTACAGAAGGTAGTGTGTTGTCATGTTTTTTGTTACTCCATTGGATGGTAGCCTTTTCATTATGGAAGGTAGTATGTTATCGATATCTTTCTTACTCCAATGGATGGTAGCCTAGTCATTAAGGAAGGTAGTCTGTTGTCGTAATTTTTGTTACTCAAATGGATGGTATCCTTGTCATTATGGAAGGTTGTATGTTGTTGATATCTTTGTTACTCCAATGGATTGTAGCCTTGTCATTATGGAAGGTAGTCTGTTGTCGAGATTTTTGTTATTGCAATGGATAGTAGCCTTGTCATTATGGAAGGTAGTCTGTTGTCGATATTTTTGTTACTCCAATGGATGGTAGCCTTGTCATCATGAAAGGTAGTCTATTATCGAGATATTTGTTACTCCATTGGATGGTAGCCTTGTCATTACAGAAGGTAGTTAGTTGTCGTGATTTTTGTTACTCCATTGGATGGTAGCCTTTTCATTATGGAAGGTAGTATGTTATCGATATCTTTCATACTCCAATGGATGGTATCCTAGTCATTATGGAAGGTAGTCTGTTGTCGATATTTTTTTTATTCCAATGGATGGTAGCCTTGTGATTATGGAAGGTAGTATGTTATCGATATCTTTCTTACTCCAATGGATGGTAGCCTAGTCATTATGGAAGGTAGTCTGTTGTCGTGATTTTTGTTACTCCAATGGATGGTAGCCTTGTCATTATGGAGGGTAGTCTGTTGTCGAGATTTTTGTTACTCTCAGGGATGGTAGCTTTGTCATTATGGAAGTTAGTGTGTTGTCGATATTTTTGTTATTCCAATGGATGGTAGCCTTGTCATTATGGAAGGTAGTCAGTTGTCGAGATTTTTGTTACTACAATTGATTGTATCCTTTTCATTATGGAAGGTAGTATGTTATCGATATCTTTCTTACTCCAATGGATGGTAGCCTAGTCATTATGGAAGGTATTCTGTTGTCGAGATTTTTGTTATTCCAATGGATGGTATCCTTGTCATTATGGAAGGCAGTCTGTTGTCGTGATTTTTGTTATTCCAATGGATGGTAGCCTTGTCTTTATGGAAGGTACTCTATTGTCAAGATTTTTGTTACTACAATGGATGGTAGCATTGTCATTATGGAAGGTAGTCTGTTGTCGATATTTTTGTTACTCCATTGGATGGTATCCTTGTCATTATGGAAGGTAATGTGTTGTCGATATTTTTGTTATTCCAATGGATGGTAGCCTTGTCATTATGGAAGGTAGTCTGTTGTCATGATTTTTATTACTCTAAGGGATGGTAGCCTTGTCAATATAGAGGGTAGTGTGTTGTCGATATTTTTGTTATTCCAATGGATGGTAGCCTTTTCATTATGGAAGATAGTCTGTTGTCGAGATTTTTGTTACTATAATAGATTGTAGACTTTTCATTATGGAAGGTAGTATGTTGTCGAGATTTTTGTTATTCCAATGGTTGGTAGCCTTGTCATTATGGAGGGTAGTCTGTTGTCATGATTTTTGTTACTTTAAGGGATGGTAGCCTTGTCCTTATGGAAGGTAATATGTTGTCGATATCATTGTTATTCCAATGGATGGTAGCCTTGTCATTATGGAAGGCAGTCTGTTGTCTTGATTTTTGTTACTCTAATGGATGGTATCCTTGTCATTATGGAAGGTAGTATGTTGTCAATATCTTTGTTACTCCAATGGATCGTAGCCTTGTCATTATGGAAGGTAGTCTATTGTCGATATTTTTGTTACTCTAAGGGATGGTAGCCTTGTCATTATGGAAGGTAGTGTGTTGTCGAGATTTTTGTTATTCCAATGGATTAGAGCCTTGCCATTATGGAAGGTAGTCTGTTGTCGAGATTTTTATTACTCTAATGGATGGTAGCCTTGTCATTATGGAATGTAGTCTGTTGTCCAGATTTTTGTTACTACAATGCATGGTAGTCTTGTCATTATGAAAGGTAGTCTGTTGTCGACATTTTTCTTACTCCATTGGATGGTAGCCTTGTCATTACAGAAGGTAGTGTGTTGTCATGTTTTTTGTTACTCCATTGGATGGTAGCCTTTTCATTATGGAAGGTAGTATGTTATCGATATCTTTCTTACTCCAATGGATGGTAGCCTAGTCATTAAGGAAGGTAGTCTGTTGTCGTAATTTTTGTTACTCAAATGGATGGTATCCTTGTCATTATGGAAGGTTGTATGTTGTTGATATCTTTGTTACTCCAATGGATTGTAGCCTTGTCATTATGGAAGGTAGTCTGTTGTCGAGATTTTTGTTATTGCAATGGATAGTAGCCTTGTCATTATGGAAGGTAGTCTGTTGTCGAGATTTTTGTTACTCCAATGGATGGTAGCCTTGTCATCATGAAAGGTAGTCTATTATCGAGATATTTGTTACTCCATTGGATGGTAGCCTTGTCATTACAGAAGGTAGTTAGTTGTCGTGATTTTTGTTACTCCATTGGATGGTAGCCTTTTCATTATGGAAGGTAGTATGTTATCGATATCTTTCATACTCCAATGGATGGTATCCTAGTCATTATGGAAGGTAGTCTGTTGTCGATATTTTTTTTATTCCAATGGATGGTAGCCTTGTGATTATGGAAGGTAGTATGTTATCGATATCTTTCTTACTCCAATGGATGGTAGCCTAGTCATTATGGAAGGTAGTCTGTTGTCGTGATTTTTGTTACTCCAATGGATGGTAGCCTTGTCATTATGGAGGGTAGTCTGTTGTCGAGATTTTTGTTACTCTCAGGGATGGTAGCTTTGTCATTATGGAAGTTAGTGTGTTGTCGATATTTTTGTTATTCCAATGGATGGTAGCCTTGTCATTATGGAAGGTAGTCAGTTGTCGAGATTTTTGTTACTACAATTGATTGTATCCTTTTCATTATGGAAGGTAGTATGTTATCGATATCTTTCTTACTCCAATGGATGGTAGCCTAGTCATTATGGAAGGTATTTTGTTGTCGAGATTTTTGTTATTCCAATGGATGGTAGCCTTGTCATTATGGAAGGCAGTCTGTTATCGTGATTTTTGTTATTCCAATGGACGGTAGCCTTGTCTTTATGGAAGGTAGTCTATTGTCGAGATTTTTGTTACTACAATGGATGGTAGCGTTGTCATTATGGAAGGTAGTCTGTTGTCGATATTTTTGTTACTCCATTGGATGGTATCCTTGTCATTATGGAAGGTAATGTGTTGTCGAGATTTTTGTTATTCCAATGGATGGTAGCCTTGTCATTATGGAAGGCAGTCTGTTGTCGTGATTTTTGTTATTCCAATGGATGGTAGCCTTGTCTTTATGGAAGGTACTCTATTGTCAAGATTTTTGTTACTACAATGGATGGTAGCGTTGTCATTATGGAAGGTAGTCTGTTGTCGATATTTTTGTTACTCCATTGGATGGTATCCTTGTCATTATGGAAGGTAATGTGTTGTCGATATTTTTGTTATTCCAATGGATGGTAGCCTTGTCATTATGGAAGGTAGTCTGTTGTCATGATTTTTATTACTCTAAGGGATGGTAGCCTTGTCAATATAGAGGGTAGTGTGTTGTCGATATTTTTGTTATTCCAATGGATGGTAGCCTTTTCATTATGGAAGATAGTCTGTTGTCGAGATTTTTGTTACTATAATAGATTGTAGACTTTTCATTATGGAAGGTAGTATGTTGTCGAGATTTTTGTTATTCCAATGGTTGGTAGCCTTGTCATTATGGAGGGTAGTCTGTTGTCATGATTTTTGTTACTTTAAGGGATGGTAGCCTTGTCCTTATGGAAGGTAATATGTTGTCGATATCATTGTTATTCCAATGGATGGTAGCCTTGTCATTATGGAAGGCAGTCTGTTGTCGTGATTTTTGTTACTCTAATGGATGGTATCCTTGTCATTATGGAAGGTAGTATGTTGTCAATATCTTTGTTACTCCAATGGATCGTAGCCTTGTCATTATGGAAGGTAGTCTATTGTCGATATTTTTGTTACTCTAAGGGATGGTAGCCTTGTCATTATGGAAGGTAGTGTGTTGTCGAGATTTTTGTTATTCCAATGGAAGGGAGCCTTGCCATTATGGAAGGTAGTCTGTTGTCGAGATTTTTATTACTCTAATGGATGGTAGCCTTGTCATTATGGAATGTAGTCTGTTGTCCAGATTTTTGTTACTACAATGCATGGTAGTCTTGTCATTATGAAAGGTAGTCTGTTGTCGACATTTTTCTTACTCCATTGGATGGTAGCCTTGTCATTACAGAAGGTAGTGTGTTGTCATGTTTTTTGTTACTCCATTGGATGGTAGCCTTTTCATTATGGAAGGTAGTATGTTATCGATATCTTTCTTACTCCAATGGATGGTAGCCTAGTCATTAAGGAAGGTAGTCTGTTGTCGTAATTTTTGTTACTCAAATGGATGGTATCCTTGTCATTATGGAAGGTTGTATGTTGTTGATATCTTTGTTACTCCAATGGATTGTAGCCTTGTCATTATGGAAGGTAGTCTGTTGTCGAGATTTTTGTTATTGCAATGGATAGTAGCCTTGTCATTATGGAAGGTAGTCTGTTGTCGAGATTTTTGTTACTCCAATGGATGGTAGCCTTGTCATCATGAAAGGTAGTCTATTATCGAGATATTTGTTACTCCATTGGATGGTAGCCTTGTCATTACAGAAGGTAGTTAGTTGTCGTGATTTTTGTTACTCCATTGGATGGTAGCCTTTTCATTATGGAAGGTAGTATGTTATCGATATCTTTCATACTCCAATGGATGGTATCCTAGTCATTATGGAAGGTAGTCTGTTGTCGATATTTTTTTTATTCCAATGGATGGTAGCCTTGTGATTATGGAAGGTAGTATGTTATCGATATCTTTCTTACTCCAATGGATGGTAGCCTAGTCATTATGGAAGGTAGTCTGTTGTCGTGATTTTTGTTACTCCAATGGATGGTAGCCTTGTCATTATGGAGGGTAGTCTGTTGTCGAGATTTTTGTTACTCTCAGGGATGGTAGCTTTGTCATTATGGAAGTTAGTGTGTTGTCGATATTTTTGTTATTCCAATGGATGGTAGCCTTGTCATTATGGAAGGTAGTCAGTTGTCGAGATTTTTGTTACTACAATTGATTGTATCCTTTTCATTATGGAAGGTAGTATGTTATCGATATCTTTCTTACTCCAATGGATGGTAGCCTAGTCATTATGGAAGGTATTTTGTTGTCGAGATTTTTGTTATTCCAATGGATGGTAGCCTTGTCATTATGGAAGGCAGTCTGTTATCGTGATTTTTGTTATTCCAATGGACGGTAGCCTTGTCTTTATGGAAGGTAGTCTATTGTCGAGATTTTTGTTACTACAATGGATGGTAGCGTTGTCATTATGGAAGGTAGTCTGTTGTCGATATTTTTGTTACTCCATTGGATGGTATCCTTGTCATTATGGAAGGTAATGTGTTGTCGATATTTTTGCTATTCCAATGGATGGTAGCCTTGTCATTATGGAAGGTAGTCTGTTGTCATGATTTTTATTACTCTAAGGGATGGTAGCCTTGTCAATATAGAGGGTAGTGTGTTGTCGATATTTTTGTTATTCCAATGGATGGTAGCCTTTTCATTATGGAAGATAGTCTGTTGTCGAGATTTTTGTTACTATAATAGATTGTAGACTTTTCATTATGGAAGGTAGTATGTTGTCGAGATTTTTTTTATTCCAATGGTTGGTAGCCTTGTCATTATGGAAGGTAGTCTGTTGTCATGATTTTTGTTACTCTAAGGGATGGTAGCCTTGTCATTATGGAAGGTAATATGTTGTCGATATCATTGTTATTCCAATGGATGGTAGCCTTGTCATTATGGAAGGCAGTCTGTTGTCGTGATTTTTGTTACTCTAATGGATGGTATCCTTGTCATTATGGAAGGTAGTATGTTGTCAATATCTTTGTTACTCCAATGGATCGTAGCCTTGTCATTATGGAAGGTAGTCTATTGTCGATACTTTTGTTACTCTAAGGGATGGTAGCCTTGTCATTATGGAAGGTAGTGTGTTGTCGAGATTTTTGTTATTCCAATGGATGGGAGCCTTGCCATTATGGAAGGTAGTCTGTTGTCGAGATTTTTATTACTCTAATGGATGGTAGCCTTGTCATTATAGAATGTAGTCTATTGTCCAGATTTTTGTTACTACAATGCATGGTAGTCTTGTCATTATGAAAGGTAGTTTGTTGTCGACATTTTTCTTACTCCATTGGATGGTAGCCTTGTCATTACAGAAGGTAGTGTGTTGTCATGTTTTTTGTTACTCCATTGGATGGTAGCCTAGTCATTATGGAAGGTATTTTGTTGTCGAGATTTTTGTTATTCCAATGGATGGTAGCCTTGTCATTATGGAAGGCAGTCTGTTATCGTGATTTTTGTTATTCCAATGGACGGTAGCCTTGTCTTTATGGAAGGTAGTCTATTGTCGAGATTTTTGTTACTACAATGGATGGTAGCGTTGTCATTATGGAAGGTAGTCTGTTGTCGATATTTTTGTTACTCCATTGGATGGTATCCTTGTCATTATGGAAGGTAATGTGTTGTCGATATTTTTGTTATTCCAATGGATGGTAGCCTTGTCATTATGGAAGGTAGTCTGTTGTCATGATTTTTATTACTCTAAGGGATGGTAGCCTTGTCAATATAGAGGGTAGTATGTTATCGATATTTTTGTTATTCCAATGGATGGTAGCCTTTTCATTATGGAAGATAGTCTGTTGTCGAGATTTTTGTTACTATAATAGATTGTAGACTTTTCATTATGGAAGGTAGTATGTTGTCGAGATTTTTGTTATTCCAATGGTTGGTAGCCTTGTCATTATGGAAGGTAGTCTGTTGTCATGATTTTTGTTACTCTAAGGGATGGTAGCCTTGTCATTATGGAAGGTAATATGTTGTCGATATCATTGTTATTCCAATGGATGGTAGCCTTGTCATTATGGAAGGCAGTCTGTTGTCGTGATTTTTGTTACTCTAATGGATGGTATCCTTGTCATTATGGAAGGTAGTATGTTGTCAATATCTTTGTTACTCCAATGGATCGTAGCCTTGTCATTATGGAAGGTAGTCTATTGTCGATACTTTTGTTACTCTAAGGGATGGTAGCCTTGTCATTATGGAAGGTAGTGTGTTGTCGAGATTTTTGTTATTCCAATGGATGGGAGCCTTGCCATTATGGAAGGTAGTCTGTTGTCGAGATTTTTATTACTCTAATGGATGGTAGCCTTGTCATTATAGAATGTAGTCTATTGTCCTGATTTTTGTTACTACAATGCATGGTAGTCTTGTCATTATGAAAGGTAGTTTGTTGTCGACATTTTTCTTACTCCATTGGATGGTAGCCTTGTCATTACAGAAGGTAGTGTGTTGTCATGTTTTTTGTTACTCCATTGGATGGTAGCCTTTTCATTATGGAAGGTAGTATGTTATCGATATCTTTCTTACTCCAATGGATGGTAGCCTAGTCATTAAGGAAGGTAGTCTGTTGTCGTAATTTTTGTTACTCAAATGGATGGTATCCTTGTCATTATGGAAGGTAGTATGTTGTTGATATCTTTGTTACTCCAATGGATTGTAGCCTTATCATTATGGAAGGTAGTTTGTTGTCGAGATTTTTTTATTGCAATGGATAGTAGCCTTGTCATTATGGAAGGTAGTCTGTTGTCGAGATTTTTGTTACTCCAATGGATTGTAGCCTTGTCATCATGAAAGGTAGTCTATTATCGAGATATTTGTTACTCCATTGGATGGTAGCCTTGTCATTACAGAAGGTAGTTAGTTGTCGTGATTTTTGTTACTCCATTGGATAGTAGCCTTTTCATTATGGAAGGTAGTATGTTATCGATATCTTTCATACTCCAATGGATGGTATCCTAGTCATTATGGAAGGTAGTCTGTTGTCGATATTTTTTTTATTCCAATGGATGGTAGCCTTGTGATTATGGAAGGTAGTATGTTATCAATATCTTTCTTACTCCAATAGATGGTAGCCTAGTCATTATGGAAGGTAGTCTGTTGTCGTGATTTTTGTTACTCCAATGGATGGTAGCCTTGTCATTATGGAGGGTAGTCTGTTGTCGAGATTTTTGTTACTCTCAGGGATGGTAGCTTTGTCATTATGGAAGTTAGTGTGTTGTCGATATTTTTGTTATTCCAATGGATGGTAGCCTTGTCATTATGGAAGGTAGTCAGTTGTCGAGATTTTTGTTACTACAATTGATTGTATCCTTTTCATTATGGAAGGTAGTATGTTATCGATATCTTTCTTACTCCAATGGATGGTAGCCTAGTCATTATGGAAGGTATTCTGTTGTCGAGATTTTTGTTATTCCAATGGATGGTAGCCTTGTCATTATGGAAGGCAGTCTGTTGTCGTGATTTTTGTTACTCTAATGGATGGTATCCTTTTCATTATGGAAGGTAGTATGTTGTCGATATCTTTGTTAATCCAATGGATGGTAGCCTTGTCATTATGGAAGGTAGTCTATTGTCGAGATTTTTGTTACTCTAAGGGATGGTAGCCTTGTCATTATAGAAGGTAGTGTGTTATCGAGATTTTTGTTATCCCAATGGATGGTAGCCTTGTCTTTATGGAAGGTAGTCTATTGTCGAGATTTTTGTTACTCTAATGGATGGTAGCCTTGTCATTATGGAATGTAGTCTGTTGTCGATATTTTTGTTACTCCATTGGATGGTATCCTTGTCATTATGGAAGGTAATGTGTTGTCGATATTTTTGTTATTCCAATGGATGGTAGCCTTGTCATTATGGAAGGTAGTCTGTTGTCATGATTTTTATTACTCTAAGGGATGGAAGCCTTGTCAATATAGAGGGTAGTGTGTTGTCGATATTTTTGTTATTCCAATGGATGGTAGCCTTTTCATTATGGAAGATAGTCTGTTGTCGAGATTTTTGTTACTATAATAGATTGTAGACTTTTCATTATGGAAGGTAGTATGTTGTCGAGATTTTTGTTATTCCAATGGATGGTAGCCTTGTCATTATAGAAGGTAGTCTGTTGTCATGATTTTTGTTACTATAAGGGATGGTAGCCTTGTCATTATGGAAGGTAATATGTTGTCGATATCATTGTTATTCCAATGGATGGTAGCCTTGTCATTATGGAAGGCAGTCTGTTGTCGTGATTTTTGTTACTCTAATGGATGGTATCCTTGTCATTATGGAAGGTAGTATGTTGTCAATATCTTTGTTACTCCAATGGATCGTAGCCTTGTCATTATGGAAGGTAGTCTATTGTCGATACTTTTGTTACTCTAAGGGATGGTAGCCTTGTCATTATGGAGGGTAGTGTGTTGTCGAGATTTTTGTTATTCCAATGGATGGGAGCCTTGCCATTATGGAAGGTAGTCTGTTGTCGAGATTTTTATTACTCTAATGGATGGTAGCCTTGTCATTATAGAATGTAGTCTATTGTCCAGATTTTTGTTACTACAATGCATGGTAGTCTTGTCATTATGAAAGGTAGTCTGTTGTCGACATTTTTCTTACTCCATTGGATGGTAGCCTTGTCATTACAGAAGGTAGTGTGTTGTCATGTTTTTTGTTACTCCATTGGATGGTAGCCTTTTCATTATGGAAGGTAGTATGTTATCGATATCTTTCTTACTCCAATGGATGGTAGCCTAGTCATTAAGGAAGGTAGTCTGTTGTCGTAATTTTTGTTACTCAAATGGATGGTATCCTTGTCATTACGGAAGGTAGTATGTTGTTGATATCTTTGTTACTCCAATGGATTGTAGCCTTATCATTATGGAAGGTAGTTTGTTGTCGAGATTTTTGTTATTGCAATGGATAGTAGCCTTGTCATTATGGAAGGTAGTCTGTTGTCGAGATTTTTGTTACTCCAATGGATGGTAGCCTTGTCATCATGAAAGGTAGTCTATTATCGAGATATTTGTTACTCCATTGGATGGTAGCCTTGTCATTACAGAAGGTAGTTAGTTGTCGTGATTTTTGTTACTCCATTGGATAGTAGCCTTTTCATTATGGAAGGTAGTATGTTATCGATATCTTTCATACTCCAATGGATGGTATCCTAGTCATTATGGAAGGTAGTCTGTTGTCGATATTTTTTTTATTCCAATGGATGGTAGCCTTGTGATTATGGAAGGTAGTATGTTATCAATATCTTTCTTACTCCAATAGATGGTAGCCTAGTCATTATGGAAGGTAGTCTGTTGTCGTGATTTTTGTTACTCCAATGGATGGTAGCCTTGTCATTATGGAGGGTAGTCTGTTGTCGAGATTTTTGTTACTCTCAGGGATGGTAGCTTTGTCATTATGGAAGTTAGTGTGTTGTCGATATTTTTGTTATTCCAATGGATGGTAGCCTTGTCATTATGGAAGGTAGTCAGTTGTCGAGATTTTTGTTACTACAATTGATTGTATCCTTTTCATTATGGAAGGTAGTATGTTATCGATATCTTTCTTACTCCAATGGATGGTAGCCTAGTCATTATGGAAGGTATTCTGTTGTCGAGATTTTTGTTATTCCAATGGATGGTAGCCTTGTCATTATGGAAGGCAGTCTGTTGTCGTGATTTTTGTTACTCTAATGGATGGTATCCTTTTCATTATGAAAGGTAGTATGTTGTCGATATCTTTGTTAATCCAATGGATGGTAGCCTTGTCATTATGGAAGGTAGTCTATTGTCGAGATTTTTGTTACTCTAAGGGATGGTAGCCTTGTCATTATAGAAGGTAGTGTGTTATCGAGATTTTTGTTATCCCAATGGATGGTAGCCTTGTCTTTATGGAAGGTAGTCTATTGTCGAGATTTTTGTTACTCTAATGGATGGTAGCCTTGTCATTATGGAATGTAGTCTGTTGTCGATATTTTTGTTACTCCATTGGATGGTATCCTTGTCATTATGGAAGGTAATGTGTTGTCGATATTTTTGTTATTCCAATGGATGGTAGCCTTGTCATTATGGAAGGTAGTCTGTTGTCATGATTTTTATTACTCTAAGGGATGGAAGCCTTGTCAATATAGAGGGTAGTGTGTTGTCGATATTTTTGTTATTCCAATGGATGGTAGCCTTTTCATTATGGAAGATAGTCTGTTGTCGAGATTTTTGTTACTATAATAGATTGTTGACTTTTCATTATGGAAGGTAGTATGTTGTCGAGATTTTTGTTATTCCAATGGATGGTAGCCTTGTCATTATAGAAGGTAGTCTGTTGTCATGATTTTTGTTACTATAAGGGATGGTAGCCTTGTCATTATGGAAGGTAATATGTTGTCGATATCATTGTTATTCCAATGGATGGTAGCCTTGTCATTATGGAAGGCAGTCTGTTGTCGTGATTTTTGTTACTCTAATGGATGGTATCCTTGTCATTATGGAAGGTAGTATGTTGTCAATATCTTTGTTACTCCAATGGATCGTATCCTTGTCATTATGGAAGGTAGTCTATTGTCAAGATTTTTGTTACTCTAAGGGATGGTAGCCTTGTCATTATAGAAGGTAGTGTGTTGTCGAGATTTTTGTTATTCCAATGGATGGGAGCCTTGCCATTATGGAAGGTAGTCTGTTGTCGAGATTTTTATTACTCTAATGGATGGTAGTCTTGTCATTATGGAATGTAGTCTATTGTCCAGATTTTTGTTACTACAATGCATGGTAGCCTTGTCATTATGAAAGGTAGTCTGTTGTCGACATTTTTGTTATTCCATTGGATGGTAGCCTTGTCATTACAGAAGGTAGTAAGTTGTCATGTTTTTTGTTACTCCATTGGATGGTAGCCTTTTCATTATGGAAGGTAGTATGTTATCGATATCTTTCTTACTCCAATGGATGGTAGCCTAGTCATTAAGGAAGGTAGTCTGTTGTCATAATTTTTTTACTCAAATGGATGGTATCCTTGTCATTATGGAAGGTAGTATGTTGTTGATATCTTTCTTACTTCAATGGATTGTAGCCTTATCATTATGGAAGGTAGTCTGTTGTCGAGATTTTTGTTATTGCAATGGATAGTAGCCTTGTCATTATGGAAGGTAGTCTGTTGTCGAGATTTTTGTTACTCCAATGGATGGTAGCCTTGTCATCATGAAAGGTAGTCTATTATCGAGATATTTGTTACTCCATTGGATGGTAGCCTTGTCATTACAGAAGGTAGTTAGTTGTCGTGATTTTTGTTACTCCATTGGATGGTAGCCTTTTCATTATGGAAGGTAGTATGTTATCGATATCTTTCTTACTCCAATGGATGGTATCCTAGTCATTATGGAAGGTAGTCTATTGTCGATATTTTTTTTATTCCAATGGATGGTAGCCTTGTGATTATGGAAGGTAGTATGTTATCGATATCATTCTTACTCCAATGGATGGTAGCCTAGTCATTATGGAAGGTAGTCTGTTGTCGTGATTTTTGTTACTCCAATGGATGGTAGCCTTGTCATTATGGAGGGTAGTCTGTTGTCGAGATTTTTGTTACTCTCAGGGATGGTAGCCTTGTCATTATGGAATGTAGTCTTTTGTCCTGATTTTTGTTACTACAATGGATGGTAGCCTTGTCATTATGAAAGGTAGTCTGTTGTCGACATTTTTGTTACTCCATTGGATGGTATCCTTTTCATTATGGAAGGTAGTATGTTATCGATATCTTTCTTACTCCAATGGATGGTAGCCTTGTCATTATGGAAGGTAGTCTGTTGTCGTGATTTTTGTTACTCTAAGGGATGGGAGCCTTGTCATTATGGAAGGTAGAATGTTGTTGATATCTTTGTTACTCCAATGGATAGTAGCCTTGTCATTATGGAAGGTAGTCTGTTGTCGAGATTTTTGTTACTCCAATGGATGGTAGCCTTGTCATTACAGAAGGTAGTGTGTTGTCATGTTTTTTGTTACTCCATTGGATGGTAGCCTTTTAATTATGGAAGGTACTATGTTATCGATATCTTTCTTACTCCAATGGATGGTAGCCTAGTCATTAAGGAAGGTAGTTTGTTGTCGTAATATTTGTTACTCAAATGGATGGTATCCTTGTCATTATGGAAGGTTGTATGTTGTTGATATCTTTGTTACTCCAATGGATTGTAGCCTTGTCATTATGGAAGGTAGTCTGTTGTCGAGATTTTTGTTACTACAATTGATTGTATCCTTTTCATTATGGAAGGTAGTATGTTATCGATATCTTTCTTACTCCAATGGATGGTAGCCTAGTCATTATGGAAGGTATTCTGTTGTCGAGATTTTTGTTATTCCAATGGATGGTAGCCTTGTCATTATGGAAGGCAGTCTGTTGTCGTGATTTTTGTTACTCTAATGGATGGTATCCTTTTCATTATGGAAGGTAGTATGTTGTCGATATCTTTGTTAATCCAATGGATGGTAGCCTTGTCATTATGGAAGGTAGTCTATTGTCGAGATTTTTGTTACTCTAAGGGATGGTAGCCTTGTCATTATAGAAGGTAGTGTGTTATCGAGATTTTTGTTATCCCAATGGATGGTAGCCTTGTCTTTATGGAAGGTAGTCTGTTGTCGAGATTTTTGTTACTCTAATGGATGGTAGCCTTGTCATTATGGAATGTAGTCTGTTGTCGATATTTTTGTTACTCCATTGGATGGTATCCTTGTCATTATGGAAGGTAATGTGTTGTCGATATTTTTGTTATTCCAATGGATGGTAGCCTTGTCATTATGGAAGGTAGTCTGTTGTCATGATTTTTATTACTCTAAGGGATGGTAGCCTTGTCAATATAGAGGGTAGTGTGTTGTCGATATTTTTGTTATTCCAATGGATGGTAGCCTTTTCATTATGGAAGATAGTCTGTTGTCGAGATTTTTGTTACTATAATAGATTGTAGACTTTTCATTGTGGAAGGTAGTATGTTGTCGAGATTTTTGTTATTCCAATGGTTGGTAGCCTTGTCATTATAGAAGGTAGTCTGTTGTCATGATTTTTGTTACTATAAGGGATGGTAGCCTTGTCATTATGGAAGGTAATATGTTGTCGATATCATTGTTATCCCAATGGATGGTAGCCTTGTCATTATGGAAGGCAGTCTGTTGTCGTGATTTTTGTTACTCTAATGGATGGTATCCTTGTCATTATGGAAGGTAGTATGTTGTCAATATCTTTGTTACTCCAATGGATCGTAGCCTTGTCATTATGGAAGGTAGTCTATTGTCAAGATTTTTGTTTCTCTAAGGGATGGTAGCCTTGTCATTATAGAAGGTAGTGTGTTGTCGAGATTTTTGTTATTCCAATGGATAGTAGCCTTGTCATTATGGAAGGTAGTCTATTGTCGAGATTTTTGTTACTCCAATGGATGGTAGCCTTGTCATCATGAAAGGTAGTCTGTTGTCAAGATTTTTGTTACTCAATTGGATGGTAGCCTTGTCATTATAGAAGGTAGTGTGTTGTCGTGATTTTTGTTACTCCATTGGATGGTGGCCTTTTCATTATGGAAGATAGTATGTTATCGATATCTTTCTTACTCAAATGGATGGTAGCCAAGTCATTATGGAAGGTAGTCTGTTGTCGATATTTTTGTTATTCCAACGGATGGTAGCCTTGTCATTATGGAAGGTAGTAAGTTATCAATATCTTTCTTACTCCAATGGATGGTAGCCTAGTCATTATGGAAGGTAGTCTGTTGTCGTAATTTTTGTTACTCCAATGGATGGTAACCTTATCATTATGGAAGGTAGTATGTTGTCGATATCTTTGTTACTCCAATGGATGGTAGCCTTGTCATTATGGAGGGTAGTCTGTTGTCGAGATTTTCGTTACTCTCAGGGATGGTAGCTTTGTCATTATGGAAGTTAGTGTGTTTTTGATATTTTTTTTATTCCAATGGAAGGTAGCCTTGTCATTATGGAAGGTAGTCTGTTGTCGAGATTTTTGTTACTACAATCGATTGTATCCTTTTCATTATGGAAGGTAGTATGTTATCGATATCTTTCTTACTCCAATGGATGGTAGCCTAGTCATTATGGAAGGTATTTTGTTGTCGAGATTATTGTTATTCCAATGGATGGTAGCCTTGTCATTATGGAAGGCAGTCTGTTGTCGTGATTTTTGTTACTCTAATGGATGGTATCCTTGTCATTATGGAAGGTAGTATGTTGTCGATATCTTTGTTACTCCAATGGATGGTAGCCTTGTCATTATGGATGGTAGTCTATTGTCGAGATTTTTGTTACTCTAAGGGATGGTAGCCTTGTCATTATAGAAGGTAGTGTGTTGTCGAGATTTTTGTTATTCCAATGGATGGTAGCCTTGTCATTATGGAAGGTAGTCTGTTGTCGAGATTTTTGTTACTCTAATGGATGGTAGCCTTGTCATTATGGAATGTAGTCTGTTGTCCAGATTTTTGTTACTACAATGGATGGTAGCCTTGTCATTATGAAAGGTAGTCTGTTGTCGACATTTTTGTTACTCCATTGGATGGTAGCCTTGTCATTACAGAAGGTAGTGTGTTATCATGATTTTTGTTACTCCATTGGATGGTAGCCTTTTCATTATGGAAGGTAGTATGTTATCGATATCTTTCTTACTCCAATGGATGGTAGCCTAGTCATTATGGAAGGTAGTCTGTTGTCGTGATTTTTGTTACTCCAATGGATGGTATCCTTGTCATTATGGAAGGTAGTATGTTGTTGATATCTTTGTTACTCTAATGGATTGTAGCCTTGTCAATATGGAAGGTAGTCTGTTTTCGAGATTTTTTTTATTCCAATGGATAGTAGCCTTGTCATTATGGAAGGTAGTCTGTTGTCGAAATTTTTGTTACTCCAATGGATGGTAGCCTTGTCATCATGAAATGTAGTCTGTTGTCGAGATTTTTGTTACTCCATTGGATGGTAGCCTTGTCATTATAGAAGGTAGTGTGTTGTCGTGATTTTTGTTACTCCATTGGATGGTAGCCTTTTCATTATGGAAGGTAGTATGTTATCGATATCTTTCTTACTCCAATGGATGGTAGCCAAGTCATTATGGAAGGTAGTCTGTTGTCGATATTTTTGTTATTCCAATGGATGGTAGCCTTGTCATTATGGAAGGTAGTATGTTATCGATATCTTTCTTACTCCAATGGATGGTAGCCTAGTCATTATGGAAAGTAATCTGTTGTCGTGATTTTTGTTACTCCAATGGATGGTAGCCTTATCATTATGGAAGGTTGTATGTTGTCGATATCTTTGTTACTCCAATGGATGGTAGCCTTGTCATTATGGAGGGTAGTCTGTTGTCGGGATTTTCGTTACTCTCAGGGATGGTAGCCTTGTCATTATGGAAGTTAGTGTGTTGTCGATATTTTTGTTATTCCAATGGATGTTAGCCTTGTCATTATGGAAGGTAGTCTGTTGTCGATATTTTTGTTACTCCAATGGATGATAGCCTTGTCATTATGGAAGGTAGTTTATTGTCGAGATTTTTGTTACTACAATGGATGGTAGCCATGTCAATATGGAAGGTAGTCTGTTGTCGACATTTTTGTTACTACAATCGATTGTATCCTTTTCATTATGGAAGGTAGTATGTTATCGATATCTTTCTTACTCCAATGGATGGTAGCCTAGTCATTATGGAAGGTATTCTGTTGTCGAGATTTTTGTTATTCAAATGGATGGTAGCCTTGTCTTTATGGAAGGCAGTCTATTGTCGAGATTTTTGTTACTCCGTTGGATGGTAGCCTTGTCATTACAGAAGGTAGTTAATTGTCGTGATTTTTGTTACTCCATTGGATGGTAGCCTTTTCATTATGGAAGATAGTATGTTATCGATATCTTTCTTACTCCAATGGATGGTATCCTAGTCATTATGGAAGGTAGTCTGTTGTCGATATTTTTATTATTCCAATGGATGGTAGCCTTGTTATTATGGAAGGTAGTATGTTATCGATATCTTTCTTACTCCAATGGATGGTAGCCTAGTCATTATGGAAGGTAGTCTGTTGTCGTGATTTTTGTTACTCCAATGGATGGTAGCCTTATCATTATGGAAGGTAGTATGTTGTCGATATATTTGTTACTCAAATGGATGATAGCCTTGTCATTATGGAGGGTAGTCTGTTGTTGAGATTTTCGTTACTCTCAAGGATGGTAGCTTTGTCATTATGGAAGTTAGTGTGTTGTCGAGACTTTTGTTATTCCAATGGATGGTAGCCTTGTCAGTATGGAAGGTAGTCTGTTGTCGAGATTTTTGTTACTCCAATGGATGGTAGCCTTGTCATTATAGAAGGTAGTCTATTGTCGAGATTTTTGTTACTACAATGGATGGTAGCCTTGTCATTATGGAAGGTAGTCTGTTGTCGATATCTTTGTTACTCCAATGGATGGTAGCCTTGTCATTATGGAAGGTAGTATGTTTTTGATATCTTTGTTACTCCAATGGATTGTAGCCTTGTCATTATGGAAGGTAGTCTGTTGTCGAGATTTTTGTTATTGCAATGGATAGTAGCCTTGTCATTATGGAAGGTAGTCTATTGTCGAGATTTTTGTTACTCCAATGGATGGTAGCCTTGTCATTATGAAAGGAAGTCTATTGTCGAGATTTTTGTTACTCCGTTGGATGGTAGCCTTGTCATTACAGAAGGTAGTTAATTGTCGTGATTTTTGTTACTCCATTGGTTGGTAGCCTTTTCATTATGGAAGATAGTATGTTATCGATATCTTTCTTACTCCAATGGATGGTATCCTAGTCATTATGGAAGGTAGTCTGTTGTCGATATTTTTATTATTCCAATGGATGGTAGCCTTGTTATTATGGAAGGTAGTATGTTATCGATATCTTTCTTACTCCAATGGATGGTAGCCTAGTCATTATGGAAGGTAGTCTGTTGTCGTGATTTTTGTTACTCCAATGGATGGTAGCCTTATCATTATGGAAGATAGTATGTTGTCGATATATTTGTTACTCAAATGGATGATAGCCTTGTCATTATGGAGGGTAGTCTGTTGTCCAGATTTTCGTTACTCTCAGGGATGGTAGCTTTGTCATTATGGAAGTTAGTGTGTTTTCGATATTTTTTTTATTCCAATGGATGGTATCCTTGTCATTATGGAAGGTAGTCTGTTGTCGAGATTTTTGTTACTACAATCGATTGTATCCTTTTCATTATGGAAGGTAGTATGTTATCGATATCTTTCTTACTCCAATGGATGGTAGCCTAGTCATTATGGAAGGTATTCTTTTGTCGAGATTTTTTTTATTCCAATGGATGATAGCCTTGTCATTATGGAAGGCAGTCTGTTGTCGTGATTTTTGTTACTCTAATGGATGGTATCCTTGTCATTATGGAAGGTAGTATGTTGTCGATATCTTTGTTACTCCAATGGATGGTAGCCTTGTCATTATGGAAGGTAGTCTATTGTCGAGATTTTTGTTACTCTAAGGAATGGTAGCCTTGTCATTATAGAAGGTAGTGTGTTGTCGAGATTTTTGTTATTCCAATGGATGGTAGCCTTGTCATTATGGAAGGTAGTCTGTTGTCGAGATTTTTGTTACTCTAATGGATGGTAGCCTTGTCATTATGGAATGTAGTCTGTTGTCCAGATTTTTGTTACTACAATGGATGGTAGCCTTGTCATTATGAAAGGTAGTCTGTTGTCGACATTTTTGTTACTCCATTGGATGGTAGCCTTGTCATTACAGAAGGTAGTGTGTTGTCATGATTTTTGTTACTCCATTGGATGGTAGCCTTTTCATTATGGAAGGTACTATGTTATCGATATCTTTCTTACTCCAATGGATGGTAGCCTAGTCATTATGGAAGGTATTCTGTTGTCGAGATTTTTTTTATTCCAATGGATGATAGCCTTGTCATTATGGAAGGCAGTCTGTTGTCGTGATTTTTGTTACTCAAATGGATGGTATCCTTGTCATTATGGAAGGTAGTATGTTGTTGAAATCTTTGTTACTCCAATGGATTGTAGCCTTGTCATTATGGAATGTAGTCTGTTGTCGAGATTTTTGTTATTGCAATGGATAGTAGCCTTGTCATTTTGGAAGGTATTCTGTTGTCGAAATTTTTGTTACTCCAATGTATGGTAGCCTTGTCATCATGAAAGGTAGTCTATTGTCGAGATTTTTGTTACTCTAAGGGATGGTAGCCTTGTCATTATAGAAGGTAGTGTGTTGTCGAGACTTTTGTTATTCCAATGGATGGTAGCCTTGTCAGTATGGAAGGTAGTCTATTGTCGAGATTTTTGTTACTACAATGGATGGTAGCCTTGTCATTGTGGAAGGTAGTCTGTTGTCGATATCTTTGTTACTCCAATGGATGGTAGCCTTGTCATTATGGAAGGTAGTATGTTTTTGATATCTTTGTTACTCCAATGGATTGTAGCCTTGTCATTATGGAAGGTAGTCTGTTGTCGAGATTTTTGTTATTGCAATGGATAGTAGCCATGTCATTATGGAAGGTAGTCTGTTGTCGAGATTTTTGTTACTCCAATGGATGGTAGCCTTGTCATTATGAAAGGTAGTCTATTGTCGAGATTTTTGTTACTCCGTTGGATGGTAGCCTTGTCATTACAGAAGGTAGTTAGTTGTCGTGATTTTTGTTACTCCATTGGATGGTAGCCTTTTCATTATGGAAGGTAGTATGTTATCGATATCTTTCTTACTCCAATGGATAGTATCCTAGTCATTATGGAAGGTAGTCTGTTGTCGATATTTTTGTTATTCCAATGGATGGTAGCCTTGTCATTATGGAAGGTAGTATGTTATCGATATCTTTCTTACTTCAATGGATGATAGCCTAGTCATTATGGAAGGTAGTCTGTTGTCGTGATTTTTGTTACTCCAATGGATGGTAGCCTTATCATTATGGAAGGTAGTATGTTGTCGATATATTTGTTACTCCAATGGATGGTAGCCTTGTCATTATGGAGGGTAGTCTGTTGTCGAGATTTTCGTTACTCTCAGGGATGGTAGCTTTGTCATTATGGAAGTTAGTGTGTTTTCGATATATTTTTAATTCCAATGGATCGTAGCCTTGTCATTATGGAAGGTAGTCTGTTGTCGAGATTTTTTTTACTACAATCGATTGTATCCTTTTCATTATGGAAGGTAGTATGTTATCGATATCTTTCTTACTCCAATGGATGGTAGCCTAGTCATTATGGAAGGTATTTTGTTGTCGAGATTTTTGTTATTCCAATGGATGGTAGCCTTGTCATTATGGAAGGCAGTCTGTTGTCGTGATTTTTGTTACTCTAATGGATGGTATCCTTGTCATTATGGAAGGTAGTATGTTGTCGATATCTTTGGTACTCCAATGGATGGTAGCCTTGTCATTATGGAAGGTAGTCTATTGTCGAGATTTTTGTTACTCTAAGGGATGGTAGCCTTGTCATTATAGAAGGTAGTGTGTTGTCGAGATTTTTGTTATTCCAATGGATGGTAGCCTTGTCATTATGGAAGGTAGTCTGTTGTCGAGATTTTTGTTACTCTAATGGATGGTAGCCTTGTCATTATGGAATGTAGTCTGTTGTCCAAATTTTTGTTACTACAATGGATGGTAGCCTTTTTTTATTATGGAAGGTAGTATGTTATCGATATCTTTCTTACTCCAATGGATGGTAGCCTAGTCATTATGGAAGGTAGTCTGTTGTCGTGATTTTTGTTACTCCAATGGATGGTATCCTTGTCATTATGGAAGGTAGTATGTTGTTGATATCTTTGTTACTCTAATGGATTGTAGCCTTGTCAATATGGAAGGTAGTCTGTTGTCGAGATTTTTGTTACTCCAATGGATGGTAGCCTTGTCATCATGAAAGGTAGTATGTTGTCGAGATTTTTGTTACTCCATTGGATGGTAGCCTTGTCATTATAGAAGGTAGTGTGTTGTCGTGATTTTTGTTACTCCATTGGATGGTAGCCTTTTCATTATGGAAGGTAGTATGTTATCGATATCTTTCTTACTCCAATGGATGGTAGCCAAGTCATTATGGAAGGTAGTCTGTTGTCGATATTTTTGTTATTCCAATGGATGGTAGCCTTGTCATTATGGAATGTAGTATGTTATCGATATCTTTCTTACTCCAATGGATGGTAGCCTAGTCATTATGGAAGGTAGTCTATTGTCGTGATTTTTGTTACTCCAATGGATGGTAGACTTATCAATATGGAAGGTAGTATGTTGTCGATATCTCTGTTACTCCAATGGATGGTAGCCTTGTCATTATGGAGGGTAGTCTGTTGTCGGGATTTTCGTTACTCTCAGGGATGGTAGCCTTGTCATTATGGAAGTTAGTGTGTTGTCGATATTTTTGTTATTCCAATGGATGGTAGCCTTGTCATTATGGGAGGTAGTCTGTTGTCGATATTTTTGTTACTCCAATGGATGATAGCCTTGTCATTATGGAAGGTAGTTTATTGTCGAGATTTTTGTTACTACAATGGATGGTAGCCTTGTCATTATGGAAGTTAGTGTGTTGTCGATATTTTTGTTACTCCAATGGATGGTATCCTTGTCATTATGGAAGGTAGTATGTTGTCGATATATTTGTTACTCCAATGGATGGTAGCCTTGTCATTATGGAAGGTAGTCTATTGTGGAGATTTTTGTTACTCTAAGGGATGGTAGCCTTGTCATTATAGAAGGTAGTGTGTTGTCGAGATTTTTGTTATTCCAATGGATGGTAGCCTTGTCAGTATGGAAGGTAGTCTGTTGTCGAGATTTTTGTTACTCCAATGGATGGTAGCCTTGTCATTTTGGAAGGTAGTCTATTGTCGAGATTTTTGTTACTACAATGGATGGTAGCCTTGTCATTATGGAAGGTAGTCTGTTGTCGATATCTTTGTTACTCCAATGGATGGTAGCCTTGTCATTATGGAGGTTAGTCTGTTGTCGAGATTTTCGTTACTCTCAGGGATGGTAGCCTTTTCATTATGGAAGGTAGTATGTTATCGATATCTTTCTTACTCCAATGGATGGTATCCTAGTCATTATGGAAGGTAGTCTGTTGTCAATATTTTTCTTATTCCAATGGATGGTAGCCTTTTCATTATGGAAGGTAGTATGTTATCGATATCTTTCTTACTCCAATGGATGGTAGCCTAGTCATTATGGAAGGTATTCTGTTGTCGAGATTTTTGTTACTCAAATGGATGGTATCCTTGTCATTATGGAAGGTAGTATGTTATTGATATCTTTGTTACTCCAATGGATTGTAGCCTTGTCATTATGGAAGGTAGTCTGTTGTCGAGATTTTTGTTATTTTAATGGATAGTAGCCTTGTCATTATGGAAGGTAGTCTGTTGTCGAGATTTTTGTTACTACAATGGATAGTAGCCTTGTCATTATGAAAGGTAGTCTGTTGTCGACATTTTTGTTACTCCATTGAATGGTAGCCTTGTCATTACAGAAGGTATTGTGTTGTCATGAATTTTATTACTCCATTGGATGGTAGCCTTTTCATTATGGAAGGTACTATGTTATCGAAATCTTTCTTACTCCAATGGATGGTAGCCTAGTCATTAAGGAAGGTAGTCTGTTGTCGTGATTTTTGTTACTCAAATGGATGGTATCCTTGTCATTATGGAAGGTAGTATGTTGTTGATATCTTTGTTACTCCAATGGATTGTAGCCTTATCATTATGGAAGGTAGTCTGTTGTCGAGATTTTTGTTATTGCAATGGATAGTAGCCTTGTCATTATGGAAGGTAGTCTGTTGTCGAGATTTTTGTTACTCCAATGGATGGTAGCCTTGTCATCATGAAAGGTAGTCTATTGTCGAGATTTTTGTTACTCCATTGGATTGTAGCCTTGTGATTTACAGAAGGTAGTTTGTTGTCGTGATTTTTGTTACTCCATTGGATGGTTGCCTTTTCATTATGGAAGGTAGTATGTTATCGATATCTTTCTTACTCCAATGGATGGTATCCTAGTCATTATGGAAGGTAGTCTGTTGTCGATATTCTTGTTATTCCAATGGATGGTAGCCTTGTCATTATGGAAGGTAGTATGTTATCGATATCTTTCTTACTCCAATGGAGGGTAGCCTAGTCATTATGGAAGGTAGTCTGTTGTCGTGATTTTTGTTACTCCAATGGATGGTAGCCTTATCATTATGGAAGGTAGTATGTTATCGATATCTTTGTTACTCCAATGGATGGTAGCCTTGTTATTATGGAGGGTAGTCTGTTTTCGAGATTTTCGTTACTCTCAGGGATGGTAGCTTTGTCATTATGGAAGTTAGTGTGTTGTCGATATTTTTGTTATTCCAATGGATGGTAGCCTTGTCATTATGGAAGGTAGTCTGTTGTCGAGATTTTTGTTACTATAATTGATTGTATCCTTTTCATTATGGAAGGTAGTATGTTATCGATATCTTTCTTACTCCAATGGATGGTAGCGTAGTCATTATGGAAGGTAGTCTGTTGTCGTGATTTTTGTTACTCCAATGGATGGTATCCTTGTCATTATGGAAGGTAGTATGTTGTTGATATCTTTGTTACTCCAATGGATTGTAGCCTTGTCAATATGGAAGGTAGTCTGTTGTCGAGATTTTTGTTATTCCAATGGATAGTAGCCTTGTCATTATGGAAGGTAGTGTGTTGTCGAGATTTTTGTTACTCCAATGGATGGTAGCCTTGTCATCATGAAAGGTAGTCTGTTGTCGAGATTTTTGTTACTCCATTGAATGGTAGCCTTGTCATTATAGAAGGTAGTGTGTTGTCGTGATTTTTGTTACTCCATTGGATGGTAGCCAAGTCATTATGGAAGGTAGTCTATTGTCGATATTTTTGTTATTCCAATGGATGGTAGCCTTGTCATTATGGAAGGTAGTATGTTATCGATATCTTTCTTACTCCAATGGATGGTATCCTTGTCCTTATGGAAGGTAGTCTGTTGTTGATATCTTTGTTACTCCAATGGATGGTAGCCTTATCATTATGGAAGGTAGTATGGTGTCGATATCTTTGTTACTCCAATGGTTGGTAGCCTTGTCATTATGGAGGGTAGTCTGTTGTCGGGGTTTTTGTTACTCTCGGGGATGGTAGCCTTGTCATTATGGAAGTTAGTGTGTTGTCGATATTTTTGTTATTCCAATGGATGGTAGCCTTGTCATTATGGAAGGTAGTCTGTTGTTGATATTTTTGTTACTCCAATGGATGATAGCCTTGTCATTATGGAAGGTAGTTTATTATCGAGATTTTTGTTACTACAATGGATGGTAGCCATGTCAATATGGAAGGTAGTCTGTTGTCGACATTTTTGTTACTACAATCGATTGTATCCTTTTCATTATGGAAGATAGTATGTTATCGATATCTTTCTTACTCCAATGGATGGTAGCCTAGTCATTATGGAAGGTATTCTGTTGTCGAGATTTTTGTGATTCAAATGGATGGTAGCCTTGTCTTTATGGAAGGCAGTCTGTTATCGTGATTTTTGTTACTCTAATGGATGGCATCCTTGTCATTATGGAAGGTAGTATGTTGTCGATATATTTGTTACTCCAATGGATGGTAGCCTTGTCATTATGGAAGGTAGTCTATTGTCGAGATTTTTGTTACTCTAAGGGATGGTAGCCTTGTCATTATAGAAGGTAGTGTGTTGTGGAGATTTTTGTTATTCCAATGGATGGTAGCCTTGTCAGTATGGAAGGTAGTCTGTTGTCGAGATTTTTGTTACTCCAATGGATGGCAGCCTTGTCATTATGGAAGGTAGTCTATTGTCGAGATTTTTGTTACTACAATGGATGGTAGCCTTGTCATTATGGAAGGTAGTCTGTTGTCGATATCTTTGTTACTCCAATGGATGGTAGCCTTGTCATTATGGAGGGTAGTCTGTTGTCGAGATTTTCGTTACTCTCAGGGATGGTAGCTTTGTCATTATGGAAGTTAGTGTGTTGTCTATACTTTTGTTATTCCAATGGATGGTAGCCTTGTCATTATAGAAGGTAGTATGTTTTTGAGATTTTTGTTACTACAATCGATTGTATAATTTTAATTATGGAAGGTAGTATGTTATCGATATCTTTCTTACTCCAATGGATGGTAGACTAGTCATTATGGAAGGTATTCTGTTGTCGATATTTTTGTTATTCCAATGGATGGTAGCCTTGTCATTATGGAAGGCAGTCTGTTGTCGTGATTTTTGTTACTCTAATGGATGGTATCCTTGTCATTATGGAAGGTAGTATGTTGTCGATATCTTTGTTACTCCAATGGATGGTAGCCTTGTCATTATGGAAGGTAGTCTATTGTCGAGATTTTTGTTACTCTAAGGGATGGTAGCCTTGTCATTATAGAAGGTAGTGTGTTGTCGAGATTTTTGTTATTCCAATGGATGGTAGCCTTCTCATTATAGAAGGTAGTCTGTTGTCGAGATTTTTGTTACTCTAATGGATGGTAGCCTTATCATTATGGAATGTAGTTTGTTGTCCAGATTTTTGTTACTACAATGGATGGTAGCCTTGTCATTATGAAAGGTAGTCTGTTGTTGACATTTTTGTTACTCCATTGGATGGTAGCCTTGTCATTACAGAAGGTAGTGTGTTGTCATGATTTTTGTTACTCCATTGGATGGTAGCCTTTTCATTATGGAAGGTAGTATGTTATCGATATCTTTCTTACTCCAATGGATGGTAGCCTAGTCATTAAGGAAGGTAGTATGTTGTCGTGATTTTTGTTACTCAAATGGATGGTATCCTTGTCATTATGGAAGGTAGTATGTTGTTGATATCTTTGTTACTCCAATGGACTGTAGCCTTGTCATTATGGAAGGTAGTCTGTTGTCGAGATTTTTGTTATTGCAATGGATAGTAGCCTTGTCATTATGGAAGGTAGTCTGTTGTCGAGATTTTTGTTACTCCAATGGATGGTAGCCCTGTCATCATGAAAGGTAGTCTATTGTGGAGATTTTTGTTACTCCATTGGATGGTAGCCTTGTCATTACAGAAGGTAGTTAGTTGTCGTGATTTTTGTTACTATATTGGATGGTAGCCTTTTCTTTATGGAAGGTAGTATGTTATCGATATTTTTCTTACTCCAATGGATGGTATCCTAGTAATTATGGAAGGTAGTCTGTTGTCGATATTTTTGTTATTCCAATGGATGGTAGCCTAGTCATTATGGAAGGTAGTTTGTTGTCGTGATTTTTGTTACTCCAATGGATTGTAGCCTTATCATTATGGAAGGTAGTATGTTGTCGATATCTTTGTTACTCCAATGGATGGTAGCCTTGTCATTATGGAGGGTAGTTTGTTGTCGAGATTTTCGTTACTCTCAGGGATGGTAGCTTTGTCATTATGGAAGTTAGTGTGTTGTCGATATTTTTGTTATTCCATTGGATGGTAGCCTTGTCATTATGGAAGGTAGTCAGTTGTCGAGATTTTTGTTACTACAATCGATTGTATCCTTTTCATTATGGAAGGTAGTATGTTATCGATATCTTTCTTACTCCAATGGATGGTAGCCTAGTCATTATGGAAGGTATTTTGTTGTCGAGATTTTTGTTATTCCAATGAATGATAGCCTTGTCATTATGGAAGGCAGTCTGTTGTCGTGATTTTTGTTACTCTAATGGATGGTATCCTTGTCATTATGGAAGGTAGTATGTTGTCGATATCTTTGTTACTCCAATGGATGGTAGCCTTGTCATTATGGAAGGTAGTCTATTGTCGAGATTTTTGTTACTCTAAGGGATGGTAGCCTTGTCATTATAGAAGGTAGTGTGTTGTCGAGATTTTTGTTATTCCAATGGATGGTAGCCTTATCATTATGGAATGTAGTCTGTTGTCTAGATTTTTGTTACTACAATGGATGGTAGCCTTGTCATTATGAAAGGTAGTCTGTTGTTGACATTTTTGTTACTCCATTGGATGGTAGCCTTGTCATTACAGAAGGTTGTGTGTTGTCATGATTTTTGTTACTCCATTGGATGGTAGCCTTTTCATTATGGAAGGTAATATGTTATCGATATCTTTCTTACTCCTATGGATGGTAGCCTAGTCATTAAGGAAGGTAGTCTGTTGTCGTGATTTTTGTTACTCAAATGGATGGTATCCTAGTCATTATGGAAGGTAGTCTGTTGTCGTGATTTTTGTTACTCCAATGGATGGTAGCCTTATCATTATGGAAGGTAGTATGTTGTCGATATATTTGTTACTCCAATGGATGGTAGCCTTGTCATTATGGAGGGTAGTCTGTTGTCGAGATTTTCGTTACTCTCAGGGATGGTAGCTTTGTCATTATGGAAGTTAGTGTGTTTTCGATATATTTTTAATTCCAATGGATCGTAGCCTTGTCATTATGGAAGGTAGTCTGTTGTCGAGATTTTTTTTACTACAATCGATTGTATCCTTTTCATTATGGAAGGTAGTATGTTATCGATATCTTTCTTACTCCAATGGATGGTAGCCTAGTCATTATGGAAGGTATTTTGTTGTCGAGATTTTTGTTATTCCAATGGATGGTAGCCTTGTCATTATGGAAGGCAGTCTGTTGTCGTGATTTTTGTTACTCTAATGGATGGTATCCTTGTCATTATGGAAGGTAGTATGTTGTCGATATCTTTGGTACTCCAATGGATGGTAGCCTTGTCATTATGGAAGGTAGTCTATTGTCGAGATTTTTGTTACTTTAAGGGATGGTAGCCTTGTCATTATAGAAGGTAGTGTGTTGTCGAGATTTTTGTTATTCCAATGGATGGTAGCCTTGTCATTATGGAAGGTAGTCTGTTGTCGAGATTTTTGTTACTCTAATGGATGGTAGCCTTGTCATTATGGAATGTAGTCTGTTGTCCAAATTTTTGTTACTACAATGGATGGTAGCCTTTTTTTATTATGGAAGGTAGTATGTTATCGATATCTTTCTTACTCCAATGGATGGTAGCCTAGTCATTATGGAAGGTAGTCTGTTGTCGTGATTTTTGTTACTCCAATGGATGGTATCCTTGTCATTATGGAAGGTAGTATCTTGTTGATATCTTTGTTACTCTAATGGATTGTAGCCTTGTCAATATGGAAGGTAGTCTGTTGTCGAGATTTTTGTTACTCCAATGGATGGTAGCCTTGTCATCATGAAAGGTAGTATGTTGTCGAGATTTTTGTTACTCCATTGGATGGTAGCCTTGTCATTATAAAAGGTAGTGTGTTGTCGTGATTTTTGTTACTCCATTGGATGGTAGCCTTTTCATTATGGAAGGTAGTATGTTATCGATATCTTTCTTACTCCAATGGATGGTAGCCAAGTCATTATGGAAGGTAGTCTGTTGTCGATATTTTTGTTATTCCAATGGATGGTAGCCTTGTCATTATGGAATGTAGTATGTTATCGATATCTTTCTTACTCCAATGGATGGTAGCCTAGTCATTATGGAAGGTAGTCTATTGTCGTGATTTTTGTTACTCCAATGGATGGTAGACTTATCAATATGGAAGGTAGTATGTTGTCGATATCTCTGTTACTCCAATGGATGGTAGCCTTGTCATTATGGAGGGTAGTCTGTTGTCGGGATTTTCGTTACTCTCAGGGATGGTAGCCTTGTCATTATGGAAGTTAGTGTGTTGTCGATATTTTTGTTATTCCAATGGATGGTAGCCTTGTCATTATGGGAGGTAGTCTGTTGTCGATATTTTTGTTACTCCAATGGATGATAGCCTTGTCATTATGGAAGGTAGTTTATTGTCGAGATTTTTGTTACTACAATGGATGGTAGCCTTGTCATTATGGAAGTTAGTGTGTTGTCGATATTTTTGTTACTCCAATGGATGGTATCCTTGTCATTATGGAAGGTAGTATGTTGTCGATATATTTGTTACTCCAATGGATGGTAGCCTTGTCATTATGGAAGGTAGTCTATTGTGGAGATTTTTGTTACTCTAAGGGATGGTAGCCTTGTCATTATAGAAGGTAGTGTGTTGTCGAGATTTTTGTTATTCCAATGGATGGTAGCCTTGTCAGTATGGAAGGTAGTCTGTTGTCGAGATTTTTGTTACTCCAATGGATGGTAGCCTTGTCATTTTGGAAGGTAGTCTATTGTCGAGATTTTTGTTACTACAATGGATGGTAGCCTTGTCATTATGGAAGGTAGTCTGTTGTCGATATCTTTGTTACTCCAATGGATGGTAGCCTTGTCATTATGGAGGTTAGTCTGTTGTCGAGATTTTCGTTACTCTCAGGGATGGTAGCCTTTTCATTATGGAAGGTAGTATGTTATCGATATCTTTCTTACTCCAATGGATGGTATCCTAGTCATTATGGAAGGTAGTCTGTTGTCAATATTTTTCTTATTCCAATGGATGGTAGCCTTTTCATTATGGAAGGTAGTATGTTATCGATATCTTTCTTACTCCAATGGATGGTAGCCTAGTCATTATGGAAGGTATTCTGTTGTCGAGATTTTTGTTACTCAAATGGATGGTATCCTTGTCATTATGGAAGGTAGTATGTTATTGATATCTTTGTTACTCCAATGGATTGTAGCCTTGTCATTATGGAAGGTAGTCTGTTGTCGAGATTTTTGTTATTTTAATGGATAGTAGCCTTGTCATTATGGAAGGTAGTCTGTTGTCGAGATTTTTGTTACTACAATGGATAGTAGCCTTGTCATTATGAAAGGTAGTCTGTTGTCGACATTTTTGTTACTCCATTGAATGGTAGCCTTGTCATTACAGAAGGTATTGTGTTGTCATGATTTTTATTACTCCATTGGATGGTAGCCTTTTCATTATGGAAGGTACTATGTTATCGAAATCTTTCTTACTCCAATGGATGGTAGCCTAGTCATTAAGGAAGGTAGTCTGTTGTCGTGATTTTTGTTACTCAAATGGATGGTATCCTTGTCATTATGGAAGGTAGTATGTTGTTGATATCTTTGTTACTCCAATGGATTGTAGCCTTATCATTATGGAAGGTAGTCTGTTGTCGAGATTTTTGTTATTGCAATGGATAGTAGCCTTGTCATTATGGAAGGTAGTCTGTTGTCGAGATTTTTGTTACTCCAATGGATGGTAGCCTTGTCATCATGAAAGGTAGTCTATTGTCGAGATTTTTGTTACTCCATTGGATTGTAGCCTTGTGATTTACAGAAGGTAGTTTGTTGTCGTGATTTTTGTTACTCCATTGGATGGTTGCCTTTTCATTATGGAAGGTAGTATGTTATCGATATCTTTCTTACTCCAATGGATGGTATCCTAGTCATTATGGAAGGTAGTCTGTTGTCGATATTCTTGTTATTCCAATGGATGGTAGCCTTGTCATTATGGAAGGTAGTATGTTATCGATATCTTTCTTACTCCAATGGAGGGTAGCCTAGTCATTATGGAAGGTAGTCTGTTGTCGTGATTTTTGTTACTCCAATGGATGGTAGCCTTATCATTATGGAAGGTAGTATGTTGTCGATATCTTTGTTACTCCAATGGATGGTAGCCTTGTTATTATGGAGGGTAGTCTGTTTTCGAGATTTTCGTTACTCTCAGGGATGGTAGCTTTGTCATTATGGAAGTTAGTGTGTTGTCGATATTTTTGTTATTCCAATGGATGGTAGCCTTGTCATTATGGAAGGTAGTCTGTTGTCGAGATTTTTGTTACTATAATCGATTGTATCCTTTTCATTATGGAAGGTAGTATGTTATCGATATCTTTCTTACTCCAATGGATGGTAGCGTAGTCATTATGGAAGGTAGTCTGTTGTCGTGATTTTTGTTACTCCAATGGATGGTATCCTTGTCATTATGGAAGGTAGTATGTTGTTGATATCTTTGTTACTCCAATGGATTGTAGCCTTGTCAATATGGAAGGTAGTCTGTTGTCGAGATTTTTGTTATTCCAATGGATAGTAGCCTTGTCATTATGGAAGGTAGTCTGTTGTCGAGATTTTTGTTACTCCAATGGATGGTAGCCTTGTCATCATGAAAGGTAGTCTGTTGTCGAGATTTTTGTTACTCCATTGGATGGTAGCCTTGTCATTATAGAAGGTAGTGTGTTGTCGTGATTTTTGTTACTCCATTGGATGGTAGCCAAGTCATTATGGAAGGTAGTCTATTGTCTATATTTTTGTTATTCCAATGGATGGTAGCCTTGTCATTATGGAAGGTAGTATGTTATCGATATCTTTCTTACTCCAATGGATGGTATCCTTGTCCTTATGGAAGGTAGTCTGTTGTTGTTATCTTTGTTACTCCAATGGATGGTAGCCTTATCATTATGGAAGGTAGTATGGTGTCGATATCTTTGTTACTCCAATGGTTGGTAGCCTTGTCATTATGGAGGGTAGTCTGTTGTCGGGGTTTTTGTTACTCTCGGGGATGGTAGCCTTGTCATTATGGAAGTTAGTGTGTTGTCGATATTTTTGTTATTCCAATGGATGGTAGCCTTGTCATTATGGAAGGTAGTCTGTTGTTGATATTTTTGTTACTCCAATGGATGATAGCCTTGTCATTATGGAAGGTAGTTTATTATCGAGATTTTTGTTACTACAATGGATGGTAGCCATGTCAATATGGAAGGTAGTCTGTTATCGACATTTTTGTTACTACAATCGATTGTATCCTTTTCATTATGGAAGATAGTATGTTATCGATATCTTTCTTACTCCAATGGATGGTAGCCTAGTCATTATGGAAGGTATTCTGTTGTCGAGATTTTTGTGATTCAAATGGATGGTAGCCTTGTCTTTATGGAAGGCAGTCTGTTATCGTGATTTTTGTTACTCTAATGGATGGCATCCTTGTCCTTATGGAAGGTAGTATGTTGTCGATATATTTGTTACTCCAATGGATGGTAGCCTTGTCATTATGGAAGGTAGTCTATTGTCGAGATTTTTGTTACTCTAAGGGATGGTAGCCTTGTCATTATAGAAGGTAGTGTGTTGTGGAGATTTTTGTTATTCCAATGGATGGTAGCCTTGTCAGTATGGAAGGTAGTCTGTTGTCGAGATTTTTGTTACTCCAATGGATGGCAGCCTTGTCATTATGGAAGGTAGTCTATTGTCGAGATTTTTGTTACTACAATGGATGGTAGCCTTGTCATTATGGAAGGTAGTCTGTTGTCGATATCTTTGTTACTCCAATGGATGGTTGCCTTGTCATTATGAAGGGTAGTCTGTTGTCGAGATTTTCGTTACTCTCAGGGATGGTAGCTTTGTCATTATGGAAGTTAGTGTGTTGTCTATACTTTTGTTATTCCAATGGATGGTAGCCTTGTCATTATAGAAGGTAGTATGTTTTCTAGATTTTTGTTACTACAATCGATTGTATCATTTTAATTATGGAAGGTAGTATGTTATCGATATCTTTCTTACTCCAATGGATGGTAGACTAGTCATTATGGAAGGTATTCTGTTGTCGAGATTTTTGTTATTCCAATGGATGGTAGCCTTGTCATTATGGAAGGCAGTCTGTTGTCGTGATTTTTGTTACTCTAATGGATGGTATCCTTGTCATTATGGAAGGTAGTATGTTGTCGATATCTTTGTTACTCCAATGGATGGTAGCCTTGTCATTATGGAAGGTAGTCTATTGTCGAGATTTTTGTTACTCTAAGGGATGGTAGCCTTGTCATTATAGAAGGTAGTGTGTTGTCGAGATTTTTGTTATTCCAATGGATGGTAGCCTTGTCATTATAGAAGGTAGTCTGTTGTCGAGATTTTTGTTACTCTAATGGATGGTAGCCTTATCATTATGGAATGTAGTTTGTTGTCCAGATTTTTGTTACTACAATGGATGGTAGCCTTGTCATTATGAAAGGTAGTCTGTTGTTGACATTTTTGTTACTCCATTGGATGGTAGCCTTGTCATTACAGAAGGTAGTGTGTTGTCATGATTTTTGTTACTCCATTGGATGGTAGCCTTTTCATTATGGAAGGTAGTATGTTATCGATATCTTTCTTACTCCAATGGATGGTAGCCTAGTCATTAAGGAAGGTAGTATGTTGTCGTGATTTTTGTTACTCAAATGGATGGTATCCTTGTCATTATGGAAGGTAGTATGTTGTTGATATCTTTGTTACTCCAATGGACTGTAGCCTTGTCATTATGGAAGGTAGTCTGTTGTCGAGATTTTTGTTATTGCAATGGATAGTAGCCTTGTCATTATGGAAGGTAGTCTGTTGTCGAGATTTTTGTTACTCCAATGGATGGTAGCCCTGTCATCATGAAAGGTAGTCTATTGTGGAGATTTTTGTTACTCCATTGGATGGTAGCCTTGTCATTACAGAAGGTAGTTAGTTGTCGTGATTTTTGTTACTATATTGGATGGTAGCCTTTTCTTTATGGAAGGTAGTATGTTATCGATATTTTTCTTACTCCAATGGATGGTATCCTAGTAATTATGGAAGGTAGTCTGTTGTCGATATTTTTGTTATTCCAATGGATGGTAGCCTAGTCATTATGGAAGGTAGTTTGTTGTCGTGATTTTTGTTACTCCAATGGATGGTAGCCTTATCATTATGGAAGGTAGTATGTTGTCGATATCTTTGTTACTCCAATGGATGGTAGCCTTGTCATTATGGAGGGTAGTTTGTTGTCGAGATTTTCGTTACTCTCAGGGATGGTAGATTTGTCATTATGGAAGTTAGTGTGTTGTCGATATTTTTGTTATTCCATTGGATGGTAGCCTTGTCATTATGGAAGGTAGTCAGTTGTCGAGATTTTTGTTACTACAATCGATTGTATCCTTTTCATTATGGAAGGTAGTATGTTATCGATATCTTTCTTACTCCAATGGATGGTAGCCTAGTCATTATGGAAGGTATTTTGTTGTCGAGATTTTTGTTATTCCAATGAATGATAGCCTTGTCATTATGGAAGGCAGTCTGTTGTCGTGATTTTTGTTACTCTAATGGATGGTATCCTTGTCATTATGGAAGGTAGTATGTTGTCGATATCTTTATTACTCCAATGGATGGTAGCCTTGTCATTATGGAAGGTAGTCTATTGTCGAGATTTTTGTTACTCTAAGGGATGGTAGCCTTGTCATTATAGAAGGTAGTGTGTTGTCGAGATTTTTGTTATTCCAATGGATGGTAGCCTTATCATTATGGAATGTAGTCTGTTGTCTAGATTTTTGTTACTACAATGGATGGTAGCCTTGTCATTATGAAAGGTAGTCTGTTGTTGACATTTTTGTTACTCCATTGGATGGTAGCCTTGTCATTACAGAAGGTTGTGTGTTGTCATGATTTTTGTTACTCCATTGGATGGTAGCCTTTTCATTATGGAAGGTAATATGTTATCGATATCTTTCTTACTCCTATGGATGGTAGCCTAGTCATTAAGGAAGGTAGTCTGTTGTCGTGATTTTTGTTACTCAAATGGATGGTATCCTTGTCATTATGGAAGGTAGTATGTTGTTGATATCTTTGTTACTCCAATGGATTGTAGCCTTGTCATTATGGAATGTAGTCTGTTGTCGAGATTTTTGTTATTGCAATGGATAGTAGCCTTGTCACTATTGAACGTAGTCTGTTGTCGAGATTTTTGTTACTCCAATGGATGGTAGCCTTGTCATCATGAAAGGTAGTCTATTGTCGAGATTTTTGTTACTCCATTGGATTGTAGCCTTGTCATTACAGAAGGTAGTTAGTTGTCGTGATTTTTGTTACTCCATTGGATGGTAGCCTTTTCATTATGGAAGGTAGTATGTTATCGATATCTTTCTTACTCCAACGGATGGTATCCTAGTCATTATGGAAGGTAGTCTGTTGTCGATATTTTTGTTATTCCAATGGATGGTAGCCTTGTCATTATGGAAGGTAGTATGTTATCGATATCTTTCTTACTCCAATGGATGGTAGCCTAGTCATTATGGAAGGTAGTCTATTGTCGTGATTTTTGTTACTCCAATGGATGGTAGCCTTATCATTATGGAAGGTAGTATGTTGTCGATATCTTTGTTACTCCAGTGGATGGTAGCCTTGTCATTATGGAGGGTAGTCTGTTATCGAGATTTTCGTTACTCTCAGGGATGGAAGCTTTGTCATTATGGAAGTTAGTGAGTTGTCGATATTTTTGTTATTCCAATGGATGGTAGCCTTGTCATTATGGAAGGTAGTCTGTTGTCGAGATTTTTGTTACTACAATCGATTGTATCCTTTTCATTATGGAAGGTAGTATGTTATCGATATCTTTCTTACTCTAATGGATGGTAGCCTAGTCATTATGGAAGGTATTCTGTTGTCGAGATTTTTGTTACTCAAATGGATGGTATCCTTGTCATTATGGATGGTAGTATGTTGTTGATATCTTTGTTACTCCAATGGATTGTAGCCTTGTCATTATGGAATGTAGTCTGTTTGTCGAGATTTTTGTTATTGCAATGGATAGTAGCCTTGTCATTATGGAAGGTAGTCTGTTGTCGAGATTTTTGTTACTCCATTGGATGGTAGTCTTGTCATTACAGAAGGTAGTTAGTTGTCGTGATTTTTGTTACTCCATTGGATGGTAGCCTTTTCATTATGGAAGGTAGTATGTTATCGATATCTTTCTTACTCTAATGGATGGTAGCCAAGTCATTATGGAAGGTAGTCTGTTGTCGATATTTTTGTTATTCCAATGGATGGTAGCCTTGTCATTATGGAAGGTAGTATGCTATCGATATCTTTCTTACTCCAATGGATGGTAGCCTAGTCATTATGGAAGGTAGTCTGTTGTCGTGATTTTTGTTACTCCAATGGATGGTAGCCTTATCGTTATGGAAGGTAGTATGTTGTCGATATCTTTGTTACTCCAATGGATAGTAGCCTTGTCATTATGGAGGGTAGTCTGTTGTCGAGATTTTCGTTACTCTCAGGTATGATAGCTTTGTCATTATGGAAGTTAGTGTGTTGTCGATATTTTTGTTATTCCAATGGATGGTAGCCTTGTCATTATGAAAGGTAGTCTGTTGTCGACATTTTTGTTACTACAATCGATTGTATCCTTTTCATTATGGAAGGTAGTATGTTATCGATATCTTTCTTACTCCAATGGATGGTAGCCTAGTCATTATGGAAGGTATTCTGTTTTCGAGATTTTTGTTATTCCAATGGATGGTAGCCTTGTCATTATGGAAGGCAGTCTGTTATCGTGATTTTTGTTACTCTAATGGATGGTATCCTTGTCATTATGGAAGGTAGTATGTTGTCGATATCTTTGTTACTCCAATGGATGATAGCCTTGTCATTATGGAAGGTAGTCTATTGTCGAGATTTTTGTTACTCTAAGGGATGGTAGCCTTGTCATTATAGAAGGTAGTGTGTTGTCGAGATTTATGTTATTCCAATGGATGGTAGCCTTGACATTATGGAAGGTAGTCTGTTGTAGAGATTTTTGTTATTCCAATGGATAATAGCCTTGTCATTATGGAAGGTAGTTTGTTGTCCAGATTTTTGTTACTACAATGGATGGTAGCCTTGTCATTATGAAAGGTAGTCTGTTATCGACATTTTTGTTACTTCATTGGATGGTAGCCTTGTCATTATGGAAGTTAGTGTGTTGTAGATATTTTTGTTATTCCAATGGATGGTAGCCTTGTCATTATGGAAGGTATTCTGTTGTGGAGATTTTTGTTATTCAAATGGATGGTATCCTTGTCTTTATGGAAGGTAGTCTATTGTCGAGATTTTTGTTACTACAATGGATGGTAGCCTTGTCATTATGGAAGGTAGTCTGTTGTCGAGATTTTTGTTACTACAATGGATTGTAGCCTTGTCAGTATGGAAGGTATTCTGTTGTCGATATCTTTGTTACTCCAAAGGATGGTAGCCTAGTCATTATGGAAGGTAGTCTGTTGTCGTGATTTTTGTTACTCCAATGGATGGTAGCCTTATCATTATGGAAGGTAGTATGTTGTCGATATCTTTGTTACTCCAATGGATGGTAGCCTTGTCATTATGGAGGGTAGTCTGTTGTCGAGATTTCCGTTACTCTCAGGGATGGTAGCCTTGTCATTATGGAAGTTAGTGTGTTGTCGACATTTTTGTTACTCCATTGGATGGTAGCCTTGTCATTACAGAAGGTAGTGTGTTGTCATGATTTTTGTTACTCCATTGGATGGTAGCCTTTTCATTATGGAAGGTAGTATGTTATCGATATCTTTCTTACTCCAACGGATGGTAGCCTAGTCATTAAGGAAGGTAGTCTGTTGTCGTGATTTTTGTTACTCAAATGGATAGTATCCTTGTCATTATGGAAGGTAGTATGTTGTTGATATCTTTGTTACTCCAATGCATTGTAGCCTTGTCATTATGGAAGGTAGTCTGTTGTCGAGATTTTTGTTATTCCAATGGATAGTAGCCTTGTCATTATGGAAGGTAGTCTATTGTCGAGATTTTTGTTACTCCAGTGCATGGTAGCCTTTTCATCATGAAAGGTAGTCTATTGTCGAGATTTTTGTTACTCCATTGGATGGTAGCCTTGTCATTACAGAAGGTAGTTTGTTGTCGTGATTTTTGTTACTCCATTGGATGGTAGCCTTTTCATTATGGAAGGTAGTATCTTATCGATATCTTTCTTACTCCTATGATGGTAGCCAAGTCATTATGGAAGGTAGTCTATTGTCGATATTTTTGTTATTCCAATGGATGGTAGCCTTGTCATTATGGAAGGTAGTATGTTATCGATATCTTTCTTACTCCAATGGATGGTAGCCTAGTCATTATGGAAGGTAGTCTGTTGTCGTGATTTTTGTTACTCCAATGGATGGTAGCCTTATCATTATGGAAGGTAGTATGTTGTCGATATCTTTGTTACTCCAATGGATGGTAGCCTTGTCATTATGGAGGGTAGTCTGTTGTCGGGATTTTCGTTACTCTCAGGGATGGTAGCCTTGTCATTATGGAAGTTAGTGTGTTGTCGATATTTTTGTTATTCTAATGGATGATAGCGTTGTCATTATGGAAGGTATTCTGTTGTCGAGATTTTTGTTATTCAAATGGATGGTATCCTTGTCTTTATGGAAGGTAGTCTATTGTCGAGATTTTTGTTACTACAATGGATGGTAGCCTTGTCATTATGGAAGGTAGTCTGTTGTCGAGATTTTTGTTACTACAATGGATTGTAGCCTTGTCAGTATGGAAGGTAGTCTGTTGTCGATATCTTTGTTACTCCAAAGGATGGTAGCCTAGTCATTATGGAAGGTAGTCTGTTGTCGTGATTTTTGTTACTCCAATGGATGGTAGCCTTATCATTATGGAAGGTAGTATGTTGTTGATATCTTTGTTACTCCAATGGATGGTAGCCTTGTCATTATGGAGGGTAGTCTGTTGTCGAGATTTCTGTTACTCTCAGGGATGGTAGCCTTGTCATTATGGAAGTTAGTGTGTTGTCGACATTTTTGTTACTCCATTGGATGGTAGCCTTGTCATTACAGAAGGTAGTGTGTTGTCATGAGTTTTGTTACTCCATTGGATGGTAGCCTTTTCATAATGGAAGGTAGTATGTTATCGATATCTTTCTTACTCCAATGGATGGTAGCCTAGTCATTAAGGAAGGTAGTCTGTTGTCGTGATTTTTGTTACTCAAATGGATGGTATCCTTGTCATTATGGAAGGTAGTATGTTGTTGATATCTTTGTTACTCCAATGGATTATAGCCTTGTCATTATGGAAGGTAGTCTGTTGTCGAGATTTTTGTTATTCCAATGGATGGTAGCCTTTTCATTATGGAAGGTAGTATGTTATCGATATCTTTCTTACTCCAATGGATGGTAGCCTAGTCATTATGGAAGGTATTCTGTTGTCGAGATTTTTGTTACTCAAATGGATGGTATCCTTGTCATTATGGAAGGTAGTATGTTATTGATATCTTTGTTACTCCAATGGATTGTAGCCTTGTCATTATGGAAGGTAGTCTGTTGTCGAGATTTTTGTTATTTTAATGGATAGTAGCCTTGTCATTATGGAAGGTAGTCTGTTGTCGAGATTTTTGTTACTACAATGGATAGTAGCCTTGTCATTATGAAAGGTAGTCTGTTGTCGACATTTTTGTTACTCCATTGAATGGTAGCCTTGTCATTACAGAAGGTATTGTGTTGTCATGATTTTTATTACTCCATTGTATGGTAGCCTTTTCATTATGGAAGGTACTATGTTATCGAAATCTTTCTTACTCCAATGGATGGTAGCCTAGTCATTAAGGAAGGTAGTCTGTTGTCGTGATTTTTGTTACTCAAATGGATGGTATCCTTGTCATTATGGAAGGTAGTATGTTGTTGATATCTTTGTTACTCCAATGGATTGTAGCCTTATCATTATGGAAGGTAGTCTGTTGTCGAGATTTTTGTTATTGCAATGGATAGTAGCCTTGTCATTATGGAAGGTAGTCTGTTGTCGAGATTTTTGTTACTCCAATGGATGGTAGCCTTGTCATCATGAAAGGTAGTCTATTGTCGAGATTTTTGTTACTCCATTGGATTGTAGCCTTGTGATTTACAGAAGGTAGTTTGTTGTCGTGATTTTTGTTACTCCATTGGATGGTTGCCTTTTCATTATGGAAGGTAGTATGTTATCGATATCTTTCTTACTCCAATGGATGGTATCCTAGTCATTATGGAAGGTAGTCTGTTGTCGATATTCTTGTTATTCCAATGGATGGTAGCCTTGTCATTATGGAAGGTAGTATGTTATCGATATCTTTCTTACTCCAATGGAGGGTAGCCTAGTCATTATGGAAGGTAGTCTGTTGTCGTGATTTTTGTTACTCCAATGGATGGTAGCCTTATCATTATGGAAGGTAGTATGTTGTCGATATCTTTGTTACTCCAATGGATGGTAGCCTTGTTATTATGGAGGGTAGTCTGTTTTCGAGATTTTCGTTACTCTCAGGGATGGTAGCTTTGTCATTATGGAAGTTAGTGTGTTGTCGATATTTTTGTTATTCCAATGGATGGTAGCCTTGTCATTATGGAAGGTAGTCTGTTGTCGAGATTTTTGTTACTATAATCGATTGTATCCTTTTCATTATGGAAGGTAGTATGTTATCGATATCTTTCTTACTCCAATGGATGGTAGCGTAGTCATTATGGAAGGTAGTCTGTTGTCGTGATTTTTGTTACTCCAATGGATGGTATCCTTGTCATTATGGAAGGTAGTATGTTGTTGATATCTTTGTTACTCCAATGGATTGTAGCCTTGTCAATATGGAAGGTAGTCTGTTGTCGAGATTTTTGTTATTCCAATGGATAGTAGCCTTGTCATTATGGAAGGTAGTCTGTTGTCGAGATTTTTGTTACTCCAATGGATGGTAGCCTTGTCATCATGAAAGGTAGTCTGTTGTCGAGATTTTTGTTACTCCATTGGATGGTAGCCTTGTCATTATAGAAGGTAGTGTGTTGTCGTGATTTTTGTTACTCCATTGGATGGTAGCCAAGTCATTATGGAAGGTAGTCTATTGTCTATATTTTTGTTATTCCAATGGATGGTAGCCTTGTCATTATGGAAGGTAGTATGTTATCGATATCTTTCTTACTCCAATGGATGGTATCCTTGTCCTTATGGAAGGTAGTCTGTTGTTGATATCTTTGTTACTCCAATGGATGGTAGCCTTATCATTATGGAAGGTAGTATGGTGTCGATATCTTTGTTACTCCAATGGTTGGTAGCCTTGTCATTATGGAGGGTAGTCTGTTGTCGGGGTTTTTGTTACTCTCGGGGATGGTAGCCTTGTCATTATGGAAGTTAGTGTGTTGTCGATATTTTTGTTATTCCAATGGATGGTAGCCTTGTCATTATGGAAGGTAGTCTGTTGTTGATATTTTTGTTACTCCAATGGATGATAGCCTTGTCATTATGGAAGGTAGTTTATTATCGAGATTTTTGTTACTACAATGGATGGTAGCCATGTCAATATGGAAGGTAGTCTGTTATCGACATTTTTGTTACTACAATCGATTGTATCCTTTTCATTATGGAAGATAGTATGTTATCGATATCTTTCTTACTCCAATGGATGGTAGCCTAGTCATTATGGAAGGTATTCTGTTGTCGAGATTTTTGTGATTCAAATGGATGGTAGCCTTGTCTTTATGGAAGGCAGTCTGTTATCGTGATTTTTGTTACTCTAATGGATGGCATCCTTGTCATTATGGAAGGTAGTATGTTGTCGATATATTTGTTACTCCAATGGATGGTAGCCTTGTCATTATGGAAGGTAGTCTATTGTCGAGATTTTTGTTACTCTAAGGGATGGTAGCCTTGTCATTATAGAAGGTAGTGTGTTGTGGAGATTTTTGTTATTCCAATGGATGGTAGCCTTGTCAGTATGGAAGGTAGTCTGTTGTCGAGATTTTTGTTACTCCAATGGATGGCAGCCTTGTCATTATGGAAGGTAGTCTATTGTCGAGATTTTTGTTACTACAATGGATGGTAGCCTTGTCATTATGGAAGGTAGTCTGTTGTCGATATCTTTGTTACTCCAATGGATGGTTGCCTTGTCATTATGGAGGGTAGTCTGTTGTCGAGATTTTCGTTACTCTCAGGGATGGTAGCTTTGTCATTATGGAAGTTAGTGTGTTGTCTATACTTTTGTTATTCCAATGGATGGTAGCCTTGTCATTATAGAAGGTAGTATGTTTTCTAGATTTTTGTTACTACAATCGATTGTATCATTTTAATTATGGAAGGTAGTATGTTATCGATATCTTTCTTACTCCAATGGATGGTAGACTAGTCATTATGGAAGGTATTCTGTTGTCGAGATTTTTGTTATTCCAATGGATGGTAGCCTTGTCATTATGGAAGGCAGTCTGTTGTCGTGATTTTTGTTACTCTAATGGATGGTATCCTTGTCATTATGGAAGGTAGTATGTTGTCGATATCTTTGTTACTCCAATGGATGGTAGCCTTGTCATTATGGAAGGTAGTCTATTGTCGAGATTTTTGTTACTCTAAGGGATGGTAGCCTTGTCATTATAGAAGGTAGTGTGTTGTCGAGATTTTTGTTATTCCAATGGATGGTAGCCTTGTCATTATAGAAGGTAGTCTGTTGTCGAGATTTTTGTTACTCTAATGGATGGTAGCCTTATCATTATGGAATGTAGTTTGTTGTCCAGATTTTTGTTACTACAATGGATGGTAGCCTTGTCATTATGAAAGGTAGTCTGTTGTTGACATTTTTGTTACTCCATTGGATGGTAGCCTTGTCATTACAGAAGGTAGTGTGTTGTCATGATTTTTGTTACTCCATTGGATGGTAGCCTTTTCATTATGGAAGGTAGTATGTTATCGATATCTTTCTTACTCCAATGGATGGTAGCCTAGTCATTAAGGAAGGTAGTATGTTGTCGTGATTTTTGTTACTCAAATGGATGGTATCCTTGTCATTATGGAAGGTAGTATGTTGTTGATATCTTTGTTACTCCAATGGACTGTAGCCTTGTCATTATGGAAGGTAGTCTGTTGTCGAGATTTTTGTTATTGCAATGGATAGTAGCCTTGTCATTATGGAAGGTAGTCTGTTGTCGAGATTTTTGTTACTCCAATGGATGGTAGCCCTGTCATCATGAAAGGTAGTCTATTGTGGAGATTTTTGTTACTCCATTGGATGGTAGCCTTGTCATTACAGAAGGTAGTTAGTTGTCGTGATTTTTGTTACTATATTGGATGGTAGCCTTTTCTTTATGGAAGGTAGTATGTTATCGATATTTTTCTTACTCCAATGGATGGTATCCTAGTAATTATGGAAGGTAGTCTGTTGTCGATATTTTTGTTATTCCAATGGATGGTAGCCTAGTCATTATGGAAGGTAGTTTGTTGTCGTGATTTTTGTTACTCCAATGGATGGTAGCCTTATCATTATGGAAGGTAGTATGTTGTCGATATCTTTGTTACTCCAATGGATGGTAGCCTTGTCATTATGGAGGGTAGTTTGTTGTCGAGATTTTCGTTACTCTCAGGGATGGTAGCTTTGTCATTATGGAAGTTAGTGTGTTGTCGATATTTTTGTTATTCCATTGGATGGTAGCCTTGTCATTATGGAAGGTAGTCAGTTGTCGAGATTTTTGTTACTACAATCGATTGTATCCTTTTCATTATGGAAGGTAGTATGTTATCGATATCTTTCTTACTCCAATGGATGGTAGCCTAGTCATTATGGAAGGTATTTTGTTGTCGAGATTTTTGTTATTCCAATGAATGATAGCCTTGTCATTATGGAAGGCAGTCTGTTGTCGTGATTTTTGTTACTCTAATGGATGGTATCCTTGTCATTATGGAAGGTAGTATGTTGTCGATATCTTTGTTACTCCAATGGATGGTAGCCTTGTCATTATGGAAGGTAGTCTATTGTCGAGATTTTTGTTACTCTAAGGGATGGTAGCCTTGTCATTATAGAAGGTAGTGTGTTGTCGAGATTTTTGTTATTCCAATGGATGGTAGCCTTATCATTATGGAATGTAGTCTGTTGTCTAGATTTTTGTTACTACAATGGATGGTAGCCTTGTCATTATGAAAGGTAGTCTGTTGTTGACATTTTTGTTACTCCATTGGATGGTAGCCTTGTCATTACAGAAGGTTGTGTGTTGTCATGATTTTTGTTACTCCATTGGATGGTAGCCTTTTCATTATGGAAGGTAATATGTTATCGATATCTTTCTTACTCCTATGGATGGTAGCCTAGTCATTAAGGAAGGTAGTCTGTTGTAGTGATTTTTGTTACTCAAATGGATGGTATCCTTGTCATTATGGAAGGTAGTATGTTGTTGATATCTTTGTTACTCCAATGGATTGTAGCCTTGTCATTATGGAATGTAGTCTGTTGTCGAGATTTTTGTTATTGCAATGGATAGTAGCCTTGTCACTATTGAACGTAGTCTGTTGTCGAGATTTTTGTTACTCCAATGGATGGTAGCCTTGTCATCATGAAAGGTAGTCTATTGTCGAGATTTTTGTTACTCCATTGGATTGTAGCCTTGTCATTACAGAAGGTAGTTAGTTGTCGTGATTTTTGTTACTCCATTGGATGGTAGCCTTTTCATTATGGAAGGTAGTATGTTATCGATATCTTTCTTACTCCAACGGATGGTATCCTAGTCATTATGGAAGGTAGTCTGTTGTCGATATTTTTGTTATTCCAATGGATGGTAGCCTTGTCATTATGGAAGGTAGTATGTTATCGATATCTTTCTTACTCCAATGGATGGTAGCCTAGTCATTATGGAAGGTAGTCTATTGTCGTGATTTTTGTTACTCCAATGGATGGTAGCCTTATCATTATGGAAGGTAGTATGTTGTCGATATCTTTGTTACTCCAATGGATGGTAGCCTTGTCATTATGGAGGGTAGTCTGTTATCGAGATTTTCGTTACTCTCAGGGATGGAAGCTTTGTCATTATGGAAGTTAGTGAGTTGTCGATATTTTTGTTATTCCAATGGATGGTAGCCTTGTCATTATGGAAGGTAGTCTGTTGTCGAGATTTTTGTTACTACAATCGATTGTATCCTTTTCATTATGGAAGGTAGTATGTTATCGATATCTTTCTTACTCTAATGGATGGTAGCCTAGTCATTATGGAAGGTATTCTGTTGTCGAGATTTTTGTTACTCAAATGGATGGTATCCTTGTCATTATGGATGGTAGTATGTTGTTGATATCTTTGTTACTCCAATGGATTGTAGCCTTGTCATTATGGAATGTAGTCTGTTTGTCGAGATTTTTGTTATTGCAATGGATAGTAGCCTTGTCATTATGGAAGGTAGTCTGTTGTCGAGATTTTTGTTACTCCATTGGATGGTAGTCTTGTCATTACAGAAGGTAGTTAGTTGTCGTGATTTTTGTTACTCCATTGGATGGTAGCCTTTTCATTATGGAAGGTAGTATGTTATCGATATCTTTCTTACTCTAATGGATGGTAGCCAAGTCATTATGGAAGGTAGTCTGTTGTCGATATTTTTGTTATTCCAATGGATGGTAGCCTTGTCATTATGGAAGGTAGTATGCTATCGATATCTTTCTTACTCCAATGGATGGTAGCCTAGTCATTATGGAAGGTAGTCTGTTGTCGTGATTTTTGTTACTCCAATGGATGGTAGCCTTATCGTTATGGAAGGTAGTATGTTGTCGATATCTTTGTTACTCCAATGGATAGTAGCCTTGTCATTATGGAGGGTAGTCTGTTGTCGAGATTTTCGTTACTCTCAGGGATGATAGCTTTGTCATTATGGAAGTTAGTGTGTTGTCGATATTTTTGTTATTCCAATGGATGGTAGCCTTGTCATTATGAAAGGTAGTCTGTTGTCGACATTTTTGTTACTACAATCGATTGTATCCTTTTCATTATGGAAGGTAGTATGTTATCGATATCTTTCTTACTCCAATGGATGGTAGCCTAGTCATTATGGAAGGTATTCTGTTTTCGAGATTTTTGTTATTCCAATGGATGGTAGCCTTGTCATTATGGAAGGCAGTCTGTTATCGTGATTTTTGTTACTCTAATGGATGGTATCCTTGTCATTATGGAAGGTAGTATGTTGTCGATATCTTTGTTACTCCAATGGATGATAGCCTTGTCATTATGGAAGGTAGTCTATTGTCGAGATTTTTGTTACTCTAAGGGATGGTAGCCTTGTCATTATAGAAGGTAGTGTGTTGTCGAGATTTATGTTATTCCAATGGATGGTAGCCTTGACATTATGGAAGGTAGTCTGTTGTAGAGATTTTTGTTATTCCAATGGATAATAGCCTTGTCAATATGGAAGGTAGTTTGTTGTCCAGATTTTTGTTACTACAATGGATGGTAGCCTTGTCATTATGAAAGGTAGTCTGTTATCGACATTTTTGTTACTCCATTGGATGGTAGCCTTGTCATTATGGAAGTTAGTGTGTTGTAGATATTTTTGTTATTCCAATGGATGGTAGCCTTGTCATTATGGAAGGTATTCTGTTGTCGAGATTTTTGTTATTCAAATGGATGGTATCCTTGTCTTTATGGAAGGTAGTCTATTGTCGAGATTTTTGTTACTACAATGGATGGTAGCCTTGTCATTATGGAAGGTAGTTTGTTGTCGAGATTTTTGTTACTACAATGGATTGTATCCTTGTCAGTATGGAAGGTATTCTGTTGTCGATATCTTTGTTACTCCAAAGGATGGTAGCCTAGTCATTATGGAAGGTAGTCTGTTGTCGTGATTTTTGTTACTCCAATGGATGGTAGCCTTATCATTATGGAAGGTAGTATGTTGTCGATATCTTTGTTACTCCAATGGATGGTAGCCTTGTCATTATGGAGGGTAGTCTGTTGTCGAGATTTCCGTTACTCTCAGGGATGGTAGCCTTGTCATTATGGAAGTTAGTGTGTTGTCGACATTTTTGTTACTCCATTGGATGGTAGCCTTGTCATTACAGAAGGTAGTGTGTTGTCATGATTTTTGTTACTCCATTGGATGGTAGCCTTTTCATTATGGAAGGTAGTATGTTATCGATATCTTTCTTACTCCAACGGATGGTAGCCTAGTCATTAAGGAAGGTAGTCTGTTGTCGTGATTTTTGTTACTCAAATGGATAGTATCCTTGTCATTATGGAAGGTAGTATGTTGTTGATATCTTTGTTACTCCAATGCATTGTAGCCTTGTCATTATGGAAGGTAGTCTGTTGTCGAGATTTTTGTTATTCCAATGGATAGTAGCCTTGTCATTATGGAAGGTAGTCTATTGTCGAGATTTTTGTTACTCCAGTGCATGGTAGCCTTTTCATCATGAAAGGTAGTCTATTGTCGAGATTTTTGTTACTCCATTGGATGGTAGCCTTGTCATTACAGAAGGTAGTTTGTTGTCGTGATTTTTGTTACTCCATTGGATGGTAGCCTTTTCATTATGGAAGGTAGTATCTTATCGATATCTTTCTTACTCCTATGATGGTAGCCAAGTCATTATGGAAGGTAGTCTATTGTCGATATTTTTGTTATTCCAATTGATGGTAGCCTTGTCATTATGGAAGGTAGTATGTTATCGATATCTTTCTTACTCCAATGGATGGTAGCCTAGTCATTATGGAAGGTAGTCTGTTGTCGTGATTTTTGTTACTCCAATGGATGGTAGCCTTATCATTATGGAAGGTAGTATGTTGTCGATATCTTTGTTACTCCAATGGATGGTAGCCTTGTCATTATGGAGGGTAGTCTGTTGTCGGGATTTTCGTTACTCTCAGGGATGGTAGCCTTGTCATTATGGAAGTTAGTGTGTTGTCGATATTTTTGTTATTCCAATGGATGGTAGCGTTGTCATTATGGAAGGTATTCTGTTGTCGAGATTTTTGTTATTCAAATGGATGGTATCCTTGTCTTTATGGAAGGTAGTCTATTGTCGAGATTTTTGTTACTACAATGGATGGTAGCCTTGTCATTATGGAAGGTAGTCTGTTGTCGAGATTTTTGTTACTACAATGGATTGTAGCCTTGTCAGTATGGAAGGTAGTCTGTTGTCGATATCTTTGTTACTCCAAAGGATGGTAGCCTAGTCATTATGGAAGGTAGTCTGTTGTCGTGATTTTTGTTACTCCAATGGATGGTAGCCTTATCATTATGGAAGGTAGTATGTTGTTGATATCTTTGTTACTCCAATGGATGGTAGCCTTGTCATTATGGAGGGTAGTCTGTTGTCGAGATTTCTGTTACTCTCAGGGATGGTAGCCTTGTCATTATGGAAGTTAGTGTGTTGTCGACATTTTTGTTACTCCATTGGATGGTAGCCTTGTCATTACAGAAGGTAGTGTGTTGTCATGAGTTTTGTTACTCCATTGGATGGTAGCCTTTTCATAATGGAAGGTAGTACGTTATCGATATCTTTCTTACTCCAATGGATGGTAGCCTAGTCATTAAGGAAGGTAGTCTGTTGTCGTGATTTTTGTTACTCAAATGGATGGTATCCTTGTCATTATGGAAGGTAGTATGTTGTTGATATCTTTGTTACTCCAATGGATTATAGCCTTGTCATTATGGAAGGTAGTCTGTTGTCGAGATTTTTGTTATTCCAATGGATAGTAGCCTTGTCATTATGGAAGGTAGTCTGTTGTTGAGATTTTTGTTACTCCAGTGCATGGTAGCCTTGTCATCATGAAAGGTAGTCTATTGTCGAGATTTTTGTTACTCCATTGGATGGTAGCCTTGTCATTACAAAAGGTAGTTAGTTGTCGTGATTTTTGTTACTCCATTGGATGGTAGCCTTTTCATTATGGAAGGTAGTATGTTATCGATATCTTTCTTACTCCAATGGATGGTAGCCAAGTCATTATGGAAGGTAGTCTGTTGTCGATATTTTTGTTATTCCAATGGATGGTAGCCTTGTCATTATGGAAGGTAGTATGTTATCGATATCTTTCTTACTCCAATGGATGGTAGCCTAGTCATTATGGAAGGTAGTCTGTTGTCGTTATTTTTGTTACTCCAATGGATGGTAGCCTTATCATTATGGAAGGTAGTATGTTGTCGATATCTTTGGTACTCCAATGGATGGTAGCCTTGTCATTATGGAGGGTAGTCTATTGTTGGGATTTTCGTTACTCTCAGGGATGGTAGCCTTGTCATTATGGAAGATAGTGTGTTGTCGATATTTTTGTTATTCCAATGGATGGTAGCCTTGTCATTATGGAAGGTAGTCTGTTGTCTATATTTTTGTTACTCCAATGGATGATAGCCTTGTCATTATGGAAGGTAGTTTATTGTCGAGATTTTTGTTGTTACAATGGATGGTAGCCATGTCAATATGGAAGGTAGTTTGTTGTTGACATTTTTGTTACTACAATCGATTGTATCCTTTTCATTATGGAAGGTAGTATGTTATCGATATCTTTCTTACTCTAATGGATGGTATCCTAGTCATTATGGAAGGTATTCTGTTGTCGAGATTTTTGTTATTCAAATGGATGGTAGCCTTGTCTTTATGGAAGGCAGTCTGTTGTCGTGATTTTTGATACTCTAATGGATGGTATCCTTGTCATTATGGAAGGTAGTATGTTGTCGATATATTTGTTACTCCAATGGATGGTAGCCTTGTCATTATGGAAGGTAGTCTATTGTCGAGATTTTTGTTACTCTAAGGGATGGTAGCCTTGTCATTATAGAAGGTAGTGAGTTGTCGAGATTTTTGTTATTCCAATGGATGGTAGCATTGTCAGTATGGAAGGTAGTCTGTTGTCGAGATTTTTGTTACTCCAATGGATGGTAGCCTTGTCATTATGGAAGGTAGTCTATTGTCGAGATTTTTGTTACTACAATGGATGGTAGCCTTGTCATTATGGAAGGTAGTCTGTTGTCGAGATTTTTGTTACTACAATGGATTGTAGCCTTGTCAGTATGGAAGTTAGTCTGTTGTCGATATCTTTGTTACTCCAAAGGATGGTAGCCTAGTCATTATGGAAGGTAGTCTGTTGTCGTGATTTTTGTTACTCCAATGGATGGTAGCCTTATCATTATGGAAGGTAGTATGTTGTCGATATCTTTGTTACTCCAATGGATGGTAGCCTTGTTATTATGGAGTGTAGTCTGTTGTCGAGATTTCCGTTACTCTCAGGGATGGTAGCCTTGTCATTATGGAAGTTAGTGTGTTGTCGACATTTTTGTTACTCCATTGGATGGTAGCCTTGTCATTACAGAAGGTAGTGTGTTGTCATGATTTTTGTTACTCCATTGGATGGTAGCCTTTTCATTATGGAAGGTAGTATGTTATCGATATCTTTCTTACTCCAATGGATGGTAGCCTTGTCATTATGGAAGGTAGTCTGTTGTCGAGATTTTTGTTATTCCAATGGATAGTAGCCTTGTCATCATGAAAGGTAGTCTATTGTCGAGATTTTTGTTACTCCATTGGATGGTAGCCTTGTCATTACAGAAGGTAGTTAGTTGTCGTGATTTTTGTTACTCCATTAGATGGTAGTCTTTTCATTATGGAAGCTAGTATGTTATCGATATCTTTCTTACTCCAATGGATTGTAGCCAAGTCATTATGGAAGGTAGTCTGTTGTCGATATTTTTGTTATTTCAATGGATGGTAGCCTTGTCATTATGGAAGGTAGTATGTTATCGATATCTTTCTTACTCCAATGGATGGTAGCCTAGTCGTTATGGAAGGTAGTCTGTTGTCGTGATTTTTGTTACTCCAATGGATGGTAGCCTTATCATTATGGAAGGTAGTATGTTGTCGATATCTTTGTTACTCCAATGGATGGTAGCCTTGTCATTATGGAGGGTAGTCTGTTGTCGTGATTTTTGTTACTCCAATGGATGGTAGCCTTATCATTATGGAAGGTAGTATGTTGTCGATATCTTTGTTACTCCAATGGATGGTAGCCTTGTCATTATGGAGGGTAGTCTGTTGTCGGGATTTTCGTTACTCTCAGTGATGGTAGCCTTGTCATTATGGAAGTTAGTGTGTTGTCGATATTTTTGTTATTCCAATGGATGGTAGCTTTGTCATTATGGAAGGTAGTCTGTTGTCGATATTTTTGTTACTCCAATGGATGATAGCCTTGTCATTATGGAAGGGAGTTTATTGTCGAGATTTTTGTTACTACAATGGATGGTAGCCATGTCAATATGGAAGGTAGTCTGTTGTCGACATTTTTGTTACTACAATCGATTGTATCCTTTTCATTATGGAAGGTAGTATGTTATCGATATCTTTCTTACTCCAATGGATGGTAGCCTAGTCATTATGGAAGGTATTTTGTTGTCGAGATTTTTGTTATGCAAATGGATGGTAGCCTTGTCTTTATCGAAGGCAGTCTGTTGTCGTGATTTTTGATACTCTAATGGAAGGTATCCTTGTCATTATGTAAGGTAGTATGTTGTAGATATCTTTGTTACTCCAATGGATGGTAGCCTTGTCATTATGGAAGGTAGTCTATTGTCGAGATATTTGTTACTCTAAGGGATGGTAGCTCTGTCATTATAGAAGGTAGTGTGTTGTCGAGATTTTGGTTACTCCAATGGATGGTAGCCTTATCATTATGGAAGGTAGTATGTTGTCGATATCTTTGTTACTCCAATGGATGGTATCCTTGTCATTATGGAGGGTAGTCTGTTGTCGTGATTTTTGTTACTCCAATGGATGGTAGCCTTATCATTATGGAAGGTAGTATGGTTTCGATATCTTTGTTACTCCAATGGATGGTAGCCTTGTCATTATGGAGGGTAGTCTGTTGTCGGGATTTTCGTTACTCTCAGGGATAGTAGCCTTGTCATTATGGAAGGTAGTGTGTTGTCGAGATTTTTGTTATTCCAATGGATGGTATCCTTGTCATTATGGAAGGTAGTTTGTTGTCGAGATTTTTGTTACTCCAATGGATGGTAGCCTTGTCATTATGGAAGGTAGTCTGTTGTCGAGATTTTTGTTACTACAATGGATTGTAGCCTTGTCAATATGGAAGGTAGCCTGTTGTCGATATCTTTGTTACTCCAAAGGATGGTAGCCTAGTCATTATGGAAGGTAGTCTATTGTCGAGATTTTTGTTACTCTAAGGGATGGTAGCCTTGTCATTATGGAAGTTAGTGTGTTGTGATATTTTTGTTATTCCAATGGATGGTAGCCTTGTCATTATGGAATGTAGTCTGTTGTCCAGATTTTTGTTACTATAATGGATGGTGGCCTTGTCATTATGAAAGGTAGTCTGTGGTCGACATTTTTGTTACTGCATTGGATGGTAGCCTTGTCATTACAGAAGGTAGTGTGTTGTCATGATTTTTGTTACTCCATTGGATGGTAGCCTTTTCATTATGGAAGGTAGTATGTTATCGATATCTTTCTTACTCTAATGGATGGTAGCCTAGTCATTATTGAAGGTAGTCTGTTGTCGTGATTTTTGTTACTCCAATGGATGGTATCCTTGCCATTATGGAAGGTAGTATGTTGTAGATATCTTTGTTACTCCAATGGATTGTAGCCTTGTCATTATGGAAGGTAGTCTATTGTCGAGATTTTTGTTATTCCAATGGATGGTAGCCTTGTCATTATGGAAGGTAGTCTGTTGTCGTGATTTTTGTTACTCCAATGGATGGTAGCCTTGTCATTATGGAAGGTAGTATGTTGTCGATATCTTTGTTAATCCAATGGATGGTAGCCTTGTCATTACGGAGGGTATTCTGTTGTTGAGATTTTCGTTACTCTCAGAGATGGTAGCCTTGTCATTATGGAAGTTAGTGTGTTGTCGATATTTTTGTTATTCCAATGGATGGTAGCCTTTTCATTATGGAAGGTAGTCTATTGTCGAGATTTTTGTTACTCCAATGGATGATAGCCTTGTCATTATGGAAGGTAGTTTATTGTCGAGATTTTTGTTACTACAATGGATGGTAGCCTTGTCATTATGGAAGGTAGTCTGTTGTCGAAATTTTTGTTAGTACAATCGATTGTATCCTTTTCATTATGGAAGGTAATATGTTATCGATATCTTTCTTACTCCAATGGATGGTAGCCTAGTAATTATGGAAGGTATTCTATTGTCGAGATTTTTATTATTCCAATGGATGGTAGCCTTGTAATTATGGAAGGCAGTCTGTTGTCGTGATTTTTGTTACTCTAATGGATGGTATCCTTGTCATTATGGAAGGTAGTATGTTGTCGAGATTGTTGTTATTCCAATGGATGGTAGCCTTGTCATTATGAAAGGTAGTCTATTGTCGAGATTTTTTTTACTATAATAGATTGTAGCCTTGTCATTATGAAAGGTAGTCTTTTGTTGAGATTTATGTTACTCCAATGGGTTGTAGCCTTTATTATGGAAGGTAGTCTATTTTCTGTATTTTTGTTACTCCAATGGAAGGTAGCCTTGCCATTATGGAAGGTAGTCTATTGTCGAGATTTTTGTTACTACAATGGATGGTAGCCTTGTCATTATGGAAGGTAGTCCGTTGTCGATATTTTTGTTACTCCATTGGATGGTAGCCTTGTCATTATGGAAGGTAATGTGTTGTCGATATTTTTGTTATTCCAATGGATGGTATCCTTGTCATTATGGAATGTAGTATGTTGTCGATATCTTTGTTACTCCAATGGATGGCAGCCTTGTCATTATGGAAGGTAGTCTATTGTCGAGATTTTTGTTACTCTAAGGGATGGTATCCTTGTCATTATGGAAAGAAGTTTGTTGTCAAGATTTTTGTTATTCCAATGGATGGTAGCCTTGTCATTATGAAAAGTAGTCTATTGTCGAGATTTTTGTTACTATAATAGATTGTAGCCTTGTCATTATGAAAGGTAGTCATTTTTCGAGATTTTTGTTAATCCGATGGATGGTAGCCTTTATTATGGAAGGTAGTCTATTTTCGGGATTTTTGTTACTTTAATGGATGGTAGCCTTGTCATTATGGAAGGTAGTCTGTTGTCGAGATTTTTGTTACTGCAATGGATGGTAGCCTTGTCATTATGGAAGGTATTCTGTCGTTGTGATTTCTGTTACTCCAATGGATGGTAGCCTTGTCATTAAGGAAGGTAGTCTGTTGTCGTGATTTTTGTTACTCCAATGGATGGTAGCCTTGTCATTATGGATGGTAGTCTATTGTCGATATTTTTGTTACTACATTGGATGGTTGCCTTGTCATTATGGAAGGTAGTCTGTTGTCGAGATTTTTGTTACTACAATGGATTGTAGATTTGTCAATATGGAAGATAGTCTGTTGTCGATTTCTTTGTTTCTCCAACGGATGGTAGCCTAGTCATTATGGAAAGTAGTCTATTGTCGAGATTTCTATTACTCTAAGGGATGGTAGCCTTGTCATTCTGGAAGTTAGTGTGTTATGGATATTTTTGTTATTCTAATGGATGGTAGCCTTGTCATTATGGAAGGTAGTCTGTTGTTGAGATTTTTGTTACTCCAATGGATGGTAGCCTTGTCATTATGGAAGGTAGTCTATTGTCGAGATTTTTGTTACTACAATGGATGGTAGCCTTGTCATTATTGAAGGTAGTCTGTTATCGTTATTTTTGTTACTCCATTGGATGGTAGCCTTGTCATTATGGAAGGTAATTAGTTTTCGATATTTTTGTTATTCCAATGGATGGTAGCCTTGTCATTATGGAATGTAGTTTGTTGTCATGATTTTTGTTACTCTGAGGGATGGTAGCCTTGTCATTATGGAAGGTAATATGTTGTTGATATCATTGTTACTCCAATGGATGGTAGCCTTGTCATTATTGAAGGTAGTCTATTGTCGAGAATTTTGTTACTCTAAGGGATGGTAGCCTTGTCATTATGGAACGTAGTCTGTTGTCGAGATTTTAGTTATTCCAAGTGATGGTAGCCTTGTCATTATTAAAGGTAGTCTATTGTCGAGATTTTTGTTACTATAATAGATTTTAGACTTGTCATTATGGAAGGTAGTATGTTGTCGAGATTTTTGTTACTCCAATGGATGATAGCCTTGTCATTATGGAAGGTAGTCTTTTGTCCAGATATTTGTTACAACAATGGATGGTAGCCTTGTCATTATGGAAGGTAGTATGTTGTCGAGATTTTATTTACTACAATGGATGGTAGCCTTGTCATTATGGAAGGTAGTCTATCGTTGTGATTTCAGTTACTCCAATGGATGGTAGCCTTGTCATTAAGGACGGTAGTCTATTATCGAAATTTTTGTAACTCCATTGGATGGTAGCATTGTCATTATGGAAGTTAGTGTGTTGTTTATATTTTTCTTATTCCAATGGATGGTAGCCTTGTCATTATGGAAGGAAGTCTGTTGTCATGATTTTTGTTATTCTAAGGGATGGTATCCTTGTTATTATGGAAGGTAGTCTGTTGTCGAGATTTTTGTTATTCCATTGGACGGTAGCCTTGTCGTCATGAAATGTAGTCTATTGTCGAGATTTTTGTTACTATAAGAGATTGTAGACTTGTCATTATGGAAGGTAGTATGTTGTCGAGAATTTTGTTACTCCAATGGATGGTAGCCTTGTCATTTTGGAAGGTAGTCTATTGTCGAGATTTTTGTCACTACAATGGATGGTAGCCTTGTCATTATGGAAGGTAGTCTGTTGTCGAGATTTTTGTTACTATAATGGATTGTAGCCTTGTCGTTATGGAAGGTAGTTTGTTATCGATATCTTTGTCACTCCAAAGGATGGTAGCCTAGTCATTATGGAAGGTAGTCTGTTGTCGAGATTTTTGTTACTCCAATTGATGGTATCCTTGTCATTATGGAAAGTAGTATGTTGTCGAGATTTTTGTTACTACAATGGATGGTAGCCTTGTCATTATGGAAGGTTGTCTGTTGTCGAGATTTTTGTAACTATAATGGATTGTAGCCTTGTCATTATGGAAGGTAGTCTGTTATCAATATCTTTATTACTCCAAAGGATGGTAGCATAGTCATTATGAAAGGTAGTCTGTTGTCGAGATTTTTGTTACTCCAATGGATGGTATCCTTGTCATTATGGAAGGTAGTATGTTATCGATATATTTCTTACTCCAATGGATGGTAGCCTTGTCATTATGGAAGGTAGTTTGTTGTCGCAATTTTTGTTACTCTAAGGGATGGTAGCCTTGTCATTATAGAAGGTAGTGTGTTGTTGATATTTTTGTTATTCCAATGGATGGTAGCCTTGTCATTATGGAAGGTAGTCTGTTGTCGATATCTTTGTTACTCCATTGGATGGTAGTGTTTTCATTATGGAAGTTAGTATGTTATCGATATCTTTCTTACTCCAATGGATGTTAGCCTAGTCATTATGGAAGGTAGTTTGTTTTCGTGATTTTTGTTACTCCAATGGATGGTCTCCTTGTCATTATGGAAGGTAGTATGTTGTTGATATCTTTGTTACTCCAATGGATTGTAACCTTGTCATTATGGAAGGTAGTTTGTTGTCGAGATTTTTGTTATTCCAATGGATGGTAGCCTTGTCATTATGGAAGGTAGTCTGTTGTCGTGGTTTTTGTTACTCCAATGGATGGTATCCTTGTCATTATGGAAGGTAGTATGTTGTCGATATCTTTGTTACTCCAATGGATGGTAGCCTTGTCATTATGGTGGGTAGTCTGTTGTCGAGATTTTCGTTACTCTCAGAGATGGTAGCCTTGTCATTATGGAATTTAGTGTGTTGTCGATATTTTTGTTATTCCAATGGATGGTAGCCTTGTCATTGTGGAAGGTAGTATGTTGTCGAGATTTTTGTTACTCCAATGGATGATAGCCTTGTCATTATGGAAGGTAGTTTATTGTCGAGATTTTTGTTACTACAATGGATGGTAGCCTTGTCATTATGGATGGTAGTTTGTTGTCGAGATTTTTGTTACTACAATCGATTGTATCCTTTTCATTATGGAAGGTCGTATGTTATCGATATCTTTCTTACTCCAATGGATGGTAGCCTAGTCAGTATGGAAGGTATTCTGTTGTCGAGATTTTTGTTATTCCAATGGATGGTACCCTTGTCATTATTGAAGGAAGTTTGTTGTCGTGATTTTTGTTACTCTACCGGATGGTATCCTTGTCATTATGGAAGGTAGTATGTTGTCGATATCTTTGTTACTCCAATGGATGGTAGCCTTGTCATTATGGAAGGTAGTCTATTGTCGAGATTTTTATTACTCTAAGGGATGGTAGCCTTGTCATTATGGAAAGTAGTTTGTTGTCGAGATTTTTGTTACTCCAATGGATGATAGCCTTGTCATTATGAAAGGTAGTTTATTGTCGATATTTTTGTTATTATAATGGATTGTAGCCATGTCATTATGAAAGGTAGTCTTTTGTCGAGATTTCTGTTACTCCAATGGGGTGTAGCCTTTATTATGGAAGGTAGTCTATTTTCGGGATTTTTGTTACTCCAATGGAAGGTAGCCTTGTCATTATGGAAGGTAGTTTGTTGTCGATATTTTTGTTACTCCATTGGATGGTAGCCTTGTCATTATGGAAGGTAATGTGTTGTCGATATTTTTGTTATTCCAATGGATGGTAGCCTTGTCATTATGGAAGGTAGTATGTTGTCGATATCTTTGTTACTCCAATGGATGGTAGCCTTGTCATTATGGAAGGTAGTCTATTGTCGAGATTTTTTTTACTCTAAGGGATGGTAGCCTTGTCATTATGGAAAATAGTTTGTTGTCGAGATTTTTGTTATTCCAATGGATGGTAGCCTTGTCATTATGAAAGGTAGTCTATTGTCGAGATTTTTGTAACTATAATAGATTGTAGCCTTGTCAATATGAAAGGTAGTCATTTGTCGAGATTTTTGTTACTCTGATGGATGGTAGCCTTTATTATGGAAGGTAGTCTATTTTCGGGATTTTTATTACTCTAATGGATGGTAGCCTTTTCATTATGGAAGGTAGTCTGTTGTCCATATTTTTGTTACAACAATGGATGGTAGCCTTGTCATTATGGAAGGTAGTCTGTTGTCGAGATTTTTGTTACTGCAGTGGATGGTAGCCTTGTCATTATGGAAGGTAGTTTGTTATCGATATCTTTGTCACTCCAAAGGATGGTAGCCTAGTCATTATGGAAGGTAGTCTGTTGTCGAGATTTTTGTTACTCCAATTGATGGTATCCTTGTCATTATGGAAAGTAGTATGTTGTCGAGATTTTTGTTACTACAATGGATGGTAGCCTTGTCATTATGGAAGGTTGTCTGTTGTCGAGATTTTTGTAACTATAATGGATTGTAGCCTTGTCATTATGGAAGGTAGTCTGTTATCAATATCTTTATTACTCCAAAGGATGGTAGCATAGTCATTATGAAAGGTAGTCTGTTGTCGAGATTTTTGTTACTCCAATGGATGGTATCCTTGTCATTATGGAAGGTAGTATGTTATCGATATATTTCTTACTCCAATGGATGGTAGCCTTGTCATTATGGAAGGTAGTTTGTTGTCGCAATTTTTGTTACTCTAAGGGATGGTAGCCTTGTCATTATAGAAGGTAGTGTGTTGTTGATATTTTTGTTATTCCAATGGATGGTAGCCTTGTCATTATGGAAGGTAGTCTGTTGTCGATATCTTTGTTACTCCATTGGATGGTAGTGTTTTCATTATGGAAGTTAGTATGTTATCGATATCTTTCTTACTCCAATGGATGTTAGCCTAGTCATTATGGAAGGTAGTTTGTTTTCGTGATTTTTGTTACTCCAATGGATGGTCTCCTTGTCATTATGGAAGGTAGTATGTTGTTGATATCTTTGTTACTCCAATGGATTGTAACCTTGTCATTATGGAAGGTAGTTTGTTGTCGAGATTTTTGTTATTCCAATGGATGGTAGCCTTGTCATTATGGAAGGTAGTCTGTTGTCGTGGTTTTTGTTACTCCAATGGATGGTATCCTTGTCATTATGGAAGGTAGTATGTTGTCGATATCTTTGTTACTCCAATGGATGGTAGCCTTGTCATTATGGTGGGTAGTCTGTTGTCGAGATTTTCGTTACTCTCAGAGATGGTAGCCTTGTCATTATGGAATTTAGTGTGTTGTCGATATTTTTGTTATTCCAATGGATGGTAGCCTTGTCATTGTGGAAGGTAGTATGTTGTCGAGATTTTTGTTACTCCAATGGATGATAGCCTTGTCATTATGGAAGGTAGTTTATTGTCGAGATTTTTGTTACTACAATGGATGGTAGCCTTGTCATTATGGATGGTAGTTTGTTGTCGAGATTTTTGTTACTACAATCGATTGTATCCTTTTCATTATGGAAGGTCGTATGTTATCGATATCTTTCTTACTCCAATGGATGGTAGCCTAGTCAGTATGGAAGGTATTCTGTTGTCGAGATTTTTGTTATTCCAATGGATGGTACCCTTGTCATTATTGAAGGAAGTTTGTTGTCGTGATTTTTGTTACTCTACCGGATGGTATCCTTGTCATTATGGAAGGTAGTATGTTGTCGATATCTTTGTTACTCCAATGGATGGTAGCCTTGTCATTATGGAAGGTAGTCTATTGTCGAGATTTTTATTACTCTAAGGGATGGTAGCCTTGTCATTATGGAAAGTAGTTTGTTGTCGAGATTTTTGTTACTCCAATGGATGATAGCCTTGTCATTATGAAAGGTAGTTTATTGTCGATATTTTTGTTATTATAATGGATTGTAGCCATGTCATTATGAAAGGTAGTCTTTTGTCGAGATTTCTGTTACTCCAATGGGGTGTAGCCTTTATTATGGAAGGTAGTCTATTTTCGGGATTTTTGTTACTCCAATGGAAGGTAGCCTTGTCATTATGGAAGGTAGTTTGTTGTCGATATTTTTGTTACTCCATTGGATGGTAGCCTTGTCATTATGGAAGGTAATGTGTTGTCGATATTTTTGTTATTCCAATGGATGGTAGCCTTGTCATTATGGAAGGTAGTATGTTGTCGATATCTTTGTTACTCCAATGGATGGTAGCCTTGTCATTATGGAAGGTAGTCTATTGTCGAGATTTTTTTTACTCTAAGGGATGGTAGCCTTGTCATTATGGAAAATAGTTTGTTGTCGAGATTTTTGTTATTCCAATGGATGGTAGCCTTGTCATTATGAAAGGTAGTCTATTGTCGAGATTTTTGTAACTATAATAGATTGTAGCCTTGTCAATATGAAAGGTAGTCATTTGTCGAGATTTTTGTTACTCTGATGGATGGTAGCCTTTATTATGGAAGGTAGTCTATTTTCGGGATTTTTATTACTCTAATGGATGGTAGCCTTTTCATTATGGAAGGTAGTCTGTTGTCCATATTTTTGTTACAACAATGGATGGTAGCCTTGTCATTATGGAAGGTAGTCTGTTGTCGAGATTTTTGTTACTGCAGTGGATGGTAGCCTTGTCATTATGGAAGGTAGTTTGTTATCGATATCTTTGTCACTCCAAAGGATGGTAGCCTAGTCATTATGGAAGGTAGTCTGTTGTCGAGATTTTTGTTACTCCAATTGATGGTATCCTTGTCATTATGGAAAGTAGTATGTTGTCGAGATTTTTGTTACTACAATGGATGGTAGCCTTGTCATTATGGAAGGTTGTCTGTTGTCGAGATTTTTGTAACTATAATGGATTGTAGCCTTGTCATTATGGAAGGTAGTCTGTTATCAATATCTTTATTACTCCAAAGGATGGTAGCATAGTCATTATGAAAGGTAGTCTGTTGTCGAGATTTTTGTTACTCCAATGGATGGTATCCTTGTCATTATGGAAGGTAGTATGTTATCGATATATTTCTTACTCCAATGGATGGTAGCCTTGTCATTATGGAAGGTAGTTTGTTGTCGCAATTTTTGTTACTCTAAGGGATGGTAGCCTTGTCATTATAGAAGGTAGTGTGTTGTTGATATTTTTGTTATTCCAATGGATGGTAGCCTTGTCATTATGGAAGGTAGTCTGTTGTCGATATCTTTGTTACTCCATTGGATGGTAGTGTTTTCATTATGGAAGTTAGTATGTTATCGATATCTTTCTTACTCCAATGGATGTTAGCCTAGTCATTATGGAAGGTAGTTTGTTTTCGTGATTTTTGTTACTCCAATGGATGGTCTCCTTGTCATTATGGAAGGTAGTATGTTGTTGATATCTTTGTTACTCCAATGGATTGTAACCTTGTCATTATGGAAGGTAGTTTGTTGTCGAGATTTTTGTTATTCCAATGGATGGTAGCCTTGTCATTATGGAAGGTAGTCTGTTGTCGTGGTTTTTGTTACTCCAATGGATGGTATCCTTGTCATTATGGAAGGTAGTATGTTGTCGATATCTTTGTTACTCCAATGGATGGTAGCCTTGTCATTATGGTGGGTAGTCTGTTGTCGAGATTTTCGTTACTCTCAGAGATGGTAGCCTTGTCATTATGGAATTTAGTGTGTTGTCGATATTTTTGTTATTCCAATGGATGGTAGCCTTGTCATTGTGGAAGGTAGTATGTTGTCGAGATTTTTGTTACTCCAATGGATGATAGCCTTGTCATTATGGAAGGTAGTTTATTGTCGAGATTTTTGTTACTACAATGGATGGTAGCCTTGTCATTATGGATGGTAGTTTGTTGTCGAGATTTTTGTTACTACAATCGATTGTATCCTTTTCATTATGGAAGGTCGTATGTTATCGATATCTTTCTTACTCCAATGGATGGTAGCCTAGTCAGTATGGAAGGTATTCTGTTGTCGAGATTTTTGTTATTCCAATGGATGGTACCCTTGTCATTATTGAAGGAAGTTTGTTGTCGTGATTTTTGTTACTCTACCGGATGGTATCCTTGTCATTATGGAAGGTAGTATGTTGTCGATATCTTTGTTACTCCAATGGATGGTAGCCTTGTCATTATGGAAGGTAGTCTATTGTCGAGATTTTTATTACTCTAAGGGATGGTAGCCTTGTCATTATGGAAAGTAGTTTGTTGTCGAGATTTTTGTTACTCCAATGGATGATAGCCTTGTCATTATGAAAGGTAGTTTATTGTCGATATTTTTGTTATTATAATGGATTGTAGCCATGTCATTATGAAAGGTAGTCTTTTGTCGAGATTTCTGTTACTCCAATGGGGTGTAGCCTTTATTATGGAAGGTAGTCTATTTTCGGGATTTTTGTTACTCCAATGGAAGGTAGCCTTGTCATTATGGAAGGTAGTTTGTTGTCGATATTTTTGTTACTCCATTGGATGGTAGCCTTGTCATTATGGAAGGTAATGTGTTGTCGATATTTTTGTTATTCCAATGGATGGTAGCCTTGTCATTATGGAAGGTAGTATGTTGTCGATATCTTTGTTACTCCAATGGATGGTAGCCTTGTCATTATGGAAGGTAGTCTATTGTCGAGATTTTTTTTACTCTAAGGGATGGTAGCCTTGTCATTATGGAAAATAGTTTGTTGTCGAGATTTTTGTTATTCCAATGGATGGTAGCCTTGTCATTATGAAAGGTAGTCTATTGTCGAGATTTTTGTAACTATAATAGATTGTAGCCTTGTCAATATGAAAGGTAGTCATTTGTCGAGATTTTTGTTACTCTGATGGATGGTAGCCTTTATTATGGAAGGTAGTCTATTTTCGGGATTTTTATTACTCTAATGGATGGTAGCCTTTTCATTATGGAAGGTAGTCTGTTGTCCATATTTTTGTTACAACAATGGATGGTAGCCTTGTCATTATGGAAGGTAGTCTGTTGTCGAGATTTTTGTTACTGCAGTGGATGGTAGCCTTGTCATTATGGAAGGTAGTTTGTCGTTGTGATTTCTGTTACTCCAATGGATGGTAGCCTTGTCATTAAGGAAGGTAGTCCGTTGTCGTGATTTTTGTTACTCCAATGGATGGTAGCGTTGTCATTATGGAAGGTAGTCTATTGTCGATACTTTTGTTACTACAGTGGATGGTAGCCTTGTCGTTATGGAAGGTAGTCTGTTGTCGAGATTTTTGTTACTACAATGGATTGTAGATTTGTCAATATGGAAGATAGTCTGTTGTCGATTTCTTTGTTACTCCAACGGATTGTAGCCTTGTCGTTATGGAAGGTAGTCTGTTATCGATATCTTTGTTACTCCAAAGGATGGTAGCCTATTCATTATGGAAGGTAGTCTGTTGTCGAGATTTTTGTTACTCCAATGGATGGTATCCTTGTCATTATGGAAGGTAGTATGTTGTCGAGAAATTTGTAACTACAATGGATGGTATCCTTGTTATTATGGAAGGTTGTCTGTTGTCAAGATTTTTGTTACTATAATGGATTGTAGCCTTGTCATTATGGAAGGTAGTCTGTTATCGATATCTTTGTTACTCCAAAGGATGGTAGCATAGTCATTATGAAAGGTAGTCTGTTGTCGATATTTTTGTTACTCCAATGGATGGTATCCTTGTCATTATGGAAGGTAGTATGTTATCGATATCTTTCTTACTCCAATGGATGGTAGCCTTGTCATTATGGAAGGTAGTCTGTTGTCGAGATTTTTGTTACTCTAAGGGATGGTAGCCTTGCCATTATGGAAGGTAGTTTGTCGTTGTGATTTCCGTTACTCCAATGGATGGTAGCCTTGTCATTAAGGAAGGTAGTCTGTTGTCGTGATTTTTGTTACTCCAATGGATGGCAGCGTTGTCATTATGGAAGGTAGTCTATTGTCGATATTTTTGTTACTACAGAGGATGGTAGCCTTGTCATTATGGAAGGTAGTCTGTTGTCGAGATTTTTGTTACTACAATGGATTGTAGATTTGTCAATATGGAAGATAGTTGGTTGTCGATTTCTTTGTTACTCAAACGGATTGTAGCCTTGTCGTTATGGAAGGTAGTCTGTTATCGATATCTTTGTTACTCCAAAGGATGGTAGCCTATTCATTATGGAAGGTAGTCTGTTGTCGAGATTTTTGTTACTCCAATGGATGGTATCCTTGTCATTATGGAAGGTAGTATGTTGTCGAGATTTTTGTAACTACAATGGACGGTAGCCTTGTCATTATGGAAGGTTGTCTGTTGTCGAGATTTTTGTTACTATAATGGATTGTAGCCTTGTCATTATGGAAGGTAGTCTGTTATCGATATCTTTGTTACTCCAAAGGATGGTAGCATAGTCATTATGAAAGGTAGTCTGTTGTCGAGATTTTTGTTACTCCAATGGATGGTATCCTTGTCATTATGGAAGGTAGTATGTTATCGATATCTTTATTACTCCAATGGATGGTAGCCTTGTCATTAAGGAAGGTAGTCTGTTGTCGAGATTTTTGTTACTCTAAGGGATGGTAGCCTTGATATTATAGAATTTAGTGTGTTGTCGATATTTTTGTTATTCCAATGGATGGTAGCCTTGTCATTATGGAAGGTAGTCTATTGTCGAGATTTTTGTTACTACAATGGATGGTAGCCTTGTCATTATGGAAGGTAGTATGTTGTCGATATCTTTGTTACTCCAATGGATGGTAGCCTTGTCATTATGGAAGGTAGTCTATTGTCGAGATTTTTTTTACTCTAAGGCATGGTAGCCTTGTCATTATGGAAAATAGTTTGTTGTCGAGATTTTTGTTATTCCAATGGATGGTAGCCTTGTCATTATGAAAGGTAGTCTATTGTCGAGATTTTTGTTACTATAATAGATTGTAGCCTTGTCAATATGAAAGGTAGTCATTTGTCGAGATTTTTGTTACTCCGATGGATGGTAGCCTTTATTATGGAAGGTAGTCTATTTTTGAGATTTTTGTTACTCCAATGGATGGTAGCCTTGTCATTATGGAAGGTAGTCTGTTGTCCATATTTTTGTTACAACAATGGATGGTAGCCTTGTCATTATGGAAGGTAGTCTGTTGTCGAGATTTTTGTTACTGCAATGGATGGTAGCCTTGTCATTATGGAAGGTAGTCTGTCGTTGTGATTTCTGTTACTCCAATGGATGGTAGCCTTGTCATTAAGGAAGGTAGTCTGTTGTCGTGATATTTGTTACTCCAATGGATGGTAGCGTGGTCATTATGGAAGGTAGTATATTGTCGATATTTTTGTTACTGCAGTGGATGGTAGCCTTGTCATTATGGAAGGTAGTCTGTTGTCGAGATTTTTGTTACTACAATGGATTATAGATTTGACAATATGGAAGATAGTCTGTTGTCGATTTCTTTGTTACTCCAACGGATTGTAGCCTTGTCGTTATGGAAGGTAGTCTATTATCAATATCTTTGTTACTCCAAAGGATGGTAGCCTATTCATTATGGAAGGTAGTCTGTTGTCGAGATTTTTGTTACTCCAATGGATGGTATCCTTGTCATTATGGAAGGTAGTATGTTGTCGAGATTTTTGTAACTACAATGGATGGTAGCCTTGTCATTATGGAAGGTAGTCTGTTATCGATATCTTTGTTACTCCAAAGGATGGTAGCATAGTCATTATGAAAGGTAGTCTGTTGTCGAGATTTTTGTTACTCCAATGGATGGTATCCTTGTCATTATGGAAGGTAGTATGTTATCGATATCTTTCTTACTCCAATGGATGGTAGCCTTGTCATTACGGAAGGTAGTCTATTGTCGAGATTTTTGTTACTACAATGGATGGTAGCCTTGTCATTATGGAAGGTAGTCTGTTGTCGATATTTTTGTTACTCCAATTGATGGTAGCCTTGTCATTATGGAAGGTAATGTGTTGTAGATGTTATTGTTATTCCAATGGATGGTAGCCTTGTCATTATTGAAGGTAGTATGTTGTCGATATCTTTGTTACTCCAATGGATGGTAGCCTTGTCATTATGGAAGGTAGTCTATTGTCGAGATTTTTTTACTCTAAGGGATGGTAGCCTTGTCATTATGGAAAATAGTTTGTTGTCGAGATTTTTGATATTCCAATGGATGGTAGCCTTGTCATTATGAAAGGTAGACTATTGTCGAGATTTTTGTTACTATAATAGATTGTAGCCTTGTCATTATGAAAGGTAGTCATTTGTCGAGATTTTTGTTACTCCGATGGATGGTAGCCTTTATTATGGAAGGTAGTCTATTTTCGGGATTTTTGTTATTTCAATGGATTGTAGCCTTGTCATTATGGAAGGTAGTCCGTTGTCCATATTTTTGTTACAACAATGGATGGTAGCCTTGTCATTATGGAAGTTAGTCTGTTGTCGATATTTTTGTTACTCCATTGGATGGTAGCCTTGTCATTAAGTAAGGTAGTCTATTATCGATATTTTTGTTACTACAATGGATGGTAGCCTTATCATTATGGAAGGTAGTCTGTTGTCGAGATTTTTGTTACTACAATGGATTGTAGATTTGTCATTATGGAAGATAGTCTGTTGTCGAGATTTTTGTTACTCTAAGGGATGGTAGCCTTGTCATTATGGAAAATAGTTTGTTGTCGAGATTTTTGTTATTCCAATGGATGGTAGCCTTGTCATTATGAAAGGTAGTCTATTGTCGAGATTTTTGTTACTATAATAGATTGTAGCCTTGTCATTATGAAAGGTAGTCATTTGTCTAGATTTTTGTTACTCCAATGGATGGTAGCCTTTATTATGGAATGTAGTCTATTTTCAGGATTTTTGTTACTCCAATGGATGGTAGCCTTGTCATTATGGAAGGTAGTCTGTTGTCTAGATTTTTGTTACAACAATGGATGGTAGCCTTGTCATTATGGAAGGTATTCTGTTGTCGAGATTTTTGTTACTGCAATGGATGGTAGCCTTGTCATTATGGAAGGTAGTCTGTCGTTGTGATTTCTGTTACTCCAATGGATGGTAGCCTTGTCATTAAGGAAGGAAGTCTGTTGTCATGATTTTTGTTACTCCAATGGATGGTAGCCTTGTCATTATGGAAGGTAGTATATTGTCGATATTTTTGTTACTACAGTGGATGGTAGCCTTTTCATTATGGAAGGTAGTCTGTTGTCGAGATTATTGTTACTACAATGGATTGTAGATTTGTCAATATGGAAGATAGTCTGTTGTCGATTTCTTTGTTACTCCAACGGATGGTAGCCTAGTCCTTATGGAAAGTAGTCTATTGTCGAGATTTTTGTTACTTTAAGGGATGGTAGCCTTGTCATTATGGAAGGTAGTTTATTGTCGAGATTTTTGTTACTACAATGGATGGTAGCCTTGTCATTATGGATGGTAGTTTGTTGTCGAGATTTTTGTTACTACAATCGATTGTATCCTTTTCATTATGGAAGGTCGTATGTTATCGATATCTTTCTTACTCCAATGGATGGTAGCCTAGTCATTATGGAAGGTATTCTGTTGTCGAGATTTTTGTTATTCCAATGGATGGTACCCTTGTCATTATTGAAGGAAGTTTGTTGTCGTGATTTTTGTTACTCTACCGGATGGTATCCTTGTCATTATGGAAGGTAGTATGTTGTCGATATCTTTGTTACTCCAATGGATGGTAGCCTTGTCATTATGGAAGGTAGTCTATTGTCGAGATTTTTGTTACTCTAAGGGATGGTAGCCTTGTCATTATGGAAAGTAGTTTGTTGTCGAGATTTTTGTTACTCCAATGGATGGTAGCCTTGTCATTATGAAAGGTAGTTTATTGTCGATATTTTTGTTATTATAATGGATTGTAGCCATGTCATTATGAAAGGTAGTCTTTTGTCGAGATTTCTGTTACTCCAATGGGGTGTAGCCTTTATTATGGAAGGTAGTCTATTTTCGGGATTTTTGTTACTCCAATGGAAGGTAGCCTTGTCATTATGGAAGGTAGTCTATTGTCGAGATTTTTGTTACTACAATGGATGGTAGCCTTGTCATTATGGAAGGTAGTTTGTTGTCGATATTTTTGTTACTCCATTGGATGGTAGCCTTGTCATTATGGAAGGTAATGTGTTGTCGATATTTTTGTTATTCCAATGGATGGTAGTCTTGTCATTATGGAAGGTAGTATGTTGTCGATATCTTTGTTACTCCAATGGATGGTAGCCTTGTCATTATGGAAGGTAGTCTATTGTCGAGATTTTTTTTACTCTAAGGGATGGTAGCCTTGTCATTATGGAAAATAGTTTGTTGTCGAGATTTTTGTTATTCCAATGGATGGTAGCCTTGTCATTATGAAAGGTAGTCTATTGTCGAGATTTTTGTAACTATAATAGATTGTAGCCTTGTCATTATGAAAGGTAGTCATTTGTCGAGATTTTTGTTACTCTGATGGATGGTAGCCTTTATTATGGAAGGTAGTCTATTTTCGGAATTTTTTTTACTCTAATGGATGGTAGCCTTTTCATTATGGAAGGTAGTCTGTTGTCCATATTTTTGTTACAACAATGGATGGTAGCCTTGTCATTATTGAAGGTAGTCTGTTGTCGAGATTTTTGTTACTGCAGTGGATGGTAGCCTTGTCATTATGGAAGGTAGTTTGTCGTTGTGATTTCTGTTACTCCAATGGATGGTAGCCTTGTCATTAAGGAAGGTAGTCCGTTGTCGTGATTTTTGTTACTCCAATGGATGGTAGCGTTGTCATTATGGAAGGTAGTCTATTGTCGATACTTTTGTTACTACAGTGGATGGTAGCCTTGTCGTTATGGAAGGTAGTCTGTTGTCGAGATTTTTGTTACTACAATGGATTGTAGATTTGTCAATATGGAAGATAGTCTGTTGTCGATTTCTTTGTTACTCCAACGGATTGTAGCCTTGTCGTTATGGAAGGTAGTCTGTTATCGATATCTTTGTTACTCCAAAGGATGGTAGCCTATTCATTATGGAAGGTAGTCTGTTGTCGAGATTTTTGTTACTCCAATGGATGGTATCCTTGTCATTATGGAAGGTAGTATGTTGTCGAGAAATTTGTAACTACAATGGATGGTATCCTTGTTATTATGGAAGGTTGTCTGTTGTCAAGATTTTTGTTACTATAATGGATTGTAGCCTTGTCATTATGGAAGGTAGTCTGTTATCGATATCTTTGTTACTCCAAAGGATGGTAGCATAGTCATTATGAAAGGTAGTCTGTTGTCGATATTTTTGTTACTCCAATGGATGGTATCCTTGTCATTATGGAAGGTAGTATGTTATCGATATCTTTCTTACTCCAATGGATGGTAGCCTTGTCATTATGGAAGGTAGTCTGTTGTCGAGATTTTTGTTACTCTAAGGGATGGTAGCCTTGATATTATAGAATGTAGTGTGTTGTCGATATTTTTGTTATTCCAATGGATGGTAGCCTTGTCATTATGGAAGGTAGTCTATTGTCGAGATTTTTGTTACTACAATGGATGGTAGCCTTGTCATTATGGAAGGTAGTATGTTGTCGATATCTTTGTTACTCCAATGGATGGTAGCCTTGTCATTATGGAAGGTAGTCTATTGTCGAGATTTTTTTTACTCTAAGGCATGGTAGCCTTGTCATTATGGAAAATAGTTTGTTGTCGAGATTTTTGTTATTCCAATGGATGGTAGCCTTGTCATTATGAAAGGTAGTCTATTGTCGAGATTTTTGTTACTATAATAGATTGTAGTCTTGTCAATATGAAAGGTAGTCATTTGTCGAGATTTTTGTTACTCCGATGGATGGTAGCCTTTATTATGGAAGGTAGTCTATTTATGAGATTTTTGTTACTCCAATGGATGGTAGCCTTGTCATTATGGAAGGTAGTCTGTTGTCCATATTTTTGTTACAATAATGGATGGTAGCCTTGTCATTATGGAAGGTAGTCTGTTGTCGAGATTTTTGTTACTGCAATGGATGGTAGCCTTGTCATTATGGAAGGTAGTCTGTCGTTGTGATTTCTGTTACTCCAATGGATGGTAGCCTTGTCATTAAGGAAGGTAGTCTGTTGTCGTGATATTTGTTACTCCAATGGATGGTAGCGTGGTCATTATGGAAGGTAGTATATTGTCGATATTTTTGTTACTGCAGTGGATGGTAGCCTTGTCATTATGGAAGGTAGTCTGTTGTCGAGATTTTTGTTACTACAATGGATTGTAGATTTGACAATATGGAAGATAGTCTGTTGTCGATTTCTTTGTTACTCCAACGGATTGTAGCCTTGTCGTTATGGAAGGTAGTCTATTATCAATATCTTTGTTACTCCAAAGGATGGTAGCCTATTCATTATGGAAGGTAGTCTGTTGTCGAGATTTTTGTTACTCCAATGGATGGTATCCTTGTCATTATGGAAGGTAGTATGTTGTCGAGATTTTTGTAACTACAATGGATGGTAGCCTTGTCATTATGGAAGGTAGTCTGTTATCGATATCTTTGTTACTCCAAAGGATGGTAGCATAGTCATTATGAAAGGTAGTCTGTTGTCGAGATTTTTGTTACTCCAATGGATGGTATCCTTGTCATTATGGAAGGTAGTATGTTATCGATATCTTTCTTACTCCAATGGATGGTAGCCTTGTCATTACGGAAGGTAGTCTATTGTCGAGATTTTTGTTACTACAATGGATGGTAGCCTTGTCATTATGGAAGGTAGTCTGTTGTCGATATTTTTGTTAGTCCAATTGATGGTAGCCTTGTCATTATGGAAGGTAATGTGTTGTCGATGTTTTTGTTATTCCAATGGATGGTAGCCTTGTCATTATTGAAGGTAGTATGTTATCGATATCTTTGTTACTCCAATGGATGGTAGCCTTGTCATTATGGAAGGTAGTCTATTGTCGAGATTTTTTTACTCTAAGGGATGGTAGCCTTGTCATTATGGAAAATAGTTTGTTGTCGAGATTTTTGATATTTCAATGGATGGTAGCCTTGTCATTATGAAAGGTAGACTATTGTCGAGATTTTTCTTACTATAATAGATTGTAGCCTTGTCATTATGAAAGGTAGTCATTTGTCGAGATTTTTGTTACTCCGATGGATGGTAGCCTTTATTATGGAAGGTAGTCTATTTTCGGGATTTTTGTTATTTCAATGGATTGTAGCCTTGTCATTATGGAAGGTAGTCCGTTGTCCATATTTTTGTTACAACAATGGATGGTAGCCTTGTCATTATGGAAGTTAGTCTGTTGTCGATATTTTTGTTACTCCATTGGATGGTAGCCTTGTCATTAAGTAAGGTAGTCTATTATCGATATTTTTGTTACTACAGTGGATGGTAGCCTTATCATTATGGAAGGTAGTCTGTTGTCGAGATTTTTGTTACTACAATGGATTGTAGATTTGTCATTATGGAAGATAGTCTGTTGTCGAGATTTTTGTTACTCTAAGGGATGGTAGCCTTGTCATTATGGAAAATAGTTTGTTGTCGAGATTTTTGTTATTCCAATGGATGGTAGCCTTGTCATTATGAAAGGTAGTCTATTGTCGAGATTTTTGTTACTATAATAGATTGTAGCCTTGTCATTATGAAAGGTAGTCATTTGTCTAGATTTTTGTTACTCCAATGGATGGTAGCCTTTATTATGGAATGTAGTCTATTTTCAGGATTTTTGTTACTCCAATGGATGGTAGCCTTGTCATTATGGAAGGTAGTCTGTTGTCCAGATTTTTGTTACAACAATGGATGGTAGCCTTGTCATTATGGAAGGTATTCTGTTGTCGAGATTTTTGTTACTGCAATGGATGGTAGCCTTGTCATTATGGAAGGTAGTCTGTCGTTGTGATTTCTGTTACTCCAATGGATGGTAGCCTTGTCATTAAGGAAGGAAGTCTGTTGTCATGATTTTTGTTACTCCAATGGATGGTAGCCTTGTCATTATGGAAGGTAGTATATTGTCGATATTTTTGTTACTACAGTGGATGGTAGCCTTTTCATTATGGAAGGTAGTCTATTGTCGAGATTATTGTTACTACAACGGATGGTAGCCTAGTCCTTATGGAAAGTAGTCTATTGTCGAGATTTTTGTTACTTTAAGGGATGGTAGCCTTGTCATTATGGAAGTTATTGTGTTGTGGATATTTTTGTTATTCAAATGGATGGTAGCCTTGTCATTATGGAAGGTAGTCTGTTGTTGAGATTTTTTGTTATCATAATGGATTGTAGATTTGTCATTATGGAAGATAGTCTGTTGTCGAGATTTTTGTTACTCTAAGGGATGGTAGCCTTGTCATTATGGAAAATAGTTTGTTGTCGAGATTTTTGTTATTCCAATGGATGGTAGCCTTGTCATTATGAAAGGTAGTCTATTGTCGAGATTTTTGTTACTATAATAGATTGTAGCCTTGTCATTATGAAAGGTAGTCATTTGTCTAGATTTTTGTTACTTCGATGGATGGTAGCCTTTATTATGGAATGTAGTCTATTTTCAGGATTTTTGTTACTCCAATGGATGGTAGCCTTGTCATTATGGAAGGTAGTCTGTTGTCCAGATTTTTGTTACAACAATGGATGGTAGCCTTGTCATTATGGAAGGTATTATGTTGTGGAGATTTTTGTTACTGCAATGGATGGTAGCCTTGTCATTATGGAAGGTAGTATGTCGTCGTGATTTCTATTACTCCAATGGATGGTAGCCTTGTCATTATGGAAGGTAGTATATTGTCGATATTTTTGTTACTACAGTGGATGGTAGCCTTTTCATTATGGAAGGTTGTCTGTTGTCGAGATTATTGTTACTACAATGGATTGTAGATTTGTCAATATGGAAGATAGTCTGTTGTCTATTTCTTTGTTACTCCAACGGATGGTAGCCTAGTCCTTATGGAAAGTAGTCTATTGTCGAGATTTTTGTTACTTTAAGGGATGGTAGCCATGTCATTATGGAAGTTAGTGTGTTGTGGATATTTTTGTTATTCAAATGGATGGTAGCCTTGTAATTATGGAAGGTAGTCTGTTGTTGAGATTTTTTGTTACTCCAATGGATGGTAGCCTTCTCATTATGGAAGGTAGTCTATTGTCGAGATTTTTGTTACTACAATGGATGGTAGCCTTGTCATTATGGAAGGTAGTCTGTTGTCGAGATTTTTTTTACTACAATGGATGGTAGCCTTGTCATTATGAAAGGTAGTTTGTAGTTGTGATTTCAGTTACTCCAATGGATGGTGGCTTGTCATTAAGGACGGTAGTCTATTGTCTAAATTTTTGTAACTCCATTAGATGGTAGCCTTGTCATTATGGAAGTTAGTGTGTTGTCTATATTTTTGTTATTCCAATGGATGGTAGCCTTGTCATTATGGAAGGAAGTATGTTTTCATGATTTTTGTTATTCTAAGGGATGGTAGCCTTGTTATTATGGAAGGTATTTTGTTGTCGAGATTTTTGTTATTCCAATGGACGGTAGCCTTGTTATTATGGAAGGTAGTCTGTTATCGATATCTTTGTTACTCCAAAGGATGGTAGCCTAGTCATTATGGAAGGTAGTCTGTTGTCGAGATTTTTGTTACTCCAATGGATGGTATCCTTATCATTATGGAAGGTAGTATGTTATCGAGATTTTTGTCACTACAATGGATGGTAGCCTTGTCATTATGGAAGGTAGTCTGTTGTCGAGATTATTGTTACTACAATGGATTGTAGATTTGTCAATATGGAAGATAGTCTGTTGTCGATTTCTTTGTTACTCCAACGGATGGTAGCCTAGTCCTTATGGAAAGTAGTCTATTGTCGAGATTTTTGTTACTTTAAGGGATGGTAGCCTTGTCATTATGGAAGTTATTGTGTTGTGGATATTTTTGTTATTCAAATGGATGGTAGCCTTGTCATTATGGAAGGTAGTCTGTTGTTGAGATTTTTTGTTACTATAATGGATTGTAGATTTGTCATTATGGAAGATAGTCTGTTGTCGAGATTTTTGTTACTCTAAGGGATGGTAGCCTTGTCATTATGGAAAATAGTTTGTTGTCGAGATTTTTGTTATTCCAATGGATGGTAGCCTTGTCATTATGAAAGGTAGTCTATTGTCGAGATTTTTGTTACTATAATAGATTGTAGCCTTGTCATTATGAAAGGTAGTCATTTGTCTAGATTTTTGTTACTTCGATGGATGGTAGCCTTTATTATGGAATGTAGTCTATTTTCAGGATTTTTGTTACTCCAATGGATGGTAGCCTTGTCATTATGGAAGGTAGTCTGTTGTCCAGAATTTTGTTACAACAATGGATGGTAGCCTTGTCATTATGGAAGGTATTCTGTTGTCGAGATTTTTGTTACTGCAATGGATGGTAGCCTTGTCATTATGGAAGGTAGTCTGTCGTCGTGATTTCTGTTACTCCAATGGATGGTAGCCTTGTCATTATGGAAGGTAGTATATTGTCGATATTTTTGTTACTACAGTGGATGGTAGCCTTTTCATTATGGAAGGTTGTCTGTTGTCGAGATTATTGTTACTACAATGGATTGTAGATTTTTCAATATGGAAGATAGTCTGTTGTCGATTTCTTTGTTACTCCAACGGATGGTAGCCTAGTCCTTATGGAAAGTAGTCTATTGTCGAGATTTTTGTTACTTTAAGGGATGGTAGCCATGTCATTATGGAAGTTAGTGTGTTGTGGATATTTTTGTTATTCAAATGGATGGTAGCCTTGTAATTATGGAAGGTAGTCTGTTGTTGAGATTTTTTGTTACTCCAATGGATGGTAGCCTTCTCATTATGGAAGGTAGTCTATTGTCGAGATTTTTGTTACTACAATGGATGGTAGCCTTGTCATTATGGAAGGTAGTCTGTTGTCGAGATTTTTTTTACTACAATGGATGGTAGCCTTGTCATTATGAAAGGTAGTTTGTAGTTGTGATTTCAGTTACTCCAATGGATGGTGGCTTGTCATTAAGGACGGTAGTCTATTGTCTAAATTTTTGTAACTCCATTAGATGGTAGCCTTGTCATTATGGAAGTTAGTGTGTTGTCTATATTTTTGTTATTCCAATGGATGGTAGCCTTGTCATTATGGAAGGAAGTATGTTTTCATGATTTTTGTTATTCTAAGGGATGGTAGCCTTGTTATTATGGAAGGTATTTTGTTGTCGAGATTTTTGTTATTCCAATGGACGGTAGCCTTGTTATTATGGAAGGTAGTCTGTTATCGATATCTTTGTTACTCCAAAGGATGGTAGCCTAGTCATTATGGAAGGTAGTCTGTTGTCGAGATTTTTGTTACTCAAATGGATGGTATCCTTATCATTATGGAAGGTAGTATGTTATCGAGATTTTTGTCACTACAATGGATGGTAGCCTTGTCATTATGGAAGGTTGTCTGTTGTCGAGATTATTTTTACAATAATGGATTGTAGCCTTGTCATTATGGAAGGAAGTTTGTTATCGATATCTTTGTTACTCCAAAGGATGGTAGAATAGTCATTATGGAAGGTAGTCTGTTGTCGAGATTTTTGTTACTCCAATGGATGGTATCCTTGTCATTATGGAAGGTAGTATGTTATTGATATATTTCTTACTCCAATGGATGGTAGCCTTGTCATTATGGAAGGTAGTTTGTTGTCGAGATTTTTGTTACTCTAAGGGATGGTAGCCTTGTCATTATAGAAGGTAGTGTGTTGTCAATATCTTTGTTACTCCAATGGATGGTAGCCTAGTCATTATGGAAGGTAGTCTGTCGTCAATATCTTTGTTACTCCAATGGATGGTAGCCTAGTCATTATGGAAGGTAGTCTATTGTTGAGATTTTTGTTACTCTAAGGGATGGTAGCCTTATGATTATGGAAGTTAGTGTGTTGTGGATACTTTTGTCATTCCAATGGATGGTAGCCTTGTCATTATGGAAGGTAGTTTGTTGTCAATATCTTTGTTACTCCAATGGATGGTAGCCTAGTCATTATGGAAGGTAGTCTATTGTTGAGATTTTTGTTACTCTAAGGGATGGTAGCCTTATGATTATGGAAGTTAGTGTGTTGTGGATACTTTTGTTATTCCAATGGATGGTAGCCTTGTCATTATGGAAGGTAGTCTGTTGTTGAGATTTTTGTTACTCTAATGGATGGTAGCCTTGTCATTATGGAAGGTAGTCTATTGTCGAGATTTTTGTTACTACAATAGAAGGTAGCCTTGTCATTATTGAAGGTAGTCTGTTCTCGATATTTTTTTTACTCCATTGGGTTATAGCCTTGTCATTATGGAAGGTAATGTGTTGTCGATATTTTTGTTATTCCAATGGATGGTAGCCTTGTCATTATGGAAGGTAGTCTGTTGTCATGATTTTTGTTACTCTGGGGGATGGTAGCCTTGTCATTATGGAAGGTAATATGTTGTCGATATCTTTCTTACTCCAATGGATGGTAGCCTTGTCATTAAGGAAGGTAGTCTGTTATCGAGATTTTTGTTACTCTAAGGGATGGTAGCCTTGTCATTATAGAAGGTAGTGTGTTGTCGATATTTTTTATATTCCAATAGATGGTAGCCTTGTCATTATGGAAGGTAGTCTGTTGTCGATATCTTTGTTACTCCAATGGATGGTAGCCTAGTCATTATGGAAGGTAGTCTATTGTCGAGATTTTTGTTACTCTAAGGGATGGTAGCCTTGTCATTATGGAAGTTACTGTGTTATGGATATTTTTGTTATTCCATTGGATGGTAGCCTTGTCATTAGTGAAGGTAATATGTTGTTGATATCATTGTTACACCAATGGTGGGTAGCCTTGTCATTATGGAAGGTAATCTGTTGTCGAGATTTTTGTTACTCTGAGGGACGGTAGCCTTGTCATTATGGAACGTTGTCTATTGTCGAGATTTTTATTACCATAATAGATTTTAGACTTGTCATTTTGGAAGGTAGTCTTGTCGAGATTTTTGTTACTCCAATGGATGATAGCCTTGTCATTATGGAAGGAAGTTTGTTGTCCATATTTTTGTTACAACAATGGATGGTAGCCTTGTCATTATGGAAGGTAGTCTGTTGTCGAGATTTTTGTTACTCTAAGGGATGGTAGCCTTGTCATTATGGAAAATAGTTTGTTGTCGAGATTTTTGTTATTCCAATGGATGGTAGCCTTGTCATTATGAAAGGTAGTCTATTGTCGAGATTTTTGTTACTATAATAGATTGTAGTATTGTCATTATGAAAGGTAGTCATTTGTCTAGATTTTTGTTACTCTGATGGATGGTAGCCTTTATTATGGAATGCAGTCTATTTTCGGGATTTTTGTTACTCCAATGGATGGTAGCCTTGTCATTATGGAAGGTAGTTTGTTGTCCAGATTTTTGTTACAACAATGGATGGTAGGCTTGTCATTATGGAAGGTATTCTGTTGTCGAGATTTTTGTTACTGCAATGGATGGTAGCCTTGTCATTATGGAAGGTAGTCTGTCGTTGTGATTTCTGTTACTCCAATGGAAGGTAGTCTGTTGTTGAGATTTTTGTTACTCTGAGGGACGGTAGCCTTGTCATTATGGAACATAGTCTGTTGTCGAGATTTTTGTTACTATAATAGATTTTAGACTTGTCATTATGGAAGGTAGTTTATTGTCCAGATTTTTGTTACAACAATGGATGGTAGCCTTGTCATTATGGAAGGTAGTCTGTTGTCGAGAATTTTTTTACTACAATGGACCTTGTCATTATGGAAGGTAGTCTGTCGTTGTGATTTCAGTTAGTCCAATGGATGGTAGCCTTGTCATTAAGGACGATAGTCTATTGTCGAAATTTTTGTAACTCTATTGGATGGTAGCCTTGTCATTATGGAAGTTAGTATGTTGTCTATATTTTTGTTATTCTAATGGATGGTAGCCTTGTCATTATGGAAGGAAATCTGTTGTCATGATTTTTGTTATTCTAAGGGGTGGTAGCCTTGTTATTATGGAAGGTAGTCTGTTGTCGAGATTTTTGTTATTCCAATGGACGGTAGCCTTGTCATTATGAAAGGTAGTCTATTGTCGATATTTTTGTTACTATAATAGATTGTAGACTTGTCATTATGGAAAGTAGTATGTTGTCGAGATTTTTGTTACTCCAATGGATGGTAGCCTTGTCATTATGGAAGGTAGTCTATTGTCGAGGTTTTTGTCACTACAATGGATGGTAGCCTTGTCATTATGGAAGGTAGTCTGTTGTCGAGATTTTTGTTACTATAATGGATTGTAGCCTTGCAGTTATGTAAGGTAGTCTGTTATCGATATCTTTGTTACTCCAAAGGATGGTAGCCTAGTCATTATGGAAGGTAGTCTCTTGTCGAGATTTTTGTTACTCCAATGGATGGTATCCTTGTCATTATGGAAGGTAGTATGTTGTCGAGATTTTTGTTACTATAATAGATTTTAGACATGTCATTATGGAAGGTAGTATGTTGTCGAGATTTTTGTTACTCCAATGGATGATAGCCTTGTCATTATGGAAGGTAGTCTGTTGTCTAGATATTTGTTACAACAATGGATGGTAGCCTTGTCATTATGGAACGTAATCTGTTGTCGAGATTTTTTTTACTACAATGGATGGTAGCCTTGTCATTATGGAAGGTAGTTTGTAGTTGTGATTTCAATTACTTCAATGGATGGTAGCCTTGTCATTAAGGACGGTAGTCTATTGTCTAAATTTTTGTAACTCCATTAGATGGTAGCCTTGTTATTATGGAAGTTAGTGTGTTATCTATATTTTTGTTATTCCAATGGATGGTAGCCTTGTCATTATGGAAGGAAGTATGTTGTCATGATTTTTGTTATTCTAAGGGATTGTAGCCTTGTTATTATGGAAGGTATTTTGTTGTCGAGATTTTTGTTATTCCAATGGACGGTAGCCTTGTCATTATGAAAGGTAGTCTATTGTCGATATTTTTGTTACTATAATAGATTGTATACTTGTCATTATGGAAGGTAGTATGTTGTCGAGATTTTTGTTACTCCAATGGATGGTAGCCTTGTCATTATGGAAGATAGTCTGTTGTCATGATTTTTGTTACTCTGAGGGATGGTAGCCTTGTCATTATGGAAGGTAATATGTTGTCGATATCTTTCTTACTCCAATGGATGGTAGCCTTGTCATTAAGGAAGGTAGTCTGTTATCGAGATTTTTGTTACTCTAAGGGATGGTAGCCTTGTCATTATAGAAGGTGGTGTGTTGTCGATATTTTTTATATTCCAATAGATGGTAGCCTTGTCATTATGGAAGGTAGTCTGTTGTCGATATCTTTGTTACTCCAATGGATGGTAGCCTAGTCATTATGGAAGGTAGTCTATTGTCGAGATTTTTGTTACTCTAAGGGATGGTAGCCTTGTCATTATGGAAGTTACTGTGTTGTGGATATTTTTGTTATTCCATTGGATGGTAGCCTTGTCATTATGGAAGGTAATATGTTTTCGATATCATTGTTACACCAATGGTGGGTAGCCTTGTCATTATGGAAGGTAATCTGTTGTCGAGATTTTTGTTACTCTGAGGGACGGTAGCCTTGTCATTATGGAACGTTGTCTGTTGTCGAGTTTTTATTACCATAATAGATTTTAGACTTGTCATTTTGGAAGGTAGTCTTGTCGAGATTTTTGTTACACCAATGGATGATAGCCTTGTCATTATGGAAGGTAGTTTGTTGTCCATATTTTTGTTACAACAATGGATGGTAGCCTTGTCATTATGGAAGGTAGTCTGTTGTCGAGATTTTTGTTACTCTAAGGGATGGTAGCCTTGTCATTATGGAAAATAGTTTGTTGTCGAGATTTTTGTTATTCCAATGGATGGTAGCCTTGTCATTATGAAAGGTAGTCTATTGTCGAGATTTTTGTTACTACAATAGATTGTAGCCTTGTCTTTATGAAAGGTAGTCATTTGTCTAGATTTTTGTTACTCTGATGGATGGTAGCCTTTATTATGGAATGCAGTCTATTTTCGGGATTTTTATTACTCCAATGGATGGTAGCCTTGTCATTATGGAAGGTAGTTTGTTGTCCAGATTTTTGTTACAACAATGGATGGTAGCCTTGTCATTATGGAAGGTATTCTGTTGTCGAGATTTTTGTTACTGCAACGGATGGTAGCCTTGTCATTATGGAAGGTAGTCTGTCGTTGTGATTTCTGTTACTCCAATGGAAGGTAGTCTGTTGTTGAGATTTTTGTTACTCTGAGGGACGGTAGCCTTGTCATTATGGAACATAGTCTGTTGTCGAGATTTTTGTTACTATAATAGATTTTAGACTTGTCATTATGGAAGGTAGTTTATTGTCCAGATTTTTGTTACAACAATGGATGGTAGCCTTGTCATTATGGAAGGTAGTCTGTTGTCGAGAATTTTGTTACTCTAAGGGATGGTAGCCTTGTCATTATGGAAAATAGTTTGTTGTCGAGATTTTTGTTATTCCAATGTATGGTAGCCTTGTCATTATGAAAGGTAGTCTATTGTCGAGATTTTTGTTACTACAATAGATTGTAGCCTTGTCTTTATGAAAGGTAGTCATTTGTCTAGATTTTTGTTACTCTGATGGATGGTAGCCTTTATTATGGAATGCAGTCTATTTTCGGGATTTTTATTACTCCAATGGATGGTAGCCTTGTCATTATGGAAGGTAGTTTGTTGTCCAGATTTTTGTTACAACAATGGATGGTAGCCTTGTCATTATGGAAGGTATTCTGTTGTCGAGATTTTTGTTACTGCAACGGATGGTAGCCTTGTCATTATGGAAGGTAGTCTGTCGTTGTGATTTCTGTTACTCCAATGGAAGGTAGTCTGTTGTTGAGATTTTTGTTACTCTGAGGGACGGTAGCCTTGTCATTATGGAACATAGTCTGTTGTCGAGATTTTTGTTACTATAATAGATTTTAGACTTGTCATTATGGAAGGTAGTTTATTGTCCAGATTTTTGTTACAACAATGGATGGTAGCCTTGTCATTATGGAAGGTAGTCTGTTGTCGAGAATTTTGTTACTCTAAGGGATGGTAGCCTTGTCATTATGGAAAATAGTTTGTTGTCGAGATTTTTGTTATTCCAATGGATGGTAGCCTTGTCATTATGAAAGGTAGTCTATTGTCGAGATTTTTGTTACTATAATAGATTGTAGTATTGTCATTATGAAAGGTAGTCATTTGTCTAGATTTTTGTTACTCTGATGGATGGTAGCCTTTATTATGGAATGCAGTCTATTTTCGGGATTTTTGTTACTCCAATGGATGGTAGCCTTGTCATTATGGAAGGTAGTTTGTTGTCCAGATTTTTGTTACAACAATGGATGGTAGGCTTGTCATTATCGAAGGTATTCTGTTGTCGAGATTTTTGTTACTGCAATGGATGGTAGCCTTGTCATTATGGAAGGTAGTCTGTCGTTGTGATTTCTGTTACTCCAATGGAAGGTAGTCTGTTGTTGAGATTTTTGTTACTCTGAGGGACGGTAGCCTTGTCATTATGGAACATAGTCTGTTGTCGAGATTTTTGTTACTATAATAGATTTTAGACTTGTCATTATGGAAGGTAGTTTATTGTCCAGATTTTTGTTACAACAATGGATGGTAGCCTTGTCATTATGGAAGGTAGTCTGTTGTCGAGAATTTTTTTACTACAATGGACCTTGTCATTATGGAAGGTAGTCTGTCGTTGTGATTTCAGTTAGTCCAATGGATGGTAGCCTTGTCATTAAGGACGATAGTCTATTGTCGAAATTTTTGTAACTCCATTGGATGGTAGCCTTGTCATTATGGAAGTTAGTATGTTGTCTATATTTTTGTTATTCTAATGGATGGTAGCCTTGTCATTATGGAAGGAAATTTGTTGTCATGACTTTTGTTATTCTAAGGGGTGGTAGCCTTGTTATTATGGAAGGTAGTCTGTTGTCGAGATTTTTGTTATTCCAATGGACGGTAGCCTTGTCATTATGAAAGGTAGTCTATTGTCGATATTTTTGTTACTATAATAGATTGTAGACTTGTCATTATGGAAAGTAGTATGTTGTCGAGATTTTTGTTACTCCAATGGATGGTAGCCTTGTCATTATGGAAGGTAGTCTATTGTCGAGATTTTTGTCACTACAATGGATGGTAGCCTTGTCATTATGGAAGGTAGTCTGTTGTCGAGATTTTTGTTACTATAATGGATTGTAGCCTTGCAGTTATGTAAGGTAGTCTGTTATCGATATCTTTGTTACTCCAAAGGATGGTAGCCTAGTCATTATGGAAGGTAGTCTGTTGTCGAGATTTTTGTTACTCCAATGGATGGTATCCTTGTCATTATGGAAGGTAGTATGTTGTCGAGATTTTTGTTACTATAATAGATTTTAGACATGTCATTATGGAAGGTAGTTTGTTGTCGAGATTTTTGTTACTCCAATGGATGATAGCCTTGTCATTATGGAAGGTAGTCTGTTGTCTAGATTTTTGTTACAACAATGGATGGTAGCCTTGTCATTATGGAACATAATCTGTTGTCGAGATTTTTTTTACTACAATGGATGGTAGCCTTGTCATTATGGAAGGTAGTTTGTAGTTGTGATTTCAATTACTTCAATGGATGGTAGCCTTGTCATTAAGGACGGTAGTCTATTGTCTAAATTTTTGTAACTCCATTAGATGGTAGCCTTGTTATTATGGAAGTTAGTGTGTTATCTATATTTTTGTTATTCCAATGGATGGTAGCCTTGTCATTATGGAAGGAAGTATGTTGTCATGATTTTTGTTATTCTAAGGGATTGTAGCCTTGTTATTATGGAAGGTATTTTGTTGTCGAGATTTTTGTTATTCCAATGGACGGTAGCTTTGTCATTATGAAAGGTATTCTATTGTCGATATTTTTGTTACTATAATAGATTGTATACTTGTCATTATGGAAGGTAGTATGTTTCGAGATTTTTGTTACTCCAATGGATGGTAGCCTTGTCATTATGGAAGGTAGTCTATTGTCATGATTTTTGTTACTCTGAGGGATGGTAGCCTTGTCATTATGGAAGGTAATATGTTGTCGATATCTTTCTTACTCCAATGGATGGTATCCTTGTCATTAAGGAAGGTAGTCTGTTATCGAGATTTTTGTTACTCTAAGGGATGGTAGCCTTGTCATTATAGAAGGTGGTGTGTTGTCGATATTTTTTATATTCCAATAGATGGTAGCCTTGTCATTATGGAAGGTAGTCTGTTGTCGATATCTTTGTTACTCCAATGGATGGTAGCCTAGTCATTATGGAAGGTAGTCTATTGTCGAGATTTTTGTTACTCTAAGGGATGGTAGCCTTGTCATTATGGAAGTTACTGTGTTGTGGATATTTTTGTTATTCCATTGGATGGTAGCCTTGTCATTATGGAAGGTAATATGTTTTCGATATCATTGTTACACCAATGGTGGGTAGCCTTGTCATTATGGAAGGTAATCTGTTGTCGAGATTTTTGTTACTCTGAGGGACGGTAGCCTTGTCATTATGGAACATTGTCTGTTGTCGAGATTTTTATTACCATAATAGATTTTAGACTTGTCATTTTGGAAGGTAGTCTTGTCGAGATTTTTGTTACACCAATGGATGATAGCCTTGTCATTATGGAAGGTAGTTTGTTGTCCATATTTTTGTTACAACAATGGATGGTAGCCTTGTCATTATGGAAGGTAGTCTGTTGTCGAGATTTTTGTTACTCTAAGGGATGGTAGCCTTGTCATTATGGAAAGTAGTATGTTGTCGAGATTTTTGTTACTCCAATGGATGGTAGCCTTGTCATTATGGAAGGTAGTCTATTGTCGAGATTTTTGTCACTACAATGGATGGTAGCCTTGTCATTATGGAAGGTAGTCTGTTGTCGAGATTTTTGTTACTATAATGGATTGTAGCCTTGCAGTTATGTAAGGTAGTCTGTTATCGATATCTTTGTTACTCCAAAGGATGGTAGCCTAGTCATTATGGAAGGTAGTCTGTTGTCGAGATTTTTGTTACTCCAATGGATGGTATCCTTGTCATTATGGAAGGTAGTATGTTGTCGAGATTTTTGTTACTATAATAGATTTTAGACATGTCATTATGGAAGGTAGTTTGTTGTCGAGATTTTTGTTACTCCAATGGATGATAGCCTTGTCATTATGGAAGGTAGTCTGTTGTCTAGATTTTTGTTACAACAATGGATGGTAGCCTTGTCATTATGGAACGTAATCTGTTGTCGAGATTTTTTTTACTACAATGGATGGTAGCCTTGTCATTATGGAAGGTAGTTTGTAGTTGTGATTTCAATTACTTCAATGGATGGTAGCCTTGTCATTAAGGACGGTAGTCTATTGTCTAAATTTTTGTAACTCCATTAGATGGTAGCCTTGTTATTATGGAAGTTAGTGTGTTATCTATATTTTTGTTATTCCAATGGATGGTAGCCTTGTCATTATGGAAGGAAGTATGTTGTCATGATTTTTGTTATTCTAAGGGATTGTAGCCTTGTTATTATGGAAGGTATTTTGTTGTCGAGATTTTTGTTATTCCAATGGACGGTAGCCTTGTCATTATGAAAGGTAGTCTATTGTCGATATTTTTGTTACTATAATAGATTGTATACTTGTCATTATGGAAGGTAGTATGTTGTCGAGATTTTTGTTACTCCAATGGATGGTAGCCTTGTCATTATGGAAGGTAGTCTGTTGTCATGATTTTTGTTACTCTGAGGGATGGTAGCCTTGTCATTATGGAAGGTAATATGTTGTCGATATCTTTCTTACTCCAATGGATGGTAGCCTTGTCATTAAGGAAGGTAGTCTGTTATCGAGATTTTTGTTACTCTAAGGGATGGTAGCCTTGTCATTATAGAAGGTGGTGTGTTGTCGATATTTTTTATATTCCAATAGATGGTAGCCTTGTCATTATGGAAGGTAGTCTGTTGTCGATATCTTTGTTACTCCAATGGATGGTAGCCTAGTCATTATGGAAGGTAGTCTATTGTCGAGATTTTTGTTACTCTAAGGGATGGTAGCCTTGTCATTATGGAAGTTACTGTGTTGTGGATATTTTTGTTATTCCATTGGATGGTAGCCTTGTCATTATGGAAGGTAATATGTTTTCGATATCATTGTTACACCAATGGTGGGTAGCCTTGTCATTATGGAAGGTAATCTGTTGTCGAGATTTTTGTTACTCTGAGGGACGGTAGCCTTGTCATTATGGAACGTTGTCTATTGTCGAGATTTTTATTACCATAATAGATTTTAGACTTGTCATTTTGGAAGGTAGTCTTGTCGAGATTTTTGTTACACCAATGGATGATAGCCTTGTCATTATGGAAGGTAGTTTGTTGTCCATATTTTTGTTATAACAATGGATGGTAGCCTTGTCATTATGGAAGGTAGTCTGTTGTCGAGATTTTTGTTACTCTAAGGGATGGTAGCCTTGTCATTATGGAAAATAGTTTGTTGTCGAGATTTTTGTTATTCCAATGGATGGTAGCCTTGTCATTATGAAAGGTAGTCTATTGTCGAGATTTTTGTTACTACAATAGATTGTAGCCTTGTCATTATGAAAGGTAGTCATTTGTCTAGATTTTTGTTACTCTGATGGATGGTAGCCTTTATTATGGAATGCAGTCTATTTTCGGGATTTTTATTACTCCAATGGATGGTAGCCTTGTCATTATGGAAGGTAGTTTGTTGTCCATATTTTTGTTACAACAATGGATGGTAGCCTTGTCATTATGGAAGGTATTCTGTTGTCGAGATTTTTGTTACTGCAACGGATGGTAGCCTTGTCATTATGGAAGGTAGTCTGTCGTTGTGATTTCTGTTACTCCAATGGAAGGTAGTCTGTTGTTGAGATTTTTGTTACTCTGAGGGACGGTAGCCTTGTCATTATGGAACATAGTCTGTTGTCGAGATTTTTGTTACTATAATAGATTTTAGACTTGTCATTATGGAAGGTAGTTTATTGTCCAGATTTTTGTTACAACAATGGATGGTAGCCTTGTCATTATGGAAGGTAGTCTGTTGTCGAGAATTTTTTTACTACAATGGACCTTGTCATTATGTAAGGTAGTCTGTCGTTGTGATTTCAGTTAGTCCAATGGATGGTAGCCTTGTCATTAAGGACGATAGTCTATTGTCGAAATTTTTGTAACTCCATTGGATGGTAGCCTTGTCATTATGGAAGTTAGTATGTTGTCTATATTTTTGTTATTCTAATGGATGGTAGCCTTGTCATTATGGAAGGAAGCTTCATGGCTAACATTTCAGAAGATAGTGAAGCTTCTGAATCAGACTCAGAATCAGACACAAAAGAGGTATTTCCTGACTTTGCAGTTAATTTTACCAAGGCTGAACTTGCTGAAGGCCTTAATGAAATTCTGGAAAGGTATCAGCAGATTAGAGTTAAATTCAAAAACCTGAAAAGGAATTTTAAATCTGACTCTGATAAGACTGAGAGTCTTAAATTGGAGAATTCTGAGCTGAGAAATAAGATTTCAAAATTAGAAAATACTTTACAAAACTCTCAGAGGAACCAATTTTTGAAACTCCCAGCAACGCTGATGAGATCATCAAGGAGTATGATCACAGTTTCCAGAAGTTCCTTGCTAAAAGCATAGATAGAAGCAAATTGGCTTCAATGATCTATGTAGTTAGCAGAAACAGCAGGAATGGAATAGGATACCAAGGTAAGGTTCCTACCCCAAAGAATGTCATGGATTTAACCGTTAAACACACTCCTCTGAATTCACATTTTGTGTATGGTCACACACATGGTATTAAATACACTAGCAGTAAGTACTCTGTGAAACCAAAATTCAACCAGAGTTTTGGTAAATCTAACAAATCAGGACCCAAGAAAATCTGGGTACCTAAGGATAAAATAATACATGTTACAGATATCTTTAGCAGCAAATCAGAAACACCAGTCATGTTACTTGGACTCTGGCTGCTCGCGACACATGACGGGAAGAAGGCATATGTTCCAAAGCCTGGAACTTAAGCCTGGAGGCCACGTTGGCTTTGGAGGCAATCAGAGGGGAAAGATAATTGGCTCTGGAACTGTAGGTAATGGAAATCTTCCCTCTATTAATAATGTTCTGGTAGTAGATGGATTAATGCATAATCTGTTATCCATAAGTCAATTAAGTGATAACGGTTATGATATAATCTTTAATCAAAAATCATGTAAAGATGTTAGTCAGAAAGATGGGACTATCCTGTTTAATGGAAAGAGGAAAAACAACATTTACAAAATCAAACTTTCTGAACTGAAAAGTCAGAATGTAAAGTGTCTTCTGTCTGTTAACAACGAGCAGTGGATCCGGCACAGAAGATTAGGGCATGTTAGTATGAGAAGAATATCTCAGATTAACAAACTCAATCTGGTCAGAGGACTTCCTAATTTGAAGTTCAATTCAGATGCTCTGTGTGAAGCATGTCAAAAAGGAAAGTTTGCAAAACCTTCTTTTAAATCTAAAAATGTTGTTTCTACCTCTAAGCCATTAGAACTTCTGCACATTGACTTATTTGGACCAGTTAAAACTGCTTCAGTCAGTGGCAAGAAGTATGGGTTAGTAATCGTAGATGACTATAGTAGATGGACATGGGTAAAGTTCTTAAGACACAAGGACGAGTCACACTCTGTGTTTGTTACCTTCTGTAACCAAGTTCAGAATGAAAAGGATCTTAGAATCGTTAAAGTCAAAAGTGATCATGGTGGAGAGTTTGAAAACAAAGATTTTGAGTCATTCTTTAATGACAGAGGCATTCTGCATGATTTCTCTTGTCCTAGAACTCCCCAACAAAATGGAGTTGTAGAACGAAAGAACAGAACATTGCAAGAAATGGCCAAAACCATGATCAATGGGACAAACGTTGCTAAGATCTTCTGGGAAGAGGCAATAAACACAGCGTGCTACATTCAAAATAGAATCTCAATAAGACCTATTCTAGAAAAGACTCCATATGAATTGTGGAAGAACAGAAAGCCCAACATTTCATATTTTCATCCATTTGGATGTACCTGTTTTATGTTAAATACAAAGAATTATTTGAACAAGTTTGACTCTAAAGCACAGAAGTGTATTATGTTAGGATACTCTGAAAGCTCAAGAGGGTACAGAGTATACAATACAGAAACACAGATTGTGGAAGAATCAATCAGTGTTCGTTTTGATGATAAGCTTGACTTTGAAAAGTCAAAGCAGAATGAAGTCTTTACAGGTATGGAATTTGAATTTACAGGTTCTGAAGACAATTCATCAAAAGCTTTCAACACAGACACTCCTTCAACGTTTGAAAGGAGCACTGCTAGCAATCCTACAATAGCTGCTGATCAACCTCAGAAGAGATTACCCAGAAGCAGCTTGGATCACCCAGAAGAAACTATCTTAGGAAGAAAGGAAGATCCAATCAGAACAAGAGCAAGCTTCAGAAACTCTGAAGAAACTCTCATGGGACTTGTGTCTCTGATTGAACCTTCTTCTATTGATGAAGCACTTCTGGATAACGACTGGATTCTGGCAATGCAAGAAGAGCTGAATCAATTCACCAGAAATGACGTATGGGATCTTGTTCCCAGACCAAAAGGATTCAATGTCATTGGAACAAGATGGGTGTTTAGAAACAAGCTAAATGAACAAGGTGAAGTCATCAGAAACAAAGCACGACTGGTTGCACAAGGTTATAGTCAGCAAGAGGGAATAGACTATACAGAAACCTTTGCTCCAGTCGCCAGGTTAGAATCTATCAGACTTTTAATTTCATTTGCTGTTAATAGAGGCATCACTCTTTATCAGATGGATGTCAAAAGTGCATTCTTAAATGGTTATATAGAATAAGAGGTTTATGTGAACCAACCCCCTGGTTTTGAAAATACAAAACATCCAGAACATGTCTTCAAACTAAAGAAGTCACTATATGGTCTGAAACAAGCTCCCAGAGCTTGGTATGAAAGACTAAGTAACTTTCTGTTAGAAAATGAATTCACCAGAGGGAAGGTGGACACTACCTTATTCTGTAAGTCAGTTAAGAATGACATCTTAGTCTGTCAAATTTATGTTGATGATATTATTTTTGGATCTACTAATCCTTCTCTTGGAAGAAAATTTGCTAAGTGTATGCAGGCAGAATTTGAGATAAGCCTCATGGGGGAACTGAAATTCTTTCTAGGAATTCAGATCAATCAAACTCCAGAGGGAACTTACATTCATCAGAGCAAATATATCAGAGATCTTCTGAAGAAATTTGACCTCTCAGAATGTAAGCCATCAAAGATTCCAATGCATCCCACGTGCATTCTGGAAAGAGAAGAGGTAAGCAAAAAGGTAGAACAGAAGGTCTATAGAGGTATGATTGGTTCTCTCCTTTATCTGACAGCTTCAAGACCTGATATATTATTCAGCATATGTATTTGTGCTAGATTCCAATCAGATCCTAGAGAATCTCACTTAATAGCTGTTAAGCGAATTTTCAAGTATCTGAAAGGTACTACTAATCTGGGTTTATTTTATAGAAAATATAGTGATTATAGCTTAGTAGGCTACTGCGATGCTGACTTTGCTGGAGACAGAGTAGAGCGTAAAAGTACTTCTGGAAGCTGCCAGTTTCTGGGAGAAAATTTGATCTCTTGGTCCAGCAAAAGGCAATCCACAATTGCGCTATCAACAGCAGAAGCTGAGTACATAGCAGCAGCATGATGTAGCACACAAATGCTCTGGATGAAAAGTCGGCTTGAAGACTTCCAGATTTTTGAGAGTAACATCCCTATACTCTGTGACAATACTTTTGCTATTTGCTTAAGTAAGAATCCTATTTTACATTCTAGAGCTAAGCATACAGAAATAAAACATCATTTCATTAGGGACTATATTCAGAAAGGAATTTTAAACTTAAAATTTATTGATACAGACCATCAATGGGCTGATATCTTCACTAAACCCCTTTCTGAAGATAGGTTCAATTTCATTCTGAAACATCTCAGCATGAAAATCTGCCCAGAGTGAAAATGTTTTAATTCCATATATTATCTTTCAGAATGTATTTGTTTTACTGTGAACTTCTGATCAATCTCTTTTCAGAAAGAAAGAACATGCAGATTGTATCAGATGCTAGTCTTAAATATCTGAGCATTTCAGCTCAAGGATAGACGTGTTGATCACTAAATCAAACAAGTGTCATCGAATCATCAACAAATCTCTGAAGCAGAACACGTATGCACGCTTCTGAGAAGGCAAAACGCTGATTGGGTTCATTGAGACACATGTCTGGTAACCGTTTCAAGTATCTTTCTCAAATCCCCTAAAATCAGCAAGCATTAAACGAAAGTAATCATGTTTTAAAAATGTAATCATGATTTTATTTCTCTTTCTTGAAACTGTTTACACTTTCAAAATATTCTGAAATCTATTTAAGCACGTTAACTTCTCACATTAATCTTTTACAGTTTCTCATAATCTCTCAAATATTTTCTGCATTTTCTTTGTGTTCATCTCTTTCAAACTTAAACCCACTTTCTCAGTTTTCTCAGAAAAACCCTAAGTGTGAACATGGCAACCTCCAGCAGTGCTTCTGCAGGTTCTCAGAAGAAAGCTTCCTCTGAACAGTACCAAGTTCCATTCAGAACACTCCTTACACAAGTGAAGAATCTAGAAGTGTTGTCTGAACTGATTATTGATTTTGGCAGTCTGAAAGAGAATGGCTTTGACTTGACAGAAGAAGTTAGGGCACAGAAATGGGAGAGATATTTTGACAGGTTGGTTGGACCAACATTCCCAATGTTAGTCAAGGAGTTCTGGATTCAAGCGTCCGCTTCAACGCATCAAGTCACCTCCTACATAATGGGAAAGAAGATTGTGATCACTGAGGATCACATAGCAAAACTGATTGGTTACAGTGGCGGTGGCGTCCGCTGTATTGATATGGCTGAAAGATGCGGTGACGTTGGTGTCATAGCACATCAGATTTTCACCCATGGGGTGCCCAACAGCAAGATCAGAGACCTAAAGGATCACCACAGAGTTTGGGCGAAGATCAGTCTGGGGTGCTTTAATCATAGGAAGCCAACAAGTTCCCCTAATTACATAAATATAGATCAGCAGTTTCTGATCTATTTTATCAATCAGAAGGTAAAAATCAACTTGGCTCATCTTTTGTTTAATCACCTCAGAACAAGCGTAAAGGAGACCAGGGAAGAAGAAAGAACAAAGAGGGATTGGATACCCTTTGGAAGGTTAATATCAGATATTCTGACTGAGAATAGGCTGATAGAGCACATGATAGAAGCTCAAGAGTTAAGCACCATTGAACCAACTGTTGGCAAGCCTCTGAATGCGAAGAATCTGAAGAAAATGAAATTAATAGAGAATATCAGAAAGGAACCCAGCGTTACTCCTATTGCTGACATCACCAGCAGAAGAGTCCCACTGAGTGACTTTCCATTATTTTCTGAGATAGAATCTAAACCAGTGGTGGTTCTAAGATACCTGGACGCATGCAAGGCTGAAGGTACAGATCCCAAGCTGAATATCAAAGATCTGCACCAAGTTAAACCAGAAGTCTCTCTGAAGAAGACGAAGAAAAGGAAGGCCCCTTCAGAAGGAACATCCCAGCAGACTCCCAAGAAAAGAGGTAATTTATCTGCTGCTTCTGTTTTAAATTCTTCTGCTATTCCAACATCTATCCCAACTCCAGCTTCTCATGAAATCCCAATCCCCATCCCAACAATAGATGAAACCGAACCAGAAGATGACCCTTCTGAGGCACTAAAACTCAGAAGACCCCGCACCAAACATCCCAAACCAACAACTTCAACAACATCAGAACTTGACAAAGTTATGTCTGATATTGATCATCATGCTTCTGATCACCTCTCAAATAACCCAAACACTGAACCAGAAATTACCCACTCTCCTCAACCAGAACAACCTCTCTCACCCATTCCAGAAGAACCACATATTCCTGAACAACCAGAAATTCCTCCTCCTTCTCCACAACCAACAATTCCTCCTCCCTCTCATCAACCAGAAATTCATCCACCATCACCTCAACCTGAGTTTCATCATTCTGAAACTCCTTCTCCTCAATCCTCTGAACCACAACCTCTGGCAATCCAGCTGCCATGTGGAACAACCGTAACCATGGCCCAGCTGCCATCCTCGCCAGAATCTACCCCTCCAAATACTCCAAAAACCCCACACAGTCCAATCATTATTTCTGACTCTCCCACTCCATCTCCCAAACAAGCATCTCCCAAACAAACTACAGATGACCCCAGCAGGACCTTCATCGATTTAACAATCCTTGACTATCTTGCTGATCTCAAAAATAAAATAGCCATTCCAAAACCAAAACAACCAGATGTTGGCTCTGGCATTGTGAATTTTGAAACAGGTTTGCAGTAGTGGAAGGTAGTCTATTGTCCATATTTTTGTTACAACAATGGATGGTAGCAATGTCATTATGGAAGGTAGTCTATTGTCCATATTTTTGTTACAACAATGGATGGTAGCCTTGTCATTATGGAAGGTAGTATGTTGTCAATATTTTTGTTACTCTAATGGATGATAGCCTTGTCATTATGGAAGGTAGTCTGTTGTCCAGATTTTTGTTACAACAATGGATGGTAGCCTTGTCATTATGGAAAGTAGTCTGTTGTCGAGATTTTTGTTACTGCAATGGATAATAGCCTTGTCATTATGGAAGGTAGTTTGTCGTTGTGATTTCAGTTACTCCAATGGATGGTAGCCTTGTCATTAAGGACGGTAGTCTATTGTCAAAATTTTTGTTACTCCATTGGATGGTATCCTTGTCATTATGGAAGTTTGTGTGTTGTCTAAATTTTTGTTATTCCAATGGATGGTAGCCTTGTCATTATGGAAGGTAGTCTATTGTCATGATTTTTGTTATTCTAAGGGATGGTAGCCTTGTTATTATGGAAGGTAGTCTGTTGTCGAGATTTTTGTTATTCCAATGGACGGTAGCCTTGTCATTATGAAAGTTAGTCAATTGTCATGATTTTTGTTACTATAATAGATTGTAGACTTTTCATTATGGAAGGTAGTATGTTGTCGAGATTTTTGTTACTCCAATGGATGGTATCCTTGTCATTATGGAAGGTAGTATGTTGTCGAGATTTTTGTCACTACTATGGATGGTAGCCTTGTCATTATGGAAGGTTGTCTGTTGTCGAGATTTTTGTTACTATAATGGATTGTAGCCTTGTCATTATGGAAGGTAGTCTGTTATCGATATCTTTGTTACTCCAAAGGATGGTAGCATAGTCATCATGGAAGGTAGTCTGTTGTCGAGATTTTTGTTACTCCAATGGATGGTAGCCTTGTCATTATGGAAGGTAGTCTATTGTCGAGATTTTTGTTACTCCATTGGATGATAGCCTTGTCATTATGGAAGGTAATGTGTTGTCGATATTTTTGTTATTCAAATAGATGGTAGCCTTGTCATTATGGAAGGTAGTCTATTGTCCATATTTTTGTTACAACAATGGATGGTAGCCTTGTCATTATGGAAGGTAGTATGTTGTCGAGATTTTTGTTACTCCAATGGATGATAGCCTTGTCATTATGGAAGGTAGTCTCTTGTCCAGATTTTTGTTACAACAATGGATGGTAGCCTTGTCATTATGGAAAGTAGTCTGTTGTCGATATTTTTGTTACTGCAATGGATGATAGCCTTGTCATTATGGAAGGTAGTTTGTCGTTGTGATTTCAGTTACTCCAATGGATGGTAGCCTTGTCATTAAGGACGGTAGTCTATTGTCGAAATTTTTGTTACTCCATTGGATGGTAGCCTTGTCATTATGGAAGTTAGTGTGTTGTCTATATTTTTGTTATTCCAATGGATGGTAGCCTTGTCATTATGCAAGGTAGTCTGTTGTCATGATTTTTATTATTCTAAGGGATGGTAGCCTTGTTATTATGGAAGGTTGTCTGTTGTCGTGATTTTTGTTATTCCAATGGACGATAGCCTTGTCATTATGGAAGGTAGTCTATTGTCGATATTTTTGTTACTATAATAGATTGTAGACTTTTCATTATGGAAGGTAGTATGTTGTCCAGATTTTTGTTACTCCAATGGATGGTAGCCTTGTCATTATGGAAGGTAGTCTATTGCCGAGATTTTTCTCACTACAATGGATGGTAGCCTTGTCATTATGGAAGGTAGTCTGTTGTCGAGATTTTTGTTACTATAATCGATTGTAGCCTTGTCATTATGGAAGGTAGTTTGTTATCAGTATCTTTGTTATTCCAAAGAATGGTAGCCTAGTCATTATGGAAGGTAGTGTGTTGTCGATATTTTTGTTCCTCCAATGGATGGTATCCATGTCATTAAGGAAGGTAGTATGTTGTCGAGATTTTTGTCACTACAATGGATGTTAAACTTGTCATTATGGAAGGTTGTCTCTTGTCGAGATTTTTGTTACTATAATGGATTGTAGCCTTGTCATTATGGAAGGTAGTTTGTCGTTGTGATTTCAGTTACTCCAATGGATGGTAGCCTTGTCATTAAGGACGGTAGTCTATTGTCGAAATTTTTGTTACTCCATTGGATGGTAGCCTTGTCATTATGGAAGTTAGTGTGTTGTCTATATTTTTGTTATTCCAATGGATGGTAGCCTTGTCATTATGCAAGGTAGTCTGTTGTCATGATTTTTGTTATTCTAAGGGATGGTAGCCTTGTTATTATGGAAGGTAGTCTGTTGTCGTGATTTTTGTTATTCCAATGGACGATAGCCTTGTCATTATGGAAGGTAGTCTATTGTCGAGATTTTTGTTACTATAATAGATTGTAGACTTTTCATTATGGAAGGTAGTATGTTGTCCAAATTTTTGTTACTCCAATGGATGGTAGCCTTGTCATTATGGAAGCTAGTCTATTGTCGAGATTTTTGTCACTACAATGGATGGTAGCCTTGTCATTATGGAAGGTAGTCTGTGGTCGAGATTTTTGTTACTATATTGGATTGTAGCCTTGTCATTATGGAAGGTAGTCTGTTATCGATATCTTTGTTATTCCAAAGGATGGTAGCCTAGTCATTATGGAAGGTAGTGTGTTGTCGAGATTTTTGTTCCTCCAATGGATGATATCCTTGTCATTAAGGGAGGTTGTATGTTGTCGAGATTTTTGTCACTACAATGGATGGTAACCTTGTCATTATGGAAGGTTGTCTGTTGTCGAGATTTTTGTTACTATAATGGATTGTAGCCTTGTCATTATGGAAGGTAGTTTGTTATCGATATCTTTGTTACTCTAAAGGATGGTAGCATAGTCATTATGGAAAGTAGTCTGTTGTCGAGAATTTTTTTATTCCAATGGATGGTTTCCTTGTCATTATGGAAAGTAGTATGTTGTCGATATCTTTCTTACTCCAATGGATGGTAGCCTTGTCATTATGGAAGGTATTATATTGCCGAGATTTTTGTTACTACAATGGATGGTAGCCTTGTCATTATGGAAGGTAGTCTGTTGTCGAGATTTTTGTTACTCCATTGGATGATAGCCTTGTCATTATGGAAGGTAATGTGTTGTCTATATTTTTTTTATTCCAATGGATGGTATCCTTGTCATTATGGAAGGTAGTCTATTGTCCATATTTTTGTTACAACAATGGATGGTAGCCTTGTCATTATGGAAGGTAGTATGTTGTCGATATTTTTGTTACTCTAATGGATGATAGCCTTGTCATTATGGAAGGTAGTCTGTTGTCAAGATTTTTGTTACAACAATGGATGGTAGCCTTGTCATTATGGAAAGTAGTCTGTTGTCGAGATTTTTGTTACTGCAATGGATGATAGCCTTGTCATTATGGAAGGTAGTTTGTCGTTGTGATTTCAGTTACTCCAATGGATGGTAGCTTTGTGTTTAAGGACGGTAGTCTATTGTCGAAATTTTTGTTACTCCATTGGATGGTAGCCTTGTCATTATGGAAGTTTGTGTGTTGTCTATATTTTTGTTATTCCAATGGATGGTAGCCTTGTCATTATGGAAGGTAGTCTATTGTCATGATTTTTGTTATTCTAAGGGATCGTAGCCTTGTTATTATGGAAGGTAGTCTGTTGTCGAGATTTTTGTTATTCCAATGGACGGTAGCCTTGTCATTATGAAAGTTAGTCTATTGTCAAGATTTTTGTTACTATAATGGATTGTAGACTTTTCATTATGGAAGGTACTATGTTCTCGAGATTTTCGTTACTCCAATGGATGGTAGCCTTGTCATTATGGAAGGTAGTCTATTGTCGAGATTTTTGTCACTACAATGGATGGTAGCCTTGTCATTATGGAAGGTAGTCTGTTGTCGAGATTTTTGTTACTATAATGGATTGTAGCCTTGTCATTATGGAAGGTAGTCTGTTATCGATATCTTTGTTATTCCAAAGGATGGTAGCCTAGTCATTATGGAAGGTAGTCTGTTGTCGAGATTTTTGTTATTCCAATGGATGGTATCCTTGTCATTATGGAAGGTAGTATGTTGTCGAGATTTTTGTCACCACAATGGATGGTAGCCTTGTCATTATGGAAGGTAGTCTGTTATCGATATCTTTGTTACTCCAAAGGATGGTAGCATAGTCATCATGGAAGGTAGTCTGTTGTCGAGATTTTTGTTACTCTGTTGGATGATAGCCTTGTCATTATGGAAGGTAATGTGTTGTCTATATTTTTGTTATTCCAATGGATGGTATCCTTGTCATTATGGAAGGTAGTCTATTGTACATATTTTTGTTACAACAATGGATGGTAGCCTTGTCATTATGGAAGGTAGTATGTTGTCGAGATTTTTGTTACTCTAATGGATGATAGCCTTGTCATTATGGAAGGTAGTCTGTTGTCCAGATTTTTGTTACAACAATGGATGGTAGCCTTGTCATTATGGAAAGTAGTCTGTTGTCGAGATTTTTGTTACTGCAATGGATGATAGCCTTGTCATTATGGAAGGTAGTTTGTCGTTGTGATTTCAGTTACTACAATGGATGGTAGCCTTGTCATTAAGGACGGTAGTCTATTGTCGAAATTTTTGTTACTCCATTGGATGGTAGCCTTGTCATTATGGAAGTTTGTGTGTTGTCTATATTTTTGTTATTCCAATGGATGGTAGCCTTGTCATTATGGAAGGTAGTCTATTGTCATGATTTTTGTTATTCTAAGGGATCGTAGCCTTGTTATTATGGAAGGTAGTCTGTTGTCGAGATTTTTGTTATTCAAATGGAAGGTAGCCTTGTCATTATGAAAGTTAGTCTATTGTCAAGATTTTTGTTACTATAATAGATTGTAGACTTTTCATTATGGAAGGTAGTATGTTCTCGAGATTTTTGTTACTAAAATGGATGGTAGCCTTGTCATTATGGAAGGTAGTCTATTGTCGAGATTTTTGTCACTACAATGGATGGTAGCCTTGTCATTATGGAAGGTAGTCTGTTGTCGAGATTTTTGTTACTATAATGGATTGTAGCCTTGTCATTATGGAAGGTAGTCTGTTATCGATATCTTTGTTATTCCAAAGGATGGAAGCCTAGTCATTATGGAAGGTAGTCTGTTGTCGAGATTTTTGTTACTCCAATGGATGGTATCCTTGTCATTATGGAAGGTAGTATGTTGTCGAGATTTTTGTCACTACAATGGATGGTAGCCTTGTCATTATGGAAGGTAGTCTGTTATCGATATCTTTGTTACTCCAAAGGATGGTAGCATAGTCATCATGGAAGGTAGTCTGTTGTCGAGATTTTTATTACTCTGTTGGATGATAGCCTTGTCATTATGGAAGGTAATGTGTTGTCTATATTTTTGTTATTCCAATGGATGGTATCCTTGTCATTATGGAAGGTAGTCTATTGTCCATATTTTTGTTACAACAATGGATGGTAGCCTTGTCATTATGGAAGGTAGTATGTTGTCGAGATTTTTGTTACTCTAATGGATGATAGCCTTGTCATTATGGAAGGTAGTCTGTTGTCCAGATTTTTGTTACAACAATGGATGGTAGCCTTGTCATTATGGAAAGTAGTCTGTTGTCGAGATTTTTGTTACTGCAATGGATGATAGCCTTGTCATTATGGAAGGTAGTTTGTCGTTGTGATTTCAGTTACTACAATGGATGGTAGCCTTGTCATTAAGGACGGTAGTCTATTGTCAAAATTTTTGTTACTCCATTGGATGGTAGCCTTGTCATTATGGAAGTTTGTGTGTTGTCTATATTTTTGTTATTCCAATGGATGGTAGCCTTGTCATTATGGAAGGTAGTCTATTGTCATGATTTTTGTTATTCTAAGGGATCGTAGCCTTGTTATTATGGAAGGTAGTCTGTTGTCGAGATTTTTGTTATTCCAATGGACGGTAGCCTTGTCATTATGAAAGTTAGTCTATTGTCAAGATTTTTGTTACTATAATAGATTGTAGACTTTTCATTATGGAAGGTAGTATGTTCTCGATATTTTTGTTACTCCAATGGATGGTAGCCTTGTCATTATGGAAGGTAGTCTATTGTCGAGATTTTTGTCACTACAATGGATGGTAGCCTTGTCATTATGGAAGGTAGTCTGTTGTCGAGATTTTTGTTACTCTAATGGATTGTCGCCTTGTCATTATGGAAGGTAGTCTGTTATCGATATCTTTGTTATTCCAAAGGATGGTAGCCTAGTCATTATGGAAGGTAGTCTGTTGTCGAGATTTTTGTTACTCCAATGGATGGTATCCTTGTCATTATGGAAGGTAGTATGTTGTTGAGATTTTTGTCACTACAATGGATGGTAGCCTAGTCATTATGGAAGGTAGTCTGTTGTCGAGATTTTTGTTACTCCAATGGATGGTATCCTTGTCATTATGGAAGGTAGTATGTTGTCGAGATTTTTGTCACTACAATGGATGGTAGCCTTGTCATTATGGAAGGTAGTCTGTTATCGATATCTTTGTTACTCCAAAGGATGGTAGCATAGTCATCATGGAAGGTAGTCTGTTGTCGAGATTTTTGTTACTCTGTTGGATGATAGCCTTGTCATTATGGAAGGTAATGTGTTGTCTATATTTTTGTTATTCCAATGGATGGTATCCTTGTCATTATGGAAGGTAGTCTATTGTCCATATTTTTGTTACAACAATGGATGGTAGCCTTGTCATTATGGAAGGTAGTATGTTGTCGAGATTTTTGTTACTCTAATGGATGATAGCCTTGTCATTATGGAAGGTAGTCTGTTGTCCAGATTTTTGTTACAACAATGGATGGTAGCCTTGTCATTATGGAAAGTAGTCTGTTGTCGAGATTTTTGTTACTGCAATGGATGATAGCCTTGTCATTATGGAAGGTAGTTTGTCGTTGTGATTTCAGTTACTACAATGGATGGTAGCCTTGTCATTAAGGACGGTAGTCTATTGTCAAAATTTTTGTTACTCCATTGGATGGTAGCCTTGTCATTATGGAAGTTTGTGTGTTGTCTATATTTTTGTTATTCCAATGGATGGTAGCCTTGTCATTATGGAAGGTAGTCTATTGTCATGATTTTTGTTATTCTAAGGGATCGTAGCCTTGTTATTATGGAAGGTAGTCTGTTGTCGAGATTTTTGTAATTCCAATGGACGGTAGCCTTGTCATTATGAAAGTTAGTCTATTGTCAAGATTTTTGTTACTATAATAGATTGTAGACTTTTCATTATGGAAGGTAGTATGTTCTCGATATTTTTGTTACTCCAATGGATGGTAGCCTTGTCATTATGGAAGGTAGTCTATTGTCGAGATTTTTGTCACTACAATGGATGGTAGCCTTGTCATTATGGAAGGTAGTCTGTTGTCGAGATTTTTGTTACTGTAATGGATTGTCGCCTTGTCATTATGGAAGGTAGTCTGTTATCGATATCTTTGTTATTCCAAAGGATGGTAGCCTAGTCATTATGGAAGGTAGTCTGTTGTCGAGATTTTTGTTACTCCAATGGATGGTATCCTTGTCATTATGGAAGGTAGTATGTTGTTGAGATTTTTGTCACTACAATGGATGGTAGCCTTGTCATTATGGAAGGTTGTCTGTTGTCGAGATTTTTGTTACTATAATGGATTGTAGCCTTGTCATTATGGAAGGTAGTCTGTTATCGATATCTTTGTTACTCCAAAGGATGGTAGCATAGTCATCATGGAAGGTAGTCTGTTGTCGAGATTTTTGTTACTCCGTTGGATGATAGCCTTGTCATTATGGAAGGTAATGTGTTGTCTATATTTTTGTTATTCTAATGGATGGTATCCTTGTCATTATGGAAGGTAGTCTATTGTCCATATTTTTGTTACAACAATGGATGGTAGCCTTGTCATTATGGAAGGTAGTATGTTGTCGAGATTTTTGTTACTCTAATGGATGATAGCCTTGTCATTATGGAAGGTAGTCTGTTGTCCAGATTTTTGTTACAACAATGGATGGTAGCCTTGTCATTATGGAAAGTAGTATGTTGTTGAGATTTTTGTTACTGCAATGGATGAAAGCCTTGTCATTATGGAAGGTAGTTTGTCGTTGTGATTTCAGTTACTCCAATGGATGGTAGCCTTGTCATTAAGGACGGTAGTCTATTGTCGAAATTTTTGTTACTCCATTGGATGGTAGCCTTGTCATTATGGAAGTTTGTGTGTTTTCTATATTTTTGTTATTCCAATGGATGGTAGCCTTGTCATTATGGAAGGTAGTCTATTGTCATGATTTTTGTTATTCTAAGGGATGGTAGCCTTGTTATTATGGAAGGTAGTCTGTTGTCGAGGATTTTGTTATTCCAATGGACGGTAGCCTTGTCATTATGAAAGTTAGTCTATTGTCAAGATTTTTGTTACTATAATAGATTGTAGACTTTTCATTATGGAAGGTAGTATGTTCTCGAGATTTTTGTTACTCCAATGGATGGTAGCCTTGTCATTATGGAAGGTAGTTTATTGCCGAGATTTTTGTCACTACAATGGATGGTAGCCTTGTCATTATGGAAGGTAGTCTGTTGTCGAGATTTTTGTTACTATAATGGATTGTTGCCTTGTCATTATGGAAGGTAGTTTGTTATCGATATCTTTGTTATTCCAAAGGATGGTAGCCTAGTCATTATGGAAGGTAGTCTGTTGTCTAGATTTTTGTTACTCCAATGGATGGTATCCTTGTCATTATGGAAGGTAGTAGGTTGTCGAGATTTTTGTCACTACAATGGATGGTAGCCTTGTCATTATGGAAGGTTGTCTGTTGTCGAGATTTTTGTTACTATGATGGATTGTAGCCTTGTCATTATGGAAGGTAGTCTGTTATCGATATCTTTGTTACTCCAAAGGATGGTAGCATAGTCATCATGGAAGGTAGTCTGTTTTCGAGATTTTTGTTACTCCAATGGATGGTAGCCTTGTCATTATGGAAGGTAGTCTATTGTCGAGATTTTTTTTACTCCATTGGATGATAGCCTTGTCATTATGGAAGGTAATGTGTTGTCGATATTTTTGTTATTCCAATAGATGGTAGCCTTGTCATTATGGAAGGTAGTCTATTGTCCATATTTTTGTTACAACAATGGATGGTAGCCTTGTCATTATGGAAGGTAGTATGTTGTCGAGATTTTTGTTACTCTAATGGATGATAGCCTTGTCATTATGGAAGGTAGTCTGTTGTCCAGATTTTTGTTACAACAATGGATGGTAGCCTTGTCATTATGGAAAGTAGTATGTTGTTGAGATTTTTGTTACTGCAATGGATGAAAGCCTTGTCATTATGGAAGGTAGTTTGTCGTTGTGATTTCAGTTACTCCAATGGATGGTAGCCTTGTCATTAAGGACGGTAGTCTATTGTCGAAATTTTTGTTACTCCATTGGATGGTAGCCTTGTCATTATGGAAGTTTGTGTGTTGTCTATATTTTTGTTATTCCAATGGATGGTAGCCTTGTCATTATGGAAGGTAGTCTATTGTCATGATTTTTGTTATTCTAAGGGATGGTAGCCTTGTTATTATGGAAGGTAGTCTGTTGTCGAGGATTTTGTTATTCCAATGGACGGTAGCCTTGTCATTATGAAAGTTAGTCTATTGTCAAGATTTTTGTTACTATAATAGATTGTAGACTTTTCATTATGGAAGGTAGTATGTTCTCGAGATTTTTGTTACTCCAATGGATGGTAGCCTTGTCATTATGGAAGGTAGTTTATTGCCGAGATTTTTGTCACTACAATGGATGGTAGCCTTGTCATTATGGAAGGTAGTCTGTTGTCGAGATTTTTGTTACTATAATGGATTGTAGCCTTGTCATTATGGAAGGTAGTTTGTTATCGATATCTTTGTTATTCCAAAGGATGGTAGCCTAGTCATTATGGAAGGTAGTCTGTTGTCTAGATTTTTGTTACTCCAATGGATGGTATCCTTGTCATTATGGAAGGTAGTAGGTTGTCGAGATTTTTGTCACTACAATGGATGGTAGCCTTGTCATTATGGAAGGTTGTCTGTTGTCGAGATTTTTGTTACTATGATGGATTGTAGCCTTGTCATTATGGAAGGTAGTCTGTTATCGATATCTTTGTTACTCCAAAGGATGGTAGCATAGTCATCATGGAAGGTAGTCTGTTTTCGAGATTTTTGTTACTCCAATGGATGGTAGCCTTGTCATTATGGAAGGTAGTCTATTGTCGAGATTTTTTTTACTCCATTGGATGATAGCCTTGTCATTATGGAAGGTAATGTGTTGTCGATATTTTTGTTATTCCAATAGATGGTAGCCTTGTCATTATGGAAGGTAGTCTATTGTCCATATTTTTGTTACAACAATGGATGGTAGCCTTGTCATTATGGAAGGTAGTATGTTGTCGAGATTTTTGTTACTCCAATGGATGATAGCCTTGTCATTATGGAAGGTAGTCTCTTGTCCAGATTTTTGTTACAACAATGGATGGTAGCCTTGTCATTATGGAAAGTAGTCTGTTGTCGATATTTTTGTTACTGCAATGGATGATAGCCTTGTCATTATGGAAGGTAGTTTGTCGTTGTGATTTCAGTTACTCCAATGGATGGTAGCCTTGTCATTAAGGACGGTAGTCTATTGTCGAAATTTTTGTTACTCCATTGGATGCTAGCCTTGTCATTATGGAAGTTAGTGTGTTGTCTATATTTTTGTTATTCCAATGGATGGTAGCCTTGTCATTATGCAAGGTAGTCTGTTGTCTTGATTTTTGTTATTCTAAGGGATGGTAGCCTTGTTATTATGGAAGGTAGTCTGTTGTCGTGATTTTTGTTATTCCAATGGACGGTAGCCTTCTCATTATGGAAGGTAGTCTATTGTCGAGATTTTTGATACTATAATAGATTGTAGACTTTTCATTATGGAAGGTAGTATGTTGTCCAAATTTTTGATACTCCAATGGATGATAGCCTTGTCATTATGGAAGGTAGTCTATTGTCGATATTTTTGTCACTACAATGGATGGTAGCCTTTTCATTATGGAAGGTAGTCTATTTTCGAGATTTTTGTTACTATAATGGATTATAGCCTTGTCATTATGGAAGGTAGTCTGTTATCGAGATTTTTGTTACTCCATTGGATGATAGCCTTGTCATTATGGAAGGTAATGTGTTGTCTATATTTTTGTTATTCTAATGGATGGTATCCTTGTAATTATGGAAGGTAGTCTATTGTCCATATTTTTGTTACAGCAATGGATGGTAGCCTTGTCATTATGGAAGGTAGTATGTTGTCGAGATTTTTGTTACTCTAATGGATGATAGCCTTGTCATTATGGAAGGTAGTTTGTTGTCCAGATTTTTGTTACCACAATGGATTGTAGCCTTGTCATTATGGAAAGTAGTCTGTTGTCGAGATTTTTGTTACTGCAATGGATGATAGCCTTGTCATTATGGAAGGTAGTTTGTCGTTGTGATTTCAGTTACTCCAATGGATGGTAGCCTTGTCATTAAGGACGGTAGTCTATTGTCGAAATTTTTGTTACTCCATTGGATGGCAGCCTTGTCATTATGGAAGTTTGTGTGTTGTCTATATTTTTGTTATTCCAATGGATGGTAGCCTTGTCATTATGGAAGGTAGTCTATTGTCATGATTTTTGTTATTCTAAGGGATCGTAGCCTTGTTATTATGGAAGGTAGTCTGTTGTCGAGATTTTTGTTATTCAAATGGACGGTAGCCTTGTCATTATGAAAGTTAGTCTATTGTCAAGATTTTTGTTACTATAATAGATTGTAGACTTTTCATTATGGAAGGTAGTATGTTCTCGAGATTTTTGTTACTAAAATGGATGGTAGCCTTGTCATTATGGAAGGTAGTCTATTGTCGAGATTTTTGTCACTACAATGGATGGTAGCCTTGTCATTATGGAAGGTAGTCTGTTGTCGAGATTTTTGTTACTATAATGGATTGTAGCCTTGTCATTATGGAAGGTAGTCTGTTATCGATATCTTTGTTATTCCAAAGAATGGTAGCCTAGTCATTATGGAAGGTAGTCTGTTGTCGAGATTTTTGTTACTCCAATGGATGGTATCCTTGTCATTATGGAAGGTAGTATGTTGTCGAGATTTTTGTCACTACAATGGATGGTAGCCTTGTCATTATGGAAGGTAGTCTATTATCGATATCTTTGTTACTCCAAAGGATGGTAGCATAGTCATCATGGAAGGTAGTCTGTTGTCGAGATTTTTGTTACTCTGTTGGATGATAGCCTTGTCATTATGGAAGGTAATGTGTTATCTATATTTTTGTTATTCCAATGGATGGTATCCTTGTCATTATGGAAGGTAGTCTATTGTCCATATTTTTGTTACAACAATGGATGGTAGCCTTGTCATTATGGAAGGTAGTATGTTGTCGAGATTTTTGTTACTCTAATGGATGATAGCCTTGACATTATGGAAGGTAGTCTGTTGTCCAGATTTTTGTTACAACAATGGATGGTAGCCTTGTCATTATGGAAAGTAGTCTGTTGTCGAGATTTTTGTTACTGCAATGGATGATAGCCTTGTCATTATGGAAGGTAGTTTGTCGTTGTGATTTCAGTTACTACAATGGATGGTAGCCTTGTCATTAAGGACGGTAGTCTATTGTCAAAATTTTTGTTACTCCATTGGATGGTAGCCTTGTCATTATGGAAGTTTGTGTGTTGTCTATATTTTTGTTATTCCAATGGATGGTAGCCTTGTCATTATGGAAGGTAGTCTATTGTCATGATTTTTGTTATTCTAAGGGATCGTAGCCTTGTTATTATGGAAGGTAGTCTGTTGTCGAGATTTTTGTTATTCCAATGGACGGTAGCCTTGTCATTATGAAAGTTAGTCTATTGTCAAGATTTTTGTTACTATAATAGATTGTAGACTTTTCATTATGGAAGGTAGTATGTTCTCGATATTTTTGTTACTCCAATGGATGGTAGCCTTGTCATTATGGAAGGTAGTCTATTGTCGAGATTTTTGTCACTACAATGGATGGTAGCCTTGTCATTATGGAAGATAGTCTGTTGTCGAGATTTTTGTTACTATAATGGATTGTAGCCTTGTCATTATGGAAGGTAGTCTGTTATCGATATCTTTGTTATTCCAAAGGATGGTAGCCTAGTCATTATGGAAGGTAGTCTGTTGTCGAGATTTTTGTTACTCCAATGGATGGTATCCTTGTCATTATGGAAGGTAGTCTGTTGTTGAGATTTTTGTCACTACAATGGATGGTAGCCTTGTCATTATGGAAGGTTGTCTGTTGTCGAGATTTTTGTTACTATAATGGATTGTATCCTTGTCATTATGGAAGGTAGTCTGTTATCGATATCTTTGTTACTCCAAAGGATGGTAGCATAGTCATCATGGAAGGTAGTCTGTTGTCGAGATTTTTGTTACTCCGTTGGATGATAGCCTTGTCATTATGGAAGGTAATGTGTTGTCTATATTTTTGTTATTCTAATGGATGGTATCCTTGTCATTATGGAAGGTAGTCTATTGTCCATATTTTTGTTACAACAATGAATGGTAGCCTTGTCATTATGGAAGGTAGTATGTTGTCGAGATTTTTGTTACTCTAATGGATGATAGCCTTGTCATTATGGAAGGTAGTCTGTTGTCCAGATTTTTGTTACAACAATGGATGGTAGCCTTGTCATTATGGAAAGTAGTATGTTGTCGAGATTTTTGTTACTGCAATGGATGATAGCCTTGTCATTATGGAAGGTAGTTTGTCGTTGTGATTTCAGTTACTCCAATGGATGGTAGCCTTGTCATTAAGGACGGTAGTCTATTGTCGAAATTTTTGTTACTCCATTGGATGGTAGCCTTGTCATTATGGAAGTTTGTGTGTTGTCTATATTTTTGTTATTCCAATGGATGGTAGCCTTGTCATTATGGAAGGTAGTCTATTGTCATGATTTTTGTTATTCTAAGGGATGGTAGCCTTGTTATTATGGAAGGTAGTCTGTTGTCGAGATTTTTGTTATTCCAATGGACGGTAGCCTTGTCATTATGAAAGTTAGTCTATTGTCAAGATTTTTGTTACTATAATAGATTGTAGACTTTTCATTATGGAAGGTAGTATGTTCTCGAGATATTTGTTACTCCAATGGATGGTAGCCTTGTCATTATGGAAGGTAGTCTATTGCTGAGATTTTTGTCACTACAATGGATGGTAGCCTTGTCATTATGGAAGGTAGTCTGTTGTCGAGATTTTTGTTACTATAATGGATTGTAGCCTTGTCATTATGGAAGGTAGTTTGTTATCGATATCTTTGTTATTCCAAAGGATGGTAGCCTAGTCATTATGGAAGGTAGTCTGTTGTCTAGATTTTTGTTACTCCAATGGATGGTATCCTTGTCATTATGGAAGGTAGTAGGTTGTCGAGATTTTTGTCACTACAATGGATGGTAGCCTTGTCATTATGGAAGGTTGTCTGTTGTCGAGATTTTTGTTACTATAATGGATTGTAGCCTTGTCATTATGGAAGGTAGTCTGTTATCGATATCTTTGTTACTCCAAAGGATGGTAGCATAGTCATCATGGAAGGTAGTCTATTTTCGAGATTTTTGTTACTCCAATGGATGGTAGCCTTGTCATTATGGAAGGTAGTCTATTGTCGAGATTTTTGTTACTCCATTGGATGATAGCCTTGTCATTATGGAAGGTAATGTGTTGTCGATATTTTTGTTATTCCAATAGATGGTAGCCTTGTCATTATGGAAGGTAGTCTATTGTCCATATTTTTGTTACAACAATGGATGGTAGCCTTGTCATTATGGAAGGTAGTATGTTGTCGAGATTTTTGTTACTCCAATGGATGATAGCCTTGTCATTATGGAAGGTAGTCTCTTGTCCAGATTTTTGTTACAACAATGGATGGTAGCCTTGTCATTATGGAAAGTAGTCTGTTGTCGATATTTTTGTTACTGCAATGGATGATAGCCTTGTCATTATGGAAGGTAGTTTGTCGTTGTGATTTCAGTTACTCCAATGGATGGTAGCCTTGTCATTAAGGACGGTAGTCTATTGTCGAAATTTTTGTTACTCCATTGGATGCTAGCCTTGTCATTATGGAAGTTAGTGTGTTGTCTATATTTTTGTTATTCCAATGGATGGTAGCCTTGTCATTATGCAAGGTAGTCTGTTGTCTTGATTTTTGTTATTCTAAGGGATGGTAGCCTTGTTATTATGGAAGGTAGTCTGTTGTCGTGATTTTTGTTATTCCAATGGACGGTAGCCTTCTCATTATGGAAGGTAGTCTATTGTCGAGATTTTTGTTACTATAATAGATTGTAGACTTTTCATTATGGAAGGTAGTATGTTGTCCAAATTTTTGATACTCCAATGGATGATAGCCTTGTCATTATGGAAGGTAGTCTATTGTCGATATTTTTGTCACTACAATGGATGGTAGCCTTGTCATTATGGAAGGTAGTCTGTTTTCGAGATTTTTGTTACTATAATGGATTGTAGCCTTGTCATTATGGAAGGTAGTCTGTTATCGATATCTTTGTTATTCCAAAGGATGATAGCCTAGTCATTATGGAAGGTAGTCTGTTGTCGAGATTTTTGTTACTCCAATGGATGGTATCCTTGTCATTATGGAAGGTAGTATGTTGTCGAGATTTTTGTCAATACAATGGATGGTAGCCTTGTCATTATGGAAGGTTGTCCGTTGTCGAGATTTTTGTTACTATAATGGATTGTAGCCTTGTCATTATGGAAGGTAGTCTGTTATCGATATCTTTGTTACTCCAAAGGATGGTAGCATAATCATCATGGAAGGTAGTCTGTTGTCGAGATTTTTGTTACTCCAATGGATGGTAGCCTTGTCATTATGGAAGGTAGTCTATTGTCGAGATTTTTGTTACTCCATTGGATGATAGCCTTGTCATTATGGAAGGTAATGTGTTGTCGATATTTTTGTTATTCCAATAGATGGTAGCCTTGTCATTATGGAAGGTAGTCTATTGTCCATATTTTTGTTACAACAATGGATGGTAGCCTTGTCATTATGGAAAGTAGTTTGTTGTCGATATTTTTGTTACTGCAATGGACGCTAGCCTTGTCATTATGGAAGGTAGTTTGTCGTTGTGATTTCAGTTACTCCAATGGATGGTAGCCTTGTCATTAAGGACGGTAGTCTATTGTCGAAATTTTCGTTACTCCATTGGATGCTAGCCTTGTCATTATGGAAGTTAGTGTGTTGTTTATATTTTTGTTATTCCAATGGATGGTAGCCTTGTCATTATGCAAGGTAGTCTGTTGTCATGATTTTTGTTATTCTAAGGGATGGTAGCCTTGTTATTATGGAAGGTAGTCTGTTGTCGTGATTTTTCTTATTCCAATGGACGGTAGCCTTGTCATTATGGAAGGTAGTCTATTGTCGAGATTTTTGTTACTATAATAGATTGTAGACTTTTCATTATGGAAGGTAGTATGTTTTCCAAATTTTTGATACTCCAATGGATGGTAGCCTTGTCATTATGGAAGGTAGTCTATTGTCGAGATTTTTGTCACTACAATGGATGGTAGCCTTGTCATTATGGAAGGTAGTCTGTTTTCGAGATTTTTGTTACTATAATGGATTGTAGCCTTGTCATTATGGAAGGTAGTCTGTCATCGATATCTTTGTTATTCCAAAGGATGGTAGCCTAGTCATTATGGAAGGTAGTCTGTTGTCGAGATTTTTATTCCTCCAATGGATGGTATCCTTGTCATTAAGGAAGGTAGTATGTTGTCGAGATTTTTGTCACTACAATGGATGGTAACCTTGTCATTATGGAAGGTTGTCTGTTGTCAAGATTTTTGTTACTATAATGGATTGTAGCCTTGTCATTATGGAAGGAAGTCTGTTATCGATATCTTTGTTACTCCAAAGGATGGTAGCATAGTCATTATGGAAGGTAGTCTGTTGTCGAGAATTTTGTTATTCCAATAAATGGTTTCCTTGTCATTATGGAAGGTAGTATGTTGTCGATATCTTTCTTACTCCAATGGATGGTAGCCTTGTCATTATGGAAGTTAGTGTGTTGTGGATATTTTTGTTATTCCAATGGATGGTAGCCTTGTCATTAAGGAAGGTAGTCTGTTGTTGAGATTTTTGTTACTCTAATGGATGGTAGCCTTGTCATTATGGAAGGTAGTCTGTTGTCGAGATTTTTGTTACTACAATGGATGGTAGCCTTGTCATTATGGAAGGTAGTCTGTTGTCGATATTTTTTTTACTCCATTGGATGGTAGCCTTGTCATTATGGAAGGTAATGTGTTGTCGATATTTTTGTTATTCCAATGGATGGTAGCCTTGTCATTATGGAAGGTAGTCTGTTGTCATGATTTTTGTTACTCTGAGGGATGGTAGCCTTGTCATTATGGAAGGTAATATGTTGTCGATATCTTTCTTACTCCAATGGATGGTAGCCTTGTCATTAAGGACGGTAGTCTATTGTCGAAATTTTTGTTACTTAATTGGATGGTACCCTTGTCATTATGGAAGGTAGTCTGTTGTCGATATCTTTGTTACTCCAATGGATGGATGCCTAGTCATTATGGAAGGTAGTCTATTGTCGAGATATTAGTTACTCTAAGGTATGGTAGCCTTGTCATTATGGAAGTTAGTGTGTTTGGATATTTTTGTTATTCCAATGGATGGTAGCCTTGTCATTATGGAAGGTAGTCTGTTGTTGAGATTTTTGTTACTCCAATGGATGGTAGCCTTGTCATTATGGAAGGTAGTCTATTGTCGAAAATTTTGTTACTCCGTTGGATGGTAGCCTTGTCATTATGGAAGGTAATGTGTTATCGATATTTTTGTTATTCCAATGGATGGTAGCCTTGTCATTATGGAAGGTAGTCTGTTGTCATGATTTTTGTTACTCAGAGGGATGATAGCCTTGTAATTATGGAAGGTAATATGTTGTCGATATCATTGTTACTCCAATGGATGGTAGCCTTGTCATTATGCAAGGTAGTCTGTTGTCATGATTTTTGTTATTCTAAGGGATGGTAGCCTTGTTATTATGGAAGGTAGTCTATTGTCGAGATTTTTGTTATTCCAATGGACGGTAGCCTTGTCATTATGGAAGGTAGTCTATTGTCGAGATTTTTGTTACTATAATAGATTGTAGACTTTTCATTATGGAAGGTAGTATGTTGTCGAGATTTTTGTAACTCCAATGGATGGTAGCCTTGTCATTATGGAAGGTAGTCTATTGTCCAGATTTTTGTCACTACAATGGATGGTAGCATTGTCATTATGGAAGGTAGTCCGTTGTCGAGATTTTTGTTACTATAATGGATTGTAGCCTTGTCATTATGGAAGGTAGTTTGTCGTTGTGATTTCAGTTACTCCAATGGATGGTAGCCTTTTCATTAAGGACGGTAGTCTATTGTCGAAATTTTTGATACTCCATTGGATGGTAGCCTTGTCATTATGGATGTTAGTGTCTTGTCTATATTTTTGTTATTCCAATGGATTGTAGCCTTGTCATTATGGAAGGTAGTCTGTTGTCATGATTTTTGTTATTCTAAGGGATTGTAGTGGAAAGTAGTCTGTTGTCGAGATTTTTGTTACTGCATTGGATGATAGCCTTGTCATTATGGAAGGTAGTTTGTCGTTGTGATTTCAGTTACTCCAATGGATGGTAGCCTTGTCATTAAGGACGGTAGTCTATTGTCGAAATTTTTGTTACTCAATTGGATGGTAGCCTTGTCATTATGGAAGTTAGTGTGTTGTCTATATTTTTGTTATTCCAATGGATGGTAGCCTTGTCATTATCCAAAGTAGTCTGTTGTCGAGATTTTTGTTACTATAATGGATTGTATCCTTGTCGTTATGGAAGGTAGTCTATTATTGATATCTTTGTTACTCCAAAGGATGGTAGCCTAGTCATTATGGAAGGTAGTCTATTGTCGAGATTTTTGTTACTCCAAATGATGGTATCCTTGTCATTATGGAAGGTAGTATGTTGTCGATATCTTTATTACTTAAATGGATGGTAGCCTTGTCATTATGGAAGGTAGTCTGTTGTCAAGATTTTTGTTACTCTAAGGGATGGTAGCCTTGTCATTATAGAAGGTAGTGTGTTGTCGATATCTTTTTTACTCTAATGGATGGTATCCTTGTCATTATGGAATGCATTATGTTGTCGATATCTTTCTTACTCCAATGGATGGTAGCCTTGTCATTATGGAAGGTAGTCTGTTGTCGAGATTTTTGTTACTACAATGGATTTTAGCCTTGTCAATATGGAAGATAGTTTGTTGTCGATATCTTTGTTACTCCAATGGATGGTAGCCTAGTCATTATGGAAGGTAGTCTATTGTCGAGATTTTTGTTACTCTAAGGGATGGTAGCCTTGTCATTATGGAAGTTAGTGTGTTGCGGATATTTTTGTTATTCCAATGGATGGTAGCCTTGTCATTATGTAAGGTAGTCTGTTGTCGAGATTTTTGTTACTCCAATGGATGGTAGCCTTGTCATTATGGAAGGTATTCTATTGCCGAGATTTTTGTTACTACAATGGATGGTAGCCTTGTCATTATGAAAGGTAGTCTGTTGTAGAGATTTTTGTTATCCCATTGGATGATAGCCTTGTCATTATGGAAGGTAATGAGTTGTCGATATTTTTGTTATTCCAATGGATGGTAGCCTTGTCATTATGGAAGGTAGTCTGTTGTCATGATTTTTGTTATTCTAAGGGATGGTAGCCTTATCATTATTGAAGGTAATATGTTGTCGATATCTTTCTTACTCCAATGGATGGTAGCCTTGTCATTATGGAAGGTAGGTGGTTGTCGAGATTTTTGTTACTCTAAGGGATGGTAGCCTTGTCATTATAGAAGGTAGTGTGTTGTCCATATTTTTGTTATTCCAATGGATGGTAGCCTTGTCATTATGGAAGGAAGTCTGATGTCGATATCCTTGTTACTCCAATGGATGGTAGCCTAGTCATAATGGAAGGTAGTCTATTGTCGAGATTTTTGTTAATCCAATGAATGATAGCATTGTCATTATGGAAGGTAGTCTGTTGTCCAGATTTTTGTTACAACAATGGATGGTAGCCTGTTCATAATGGAAAGTAGTCTGTTGTCGATATTTTTGTTACTGCAATGGATGATAGCCTTGTCATTATGGAAGGTAGTTTGTCGTTGTGATTTCAGTTACTCCAATGGATGGTAGCCTTGTCATTAAGGACGGTAGTCTATTGTCGAAAATTTTGTTACTCCATTGGATGGTAGCCTTGTCATTATGGAAGTTAGTGTGTTGTCTATATTTTTGTTATTCCAATGGATGGTAGCCTTGTCATTATGGAAGGTAGTATGTTGTCATGATTTTTGTTATTCTAAGGGATGGTAGCCTTGTTATTATGGAAGGTAGTCTGTTGTCGAGATTTTTGTTATTCCAATGGACGGTAGCCTTGTCATTATGAAAGGTAGTCTATTGTCGAGATTTTGGTCACTACAATGGATGGTATCCTTGTCATTATGGAAGGTAGTATGTTGTCGAAATTTTTGTCACTATAATGGATTGTAGCCTTGTCATTATGGAAGGTAGTATGTTGTCGATATCTTTATTACTCAAATGGATGGTAGCCTTATCATTATAAAAAGGTAGTCTGTTGTCGAGATTTTTGTTACTCTAAGGGATGGTAGCCTTGTCATTATAGAAGGTAGTGTGTTGTCGATATTTTTCTTATTCCAATGGATGGTAGCCTTGTCATTATGGAAGGTAGTCTTTTGTCGATATCTTTGTTACTCCAATGGATGGTAGCCTAGTCATTATGGAAGGTAGTCTATTGTCGAGATTTTTGTTACTCTAAGGGATGGTAGCCTTGTCATTATTGAAGTTAGTGTGTTGTGGATATTTTTGTTATTCCAATGGATGGTAGCCTTGTCATTATGGAAGGTAGTCTATTGTCGAGATTTTTGTTACTATAATGAATGGTAGCTTGTCATTATGCAAGGTGGTCTATAGTCGAGATTTTTGTTACTACAATGGATGGTAGCCTTGTCATTATGGAAGGTAGTCTGTTGTCGATATTTTTTTTACTCCATTGGATGGTAGCCTTGTCATTATGGAAGGTAATGCGATGTCGATATTTTTGTTATTCTAATGGATGGTAGCCTTGTCATTATGGAAGGTAGTCTGTTGTCATGATTTTTGTTACTCTGAGGGATGGTACCCTTGTCATTATGGAAGGTAACATGTTGTCGATATCTTTTTTACTCCAATGGATGGGAGCCTTGTCATTATGGAAGGTAGTCTGTTGTCGAGATTTTTGTTACTCTAAGGGATGGTAGCCTTGTCATTATAGAAGGTAGTGTGTTGTCGATATTTTTGTTAATCCAATAGATGGTTGACTTGTCATTATGGAAGGTAGATTGTGGTCGATATGTTTGTTACTCCAATGGATGGTAGCCTAGTCATTATGGAAGGTAGTCTATTGTCGAGATTTTTGTTACTCTAAGGTATGGTATCCTTGTCATTATGGAAGTTAGTGTGTTTGGATATTTTTGTTATTCCAATGGATGGTAGACTTGTCATTATGAAAGGTAGTCTGTTGTTGAGATTTTTGTTAATCCAATGGATGGTAGCCTTGTCATTATGGAAGGTAGTCTGTTGTCGATATTTTTGTTACTCCATTGGATGATAGCCTTGTCATTATGGAAGGTAGTCTGTTGTCGAGATTTTTGTTACTCCAATGGATGGTATCCTTTTCATTATGGAAGGTAGTATGTTGTCGATATCTTTCTTACTCAAATGGATGGTAGCCTTGTCATTATGGAAGGTAGTCTGTTGTCGAGATTTTTGTTACTCTAAGGGAAGGTAGCCTTGTTATTATAGAAGGTAGTGTGTTGGCAATATGTTTCTTATTCCAATGGATGGTAGCCTTGTCATTATGGAAGGTAGTATGTTGTCTATATCTTTGTTACTCCAATGGATGGTAGCCTAGTCATTATGGAAGGTAGTCTATTGTCGAGATTTTTGTTACTCTAAGGGATGGTAGCCTTGTCATTATTGAAGTTAGTGTGTTGTGGATATTTTTGTTATTCCAATGGATGGTAGCCTTGTCATTATGGAAGGTAGTCTATTGTCTAGATTTTTGTTACTACAATGAATGGTAGCCTTGTCATTATGGAAGGTAGTCTATTGTCGAGATTTTTGTTACTACAATGGATGGTAGCCTTGTCATTATGGAAGGTAGTCTGTTGTCGATATTTTTTTTACTCCATTGGATGGTAGCCTTGTCATTATGGAAGGTAATGTGATGTCGATATTTTTGTTAATCTAATGGATGGTAGCCTTGTCATTATGGAAGGTAGTCTGTTGTCATTATTTTTGTTACTCTGAGGGATGGTAGCCTTGTCATTATGGAAGGTAATATGTTGTCGATATCTTTCTTACTCCAATTGATGGTAGCCTTGTCATTATGGAAGGTAGTCTGTTGTCGAGATTTTTGTTACTCTAAGGGATGGTAGCCTTGTCATTATAGAAGGTAGTGTGTTGTCGCTATTTTTGTTATTCCAATAGATGGTAGCCTTGTCATTATGGAAGGTAGTCTGTGGTCGATATCTTTGTTACTCCAATGGATGGTAGACTAGTCATTATGGAAGGTAGTCTATTGTCGAGATTTTTGTTACTCTAAGGTATGGTATCCTTGTCATTATGGAAGTTAGTGTGTTTGGATATTTTTGTTATTCCAATGGATGGTAGCCTTGTCATTATGGAAGGTAGTCTGTTGTTGAGATTTTTGTTACTCCAATGGATGGTAGCCTTGTCATTATAGAAGGTAGTCTGTTGTAGATATTTTTGTTACTCCATTGGATGGTAGCCTTGTCATTATGGAAGGTAATGTGTTGTCGATATTTTTGTTATTCCAATGGATGGTAGCCTTGTCATTATGGAAGGTAGTCTATTATCATGATTTATGTTACTCTGAGGGATGGTAGCCTTGTCATTATGGAAGGTAATATGTTGTCTATATCATTGTTACTCTAATGGATGGTAGCCTTGTCATTATGTAACATAGTCTGTTGTCAAGATTTTTGTTATTCCAATGGAAGGTAGCATTTTCATTATTAAAGGTAGTCTATTGTCGAGATTTTTGTTACTATAATAGATTTTAGACTTGTCATTATGGAAGGTAGTATGTTGTCGAGATTTTTGTTACTCCAATGGATGATAGCCTTGTCATTATGGAAGGTAGTCTGTTGTCCAGATTTTTGTTACAACAATGGATGGTAGCCTTGTCATTATGGAAGGTAGTTTGTTGTCGAGATTTTTGTTACTGCAATGGATGGTAGCCTTGTCATTGTGGACGGTAGTTTGTCATTGTGATTTCAGTTACTCCAATGGATGGTAGCCTTTTCATTAAGGATGGTAGTCTATTGTCGAAATTTTTGATACTCCATTGGATGGTAGCCTTGTCATTATGGATGTTAGTGTGTTGTCTATATTTTTGTTATTCTAAGGGATGGTAGCCTTGTCATTATGGAAGGTAGTCTGTTGTCATGATTTTTGTTATTCTAAGGGATGGTAGCCTTGTTATTATGGAAGGTAGTCTATTGTCGAGATTTTTGTTATTCCAATAGACGCTAGCCTTGTCATTATGAAAGGTAGTCTATTGTCGATATTTTTGTTACTATAATAGATTGTAGACTTTTCATTATGGAAGGTAGTATGTTGTCGATATTTTTGTTACTCCAATGGATTATAACCTTGTCATTATGGAAGGTAGTCTGTTGTCGAGATTTTTGTTACTATAATGGATTGTAGCCTTGTCGTTATGGAAGGTAGTCTGTTATCGATATCTTTGTTACTCCAAAGTATGGTATCCTAGTCATTATGGAAGGTAGTTTATTGTTGAGATTTTTGTTACTCCAATGGATGGTATCCTTGTCATTATGGAAAGTAGTATGTTGTCGAGATTTTTTTCACTATAATGGATGGTAGCCTTGTCATTATGGAAGGTAGTCTGTTGTCAAGATTTTGGTTACTATAATGGATTGTAGCCTTGTCATTATGGAAGGTAGTCTGTTGTCGATATCTTTGTTACTCCAATGGATGGTAGCCTAGTCATTATGAAAGGTAGTCTATTGTCGAAATTTTTGTTACTCTAAGGGGTGATAGCCTTGTCATTATGGAAGTTAGTGTGTTGTGGATATTTTTGTTATTCCAATGGATGGTAGCCTTGTCATTATGGAAGGTAGTCTGTTGACGAGATTTTTGTCACTCCAATGGATGGTAGCCTTGTCATTATGGAAGGTATTCTATTGGCGAGATTTTTGTTACTACAATGGATGGTAGCCTTATCATTATGGAAGGTAGTCTGTTGTTGAGATTTTTGTTACTCCATTGGATGATAGCCTTGTCATTATGGAAGGTAATGTGTTGTCAATATTTTTGTTATTCCAATGGATGGTAGCCTTGTCATTATGGAAGGTAGTCTGTTGTCGAGATTTTTGTTACTCTAAGGGAAGGTATCCTTGTCATTATAGAAGGTAGTGTGTTGGCAATATGTTTCTTATTCCAATGGATGGTAGCCTTGTCATTATGGAAGGTAGTATGTTGTTTATATCTTTGTTACTCCAATGGATGGTAGCCTAGTCATTATGGAAGGTAGTCTATTGTCGAGATTTTTGTTACTCTAAGGGATGGTAGCCTTGTCATTATTGAAGTTAGTGTGTTGTGGATATTTTTGTTATTCCAATGGATGGTAGCCTTGTCATTATGGAAGGTAGTCTATTGTCGAGATTTTTGTTACTACAATGGATGGTAGCCTTGTCATTATGGAAGGTAGTCTATTGTCGAGATTTTTGTTACTACAATGGATGGTAGCCTTGTCATTATGGAAGGTAGTCTGTTGTCGATATTTTTTTTACTCCATTGGATGGTAGCCTTGTCATTAAGGAAGGTAATGTGATGTCGATATTTTTGTTAATCCAATGGATGGTAGCCTTGTCATAATGGAAGGTAGTCTGTTGTCATGATTTTTGTTACTCTGAGGGATGGTACTCTTGTCATTATGGAAGGTAATATGTTGTCGATATCTTTCTTACTCCAATGGATGGTAGCCTTGTCATTATGGAAGGTAGTCTGTTGTCGAGATTTTTGTTACTCTAAGGGATGGTAGCCTTGTCATTATAGAAGGTAGTGTGTTGTCGCTATTTTTGTTATTCCAATAGATGGTAGCCTTGTCATTATGGAAGGTAGTCTGTGTGTCGATATGTTTGTTACTCCAATGGATGGTAGCCTAGTCATTATGGATGGTAGTCTATTGTCGAGATTTTTGTTACTCTAAGGTATGGTATCCTTGTCATTATGGAAGTTAGTGTGTTTGGATATTTTTGTTATTCCAATGGATGGTAGCCTTGTCATAATGGAAGGTAGTCTGTTGTAGATATTTTTGTTACTCCATTGGATGGTAGCCTTGTCATTATGGAAGGTAATGTGTTGTCGATATTTTTGTTATTCCAATGGATGGTAGCCTTGTCATTATGGAAGGTAGTATGTTATCATGATTTATGTTACTCTGAGGGATGGTAGCCTTGTCATTATGGAAGGTAATATGTTGTCTATATCATTGTTACTCTAATGGATGGTAGCCTTGTCATTATGTAACGTAGTCTGTTCTCAAGATTTTTGTTATTCCAATGGAAGGTAGCATTTTCATTATTAAAGGTAGTCTATTGTCGAGATTTTTGTTACTATAATAGATTTTAGACTTGTCATTATGGAAGGTAGTATGTTGTCGAGATTTTTGTTACTCCAATGGATGATAGCCTTGTCATTATGGAAGGTAGTCTGTTGTCCAGATTTTTGTTACAACAATGGATGGTAGCCTTGTCATTATGGAAGGTAGTTTGTTGTCGAGATTTTTGTTACTGCAATGGATGGTAGCCTTGTCATTGTGGAAGGTAGTTTTTCATTGTGATTTCAGTTACTCCAATGGATGGTAGCCTTTTCATTAAGGATGGTAGTCTATTGTCGAAATTTTTGATACTCCATTGGATGGTAGCCTTGTTATTATGGATGTTAGTGTGTTGTCTATATTTTTGTTATTCTAAGGGATGGTAGCCTTGTCTTTATGGAAGGTAGTCTGTTGTCATGATTTTTGTTATTCTAAGGGATGGTAGCCTTGTTATTATGAAAGGTAGTCTGTTGTCGAGATTTTTGTTATTTCTATAGACGCTAGCCTTGTCATTATGAAAGGTAGTCTATTGTCGAGATTTTTGTTACTATAATAGATTGTAGACTTTTCATCATGGAAGGTAGTATGTTGTCGATATTTTTGTTACTCCAATGGATTATAGCCTTGTCATTATGGAAGGTAGTATGTTGTCGAGATTTTTGTCACTATAATGGATTGTAGCCTTGTCGTTATGGAAGGTAGTCTGTTATCGATATCTTTGCTACTCCAAAGGATGGTAGCCTAGTCATTATGGAAGGTAGTCTATTGTCGAGATTTTTGTTACTCCAATGGATGGTATCCTTGTCATTATGGAATGCATTATGTTTTCGATATCTTTCTTACTCCAATGGATGGTAGCCTTGTCATTATGGAAGGTAGTCTGTTGTCGAGATTTTTGTTACTACAATGGATTGTAGCCTTGTCAATATTGAAGATAGTCTGTTGTCGATATCTTTGTTACTCCAATGGATGGTAGCCTAGTCATTATGGAAGGTAGTCTATTGTCGAGATTTTTGTTACTCTAAGGGGTGGTAGCCTTGTCATTATGGAAGTTACTGTGTTGTGGATATTTTTGTTATTCCAATGGATGGTAGCCTTGTCATTATGGAAGGTAGTCTATTGACGAGATTTTTGTCACTCCAATGGATGATAGCCTTGTCATTATGGAAGGTATTCTATTGCCGATATTTTTGTTACTACAATGGATGGTAGCCTTATCATTATGGAAGGCAGTCTGTTGTTGAGATTTTTGTTACTCCATTGGATGATAGCCTTGTCATTATGGAAGGTAATGTGTTGTCAATATTTTTGTTATTCCAATGGATGGTAGCCTTGTCATTATGGAAGGTAGTCTGTTGTCGAGATTTTTGTTACTCTAAGGGAAGGTAGCCTTGTCATTATAGAAGGTAGTGTGTTGGAAATATGTTTCTTATTCTAATGGATGGTAGCCTTGTCATTATGGAAGGTAGTATGTTGTCTATATCTTTGTTACTCCAATGGATGGTAGCCTAGTCATTATGGAAGGTAGTCTATTGTCGAGATTTTTGTTACTCTAAGGGATGGTAGCCTTGTCATTATTGAAGTTATTGTGTTGTGGATATTTTTGTTATTCCAATGGATGGTAGCCTTGTCATTATGGAAGGTAGTCTATTGTCGAGATTTTTATTACTACAATGGATGGTAGCCTTGTCATTATGGAAGGTAGTCTATTGTCGAGATTTTAGTTACTACAATGGATGGTAGCCTTGTCATTATGGAAGGTAGTCTGTTGTCGATAATTTTTTTACTCCATTGGATGGTAGCCTTGTCATTATGGAAGGTAATGTGATGTCGATATTTTTGTTAATCCAATGGATGGTAGCCTTGTCATTATGGAAGGTAGTCTGTTGTCATGATTTTTGTTACTCTGAGGGATGGTACCCTTGTCATTATGGAAGGTAATATGTTGTCGATATCTTTCTTACTCCAATGGATGGTAGCCTTGTCATTATGGAAGGTAGTCTGTTGTCGAGATTTTTGTTACTCTAAGGGATGGTCGCCTTGTCATTATAGAACGTAGTGTGTTGTCGCTATTTTTGTTATTCCAATAGATGGTAGCCTTGTCATTATGGAAGGTAGTATGTGGTCGATATCTTTGTTACTCCAATGGATGGTAGCCTAGTCATTATGGAAGGTAGTCTATTGTCGAGATTTTTGTTACTCTAAGGTATGGTATCCTTGTCATTATGGAAGTTAGTGTGTTTAGATATTTTTGTTATTCCAATGGATGGTAGCCTTGTCATTATGGAAGGTAGTCTGTTGTAGATATTTTTGTTACTCCATTGGATGGTAGCCTTGTCATTATGGAAGGTAATATGTTGTCGATATTTTTGTTATTCCAATGGATGGTAGCCTTGTCATTATGGAAGGTAGTCTGTTATCATGATTTATGTTACTCTGAGGGATGGTAGCCTTGTCATTATGGAAGGTAATATGTTGTCTATATCATTATTACTCTAATGGATGGTAGCCTTGTCATTATGTAACGTAGTCTGTTCTCAAGATTTTTGTTATTCCAATGGAAGGTAGCATTTTCATTATTAAAGGTAGTCTATTGTCGAGATTTTTGTTATTATAATAGATTTTAGACTTGTCATTATGGAAGGTAGTATGTTGTCGAGATTTTTGTTACTCCAATGGATGATAGCCTTGTCATTATGGAAGGTAGTCTGTTGTCCAGATTTTTGTTACAACAATGGATGGTAGCCTTGTCATTATGGAAGGTAGTTTGTTGTCGAGATTTTTGTTACTGCAATGGATGGTAGCCTTGTCATTGTGGAAGGTAGTTTGTCATTGTGATTTCAGTTACTCCAATGGATGGTAGCCTTTTCATTAAGGATGGTAGTCTATTGTCGAAATTTTTGATACTCCATTGGATGGTAGCCTTGTCATTATGGATGTTAGTGTGTTGTCTATATTTTTGTTACTCCAATGGATGGTAGCCTTGTCATTATGGAAGGTAGACTATTGTCGAGATTTTTCTTACTACAATGGATGGTAGCCTTGTCATTATGGAAGGTATTGTGTTGTCGATATTTTTGTTACTCCATTGGATGGTAGCCTTGTCATTATGGAAGGTAATGTGTTGTTGATATTTTTGTTATTCCAATGGATGGTAGCCTTGTCATTATGGAAGGTAGTCTGTTGTCATGATTTTTGTTACTCTGAGGGATGGTAGCCTTGTCATTATGGAAGGTAATATGTTGTCGATATCATTGTTACTCCAATGAATGCTAGCCTTGTCATTATCGAAGGTAGTTTGTTGTCGAATTTTTTGTTACTCTAAGGGATGGTAGCCTTGTCATTATGGAATGTAGTCTGTTGTTGAGATTTTTGTTATTCCAATGGATGGTAGCCTTGTCATTATGGATAGTAGTCTGTTGTCGAGATTTTTGTTACTGCAATGGATGGTAGCCTTGTCATTATGGAAGGTAGTTTGTCGTTGTGATTTTAGTTATTCCAATGGATGGTATCCTTATCATTAAGGACGGTAGTCTATTGTTGAAATATTTGTTACTCCATTGGATGGTAGCCTTGTCATTATGGAAGTTAGTGTGTTGTGGATATTTTTGTTATTCCAATGGATGGTAGCCTTGTCATTATGGAAGGTAGTCTGTTGTCGAGATTTTTGTTACTTCATTGGATGATAGCCTTGTCATTATGGAAGGTAATGTGTTATCGATATTTCTTTTATTCCAATGGATGTTAGCCTTGTCAATATGGAAGGTATTCTATTGTTGAGATTTTTGTTACGCCAATGGATGGTAGACTTGTCATTATGGAAGGTAATATGTTGTCGAGATTTTTGTTACTATAATGGATGGTAGCCTAGTCATTATGGAAGGTAGTCTGTTGTCGAGATTTTTGTTACTCTAATGGATGGTATCCTTGTCATTATGGAAAGTAGTATGTTGTCGATATCTTTCTTACTCCAATGGATGGTAACCTTGTCATTATGGAAGGTAGTCTGTTGTCGATATTTTTGTTATTCCAATGGACGGTAGCCCTGTCATTATGAAAGGTAGTCTATTGTCGAGATTTTTGTTACTTCAATAGATTGTAGACTTGTCATTATGTAAGGTAGTATGTTGTCGAGATTTTTGTTACTCTAATGGATGGTAGCCTTGTCAATATGGAAGATAGTTTTTTGTCGATATCTTTGTTACTCCAATGGATGGTAGCCTACTCATTATGGAAGGTAGTCCATTGTCGAGATTTTTTTTACTCTAAGGGATGTTAGCCTTGTCATTATGGAAGTTAGTGTGTTGTGGATATTTTTTTTATTCCAATGGATGGTAGCCTTGTCATTATGGAAGGTAGTCTATTGTCATGATTTTTGTTACTCTAAGGGATGGTAGCCTTGTCATTATTTAAGGTAATATGTTGACGATATCTTTGTTACTCCAATGGATGGTAGCCTTGTCATTATGGAAGGTAGTCTGTTGTCGAGATTTTTGTTACTCTAAGGGATTGTAGCCTTGTCATTATGGAACATAGTCTGTTGTCTAGATTTTTGTTATTCCAATGGACGGTAGCCCTGTCATTATGAAAGGTATTCTATTGTCGAGATTTTTGTTACTACAATAGATTGTAGACTTGTCATTATGTAAGGTAGTATGTTGTCGAGATTTTTGTTACTCCAATGGATGGTAGCCTTGTCAATATGGAAGATAGTCTGTTTTCAATATCTTTGTTACTCCAATGGATGGTAGCCTAGTCATTATGGAAGGTAGTCTATTGTCGAGATTTTTGTTACTCTAAGGGATGTAAGCCTTGTCATTATGGAAGTTAGTGTGTTGTGGATATTTTTGTTATTCCAATGGATGGTAGAATTGTCATTATGGAAGGTAGTCTGTTGTCGAGATTTTTGTTACTCCATTGGATGATAGCCTTGTCATTATGGAAGGTAATGTGTTATCGATATTTCTTTTATTCCAATGGATGGTAGCCTTTTCATTATGGAAGGTATTCTATTGTTGAGATTTTTGTTACGCCAATGGATGGTAGACTTGTCATTATGGAAGGTAATGTGTTGTTGTGATTTTTATTACTCTAAGGGATGGTAGCCTTGTCATTATGGAAGGTAGTATGTTGGCGATATATTTGTTACTCCAATGGATGGTAGCCTTTTCATTATGGAAGGTAGTCTTTTGTCATGATTTTTGTTACTCTAAGGGATTGTATCGTTGTCGTTATGGAAGTTAATTTGTTGTGGATATCTTTGTTACTCAAATGGATGATAGCCTAGTCATTATAGAAGGTAGTCTGTTGTCGAGATTTTTGTTTCTCTAAGGGATCGTAGCCTTGTCATTATGGAACGTAGTGTGTTTTCGATATTTTTGTTATTCCAATGGATGATAACCTTGTCATTATGGAAGGTAGTTTGTTGTCGAGATTTTTGTTACTCAATGGATGGTAGCCTTGTCATTATGGAAGGTAGTCTATTGTTAAAATTTTTGTTACTCCAATGGATGATAGTCTTGTCATTATGGAAGGTAGTCTCTTGTCTAGAATTTTTTTAGTACAATGGATTGTAGCCTTGTCGTTATGGAAGGTAGTCTGTTGTCGATATCTTTGTTACTCCAATGGATGGTAGCCTAGTCATTATGGAAGGTAGTATGTTGTCAAGATTTTAGTTACTCCAATGGATGGTAGCCTTGTCGTTATGGAAGGTAGTCTATTGTCGAGAGTTTTGTTACTATAATGGATTGTAGCCTTGTCGTTATGGAAGGTAGTCTGTTGTTGATATCATTGTTACTCCAATGGATGGTAGCCTATTCATTATGGAAGGTAGTCTATTGTCGAGAATTTTGTTACTCTAAGGGATGGTAGCCTTGTCATTATGGAAAGTAGTGTGTTGTCGATATTTTTGTTATTCCAATGGATGGTAGCCTTATCATTATGGAAGGTAGTCTGTTGTCGAGATTTTTGTTACTCCAATGGATGGTAGCCTTGTCATTATGGAAGGTAGTCTATTGTTGAGATTTTTGTTACTACAATGGATGGTAGCCTTGTCATTATGGAAGGTAGCCTGTTGTCGAGATTTTTGTTACTACAATGGATTGTAGCCTTATCGTTATGGAAGGTAGTCTGTTGTCGATATCTTTGTTACTCCAATGGATGGTATCCTAGTAATTATAAAAGGTAGTATGTTGTCGAGATTTTTGTTACTTCATTGGATGGTAGCCTTGTCATTATGAAAGGTAGTGTGTTGTCGATATTTTATTTATTCCAATGGATAGTAGCCTTGTCATTTTGGAAGGTAGTCTATTGTCGTGATTTTTGTTACTCAAATGGATGGTAGCCTTGTCATTTTGGAATGTATTCTATTGTTGAGATTTTTTTACGCCAATGGATGGTAGACTTGTCATTATGGAAGGTAGTGTGTTGTCGTGATTTTTATTACTCTAAGGGATGGTAGCCTTGTCATTATGGAAGGCAGTATGTTGGAGATATATTTGTTACTCCAATGGATGGTAGCCTTTTCATTATGGAAGGTAGTCTTTTGTTGTGATTTTTGTTACTCAAGGGGATTGTAGCCTTGTCGTTATGGAAGGTACTTTGTTGTGGATATCTTTTTTACTCAAATGGAAGGTAGCCTAGTCTTTTAAGAAGGTAGTCTGTTGTCGAGATTTTTGTTTCTGTAAGGGATGGTAGCCTTGTCATTATGGAAGGTAGTGTGTTGTCGATATTTTTGTTATTTCAATGGATGACAGCCTTGTCATTATGGAAGGTAGTTTGTTGTCGAGATTTTTGTTACTCCAATGGATGGTAGCCTTGTCATTATGGAAGGTAGTCTATTGTCGATATTTTTGTTACTACAATGGATGGTAGTCTTGTCATTATGGAAGGTAGTCTGTTGTCGAGATTTTTGTTACTCCAATGGATGGTAGCCTTGTCATCATGGAAGGTAGTCTATTGTCGAGATTTTTGTTACTACATTGGATGGTAGCCTTGTCATTATGGAAGGTAGTCTGTTGTCGAGATTTTTGTTACTACAATGGATAATAGCCTTGTCGTTATGGAAGGTAGTCTGTTGTCGATATCTTTGTTACTCTAATGGATGGTAGCCTAGTCATTATGGAAGGTAGTCTGTTGTCGAGATTTTTGATAGTCTTAGGGATGGTAGCCTAGTCATTATGGAAGGTAGTGTCTTGTCGATATTTTTGTTATTCCAATGGATGATAGCCTTGTCATTATGGAAGGTAGTTTGTTGTCGGGATTTTTGTTACTCCAAAAGATGGTAGCCTTGTCATTATGGAAGGTAGTCTTTTGTCGATATTTTTTTTACTACAATGGATGGTAGTCTTGTCATTATTGAAGGTAGTCTGTTGTCGAGATTTTTGTTACTCCAATGTATGGTAGCCTTGTCATCATGGAAGGTAGTCTATTGTCGAGATTTTTGTTACTACAATGGATGTTAGCCTTGTCGTTATGGAAGGTAGTCTGTTGTCGATATCTTTGTTACTCTAATGGATGGTAGCCTAGTCATTTTGGAAGGTAGTCTGTTGTCCAGATTTTTGTTACTCCAATGGATGGTAGCCTTGTCATCATGGAAGGTAGTTTGTTGTCGATATCTTTGTTACTCCAATCAATGGTAGCCTTGTCATTATGGAAGGTAGTCTATTGTCGGGATGTTTGTTACTACAATGGATTGTATCCTTGTCGTTATGGAAGGTAGTCTATTGTCGATATCTTTATTACTCTAATGGATGGTAGTCTAGTCATTATGGAAGGTAGTCTGTTGTTGAGATTTTTGCTACTGCAATGGATGGTAGCCTTGTCATCATGGAAGGTAATCTATTGTCGAGATTTTTGTTATTCCAATGGATGATGGCCTTATCATTATGGAAGGTAGTCTATTGTCGAGATTTTTGTTACTACAATGGATTGTAGCCTAGCCATTATGGAAGGTAGTTTGTTTTCGATATCTTTGGTACTCCAATGGATGGTAGCCTACTCATTACGGAAGGTAGTGTGTTGTCGATATCTTTGTTATTCCAATGGTTGGTAGCCTTGTCATTATGGAAGGTAGTAAGTTGGTTATATTTTTGTTAGTCCAATGGATGGTAGCCTTGTCATTATGGAAGGTAGTCTATTGTCGAGATTTTTATTACTACAATGGATGGTAGCCTTGTCATTATGGAAGGTAGTCTATTGTCGAGATTTTAGTTACTACAATGGATGGTAGCCTTGTCATTATGGAAGGTAGTCTGTTGTCGATAATTTTTTTACTCCATTGGATGGTAGCCTTGTCATTATGGAAGGTAATGTGATGTCGATATTTTTGTTAATCCAATGGATGGTAGCCTTGTCATTATGGAAGGTAGTCTGTTGTCATGATTTTTGTTACTCTGAGGGATGGTACCCTTGTCATTATGGAAGGTAATATGTTGTCGATATCTTTCTTACTCCAATGGATGGTAGCCTTGTCATTATGGAAGGTAGTCTGTTGTCGAGATTTTTGTTACTCTAAGGGATGGTCGCCTTGTCATTATAGAACGTAGTGTGTTGTCGCTATTTTTGTTATTCCAATAGATGGTAGCCTTGTCATTATGGAAGGTAGTATGTGGTCGATATCTTTGTTACTCCAATGGATGGTAGCCTAGTCATTATGGAAGGTAGTCTATTGTCGAGATTTTTGTTACTCTAAGGTATGGTATCCTTGTCATTATGGAAGTTAGTGTGTTTAGATATTTTTGTTATTCCAATGGATGGTAGCCTTGTCATTATGGAAGGTAGTCTGTTGTAGATATTTTTGTTACTCCATTGGATGGTAGCCTTGTCATTATGGAAGGTAATATGTTGTCGATATTTTTGTTATTCCAATGGATGGTAGCCTTGTCATTATGGAAGGTAGTCTGTTATCATGATTTATGTTACTCTGAGGGATGGTAGCCTTGTCATTATGGAAGGTAATATGTTGTCTATATCATTATTACTCTAATGGATGGTAGCCTTGTCATTATGTAACGTAGTCTGTTCTCAAGATTTTTGTTATTCCAATGGAAGGTAGCATTTTCATTATTAAAGGTAGTCTATTGTCGAGATTTTTGTTATTATAATAGATTTTAGACTTGTCATTATGGAAGGTAGTATGTTGTCGAGATTTTTGTTACTCCAATGGATGATAGCCTTGTCATTATGGAAGGTAGTCTGTTGTCCAGATTTTTGTTACAACAATGGATGGTAGCCTTGTCATTATGGAAGGTAGTTTGTTGTCGAGATTTTTATTACTGCAATGGATGGTAGCCTTGTCATTGTGGAAGGTAGTTTGTCATTGTGATTTCAGTTACTCCAATGGATGGTAGCCTTTTCATTAAGGATGGTAGTCTATTGTCGAAATTTTTGATACTCCATTGGATGGTAGCCTTGTCATTATGGATGTTAGTGTGTTGTCTATATTTTTGTTACTCCAATGGATGGTAGCCTTGTCATTATGGAAGGTAGACTATTGTCGAGATTTTTCTTACTACAATGGATGGTAGCCTTGTCATTATGGAAGGTATTCTGTTGTCGATATTTTTGTTACTCCATTGGATGGTAGCCTTGTCATTATGGAAGGTAATGTGTTGTTGATATTTTTGTTATTCCAATGGATGGTAGCCTTGTCATTATGGAAGGTAGTCTGTTGTCATGATTTTTGTTACTCTGAGGGATGGTAGCCTTGTCATTATGGAAGGTAATATGTTGTCGATATCATTGTTACTCCAATGAATGCTAGCCTTGTCATTATCGAAGGTAGTTTGTTGTCGAATTTTTTGTTACTCTAAGGGATGGTAGCCTTGTCATTATGGAATGTAGTCTGTTGTTGAGATTTTTGTTATTCCAATGAATGGTAGCCTTGTAATTATGGATAGTAGTCTGTTGTCGAGATTTTTGTTACTGCAATGGATGATAGCCTTGTCATTATGGAAGGTAGTTTGTCGTTGTGATTTCAGTTATTCCAATGGATGGTATCCTTATCATTAAGGACGGTAGTCTATTGTTGAAATATTTGTTACTCCATTGGATGGTAGCCTTGTCATTATGGAAGTTAGTGTGTTGTGGATATTTTTGTTATTCCAATGGATGGTAGCCTTGTCATTATGGAAGGTAGTCTGTTGTCGAGATTTTTGTTACTTCATTGGATGATAGCCTTGTCATTATGGAAGGTAATGTGTTATCGATATTTCTTTTATTCCAATGGATGGTAGCCTTGTCAATATGGAAGGTATTCTATTGTTGAGATTTTTGTTACGCCAATGGATGGTAGACTTGTCATTATGGAAGGTAATATGTTGTCGAGATTTTTGTTACTATAATGGATGGTAGCCTAGTCATTATGGAAGGTAGTCTGTTGTCGAGATTTTTGTTACTCTAATGGATGGTATCCTTGTCATTATGGAAAGTAGTATGTTGTCGATATCTTTCTTACTCCAATGGATGGTAACCTTGTCATTATGGAAGGTAGTCTGTTGTCGATATTTTTGTTATTCCAATGGACGGTAGCCCTGTCATTATGAAAGGTAGTCTATTGTCGAGATTTTTGTTACTTCAATAGATTGTAGACTTGTCATTATGTAAGGTAGTATGTTGTCGAGATTTTTGTTACTCTAATGGATGGTAGCCTTGTCAATATGGAAGATAGTTTTTTGTCGATATCTTTGTTACTCCAATGGATGGTAGCCTACTCATTATGGAAGGTAGTCCATTGTCGAGATTTTTTTTACTCTAAGGGATGTTAGCCTTGTCATTATGGAAGTTAGTGTGTTGTGGATATTTTTTTTATTCCAATGGATGGTAGCCTTGTCATTATGGAAGGTAGTCTATTGTCATGATTTTTGTTACTCTAAGGGATGGTAGCCTTGTTATTATTTAAGGTAATATGTTGACGATATCTTTGTTACTCCAATGGATGGTAGCCTTGTCATTATGGAAGGTAGTCTGTTGTCGAGATTTTTGTTACTCTAAGGGATTGTAGCCTTGTCATTATGGAACATAGTCTGTTGTCTAGATTTTTCTTATTCCAATGGACGGTAGCCCTGTCATTATGAAAGGTATTCTATTGTCGAGATTTTTGTTACTACAATAGATTGTAGACTTGTCATTATGTAAGGTAGTATGTTGTCGAGATTTTTGTTACTCCAATGGATGGTAGCCTTGTCAATATGGAAGATAGTCTGTTTTCAATATCTTTGTTACTCCAATGGACGGTAGCCTAGTCATTATGGAAGGTAGTCTATTGTCGAGATTTTTGTTACTCTAAGGGATGTAAGCCTTGTCATTATGGAAGTTAGTGTGTTGTGGATATTTTTGTTATTCCAATGGATGGTAGACTTGTCATTATGGAAGGTAGTCTGTTGTCGAGATTTTTGTTACTCCATTGGATGATAGCCTTATCATTATGGAAGGTAATGTGTTATCGATATTTCTTTTATTCCAATGGATGGTAGCCTTGTCATTATGGAAGGTATTCTATTGTTGAGATTTTTGTTACGCCAATGGATGGTAGACTTGTCATTATGGAAGGTAATGTGTTGTTGTGATTTTTATTACTCTAAGGGATGGTAGCCTTGTCATTATGGAAGGTAGTATGTTGGCGATATATTTGTTACTCCAATGGATGGTAGCCTTTTCATTATGGAAGGTAGTCTTTTGTCATGATTTTTGTTACTCTAAGGGATTGTATCGTTGTCGTTATGGAAGTTAATTTGTTGTGGATATCTTTGTTACTCAAATGGATGATAGCCTAGTCATTATAGAAGGTAGTCTGTTGTCGAGATTTTTGTTTCTCTAAGGGATCGTAGCCTTGTCATTATGGAACGTAGTGTGTTTTCGATATTTTTGTTATTCCAATGGATGATAACCTTGTCATTATGGAAGGTAGTTTGTTGTCGAGATTTTTGTTACTCCAATGGATGGTAGCCTTGTCATTATGGAAGGTAGTCTCTTGTCTAGAATTTTTTTAGTACAATGGATTGTAGCCTTGTCATTATGGAAGGTAGTCTGTTGTCGATATCTTTGTTACTCCAATGGATGGTAGCCTAGTCATTATGGAAGGTAGTATGTTGTCAAGATTTTAGTTACTCCAATGGATGGTAGCCTTGTCGTTATGGAAGGTAGTCTATTGTCGAGAGTTTTGTTACTATAATGGATTGTAGCCTTGTCGTTATGGAAGGTAGTCTGTTGTTGATATCATTGTTACTCCAATGGATGGTAGCCTATTCATTATGGAAGGTAGTCTATTGTCGAGAATTTTGTTACTCTAAGGGATGGTAGCCTTGTCATTATGGAAAGTAGTGTGTTGTCGATATTTTTGTTATTCCAATGGATGGTAGCCTTATCATTATGGAAGGTAGTCTGTTGTCGAGATTTTTGTTACTCCAATGGATGGTAGCCTTGTCATTATGGAAGGTAGTCTATTGTTGAGATTTTTGTTACTACAATGGATGGTAGCCTTGTCATTATGGAAGGTAGCCTGTTGTCGAGATTTTTGTTACTACAATGGATTGTAGCCTTATCGTTATGGAAGGTAGTCTGTTGTCGATATCTTTGTTACTCCAATGGATGGTATCCTAGTAATTATAAAAGGTAGTATGTTGTCGAGATTTTTTTTACTTCATTGGATGGTAGCCTTGTCATTATGGAAGGTAGTGTGTTGTCGATATTTTATTTATTCCAATGGATAGTAGCCTTGTCATTTTGGAAGGTAGTCTATTGTCGTGATTTTTGTTACTCCAATGGATGGTAGCCTTGTCATTATGGAATGTATTCTATTGTTGAGATTTTTTTACGCCAATGGAAGGTAGACTTGTCATTATGGAAGGTAGTGTGTTGTCGTGATTTTTATTACTCTAAGGGATGGTAGCCTTGTCATTATGGAAGGTAGTATGTTGGAGATATATTTGTTACTCCAATGGATGGTAGCCTTTTCATTATGGAAGGTAGTCTTTTGTTGTGATTTTTGTTACTCAAGGGGATTGTAGCCTTGTCGTTATGGAAGGTACTTTGTTGTGGATATCTTTTTTACTCAAATGGAAGGTAGCCTAGTCTTTTAAGAAGGTAGTATGTTGTCGAGATTTTTGTTTCTCTAAGGGATGGTAGCCTTGTCATTATGGAAGGTAGTGTGTTGTCGATATTTTTGTTATTTCAATGGATGACAGCCTTGTCATTATGGAAGGTCGTTTGTTGTCGAGATTTTTGTTACTCCAATGGATGGTAGCCTTGTCATTATGGAAGGTAGTCTATTGTCGATATTTTTGTTACTACAATGGATGGTAGTCTTGTCATTATGGAAGGTAGTCTGTTGTCGAGATTTTTGTTACTCCAATGGATGGTAGCCTTGTCATCATGGAAGGTAGTCTATTGTCGAGATTTTTGTTACTACATTGGATGGTAGCCTTGTCATTATGGAAGGTAGTCTGTTGTCGAGATTTTTGTTACTACAATGGATAATAGCCTTGTCGTTATGGAAGGTAGTCTGTTGTCGATATCTTTGTTACTCTAATGGATGGTAGCCTAGTCATTATGGAAGGTAGTCTGTTGTCGAGATTTTTGTTAGTCTTAGGGATGGTAGCCTAGTCATTATGGAAGGTAGTGTCTTGTCGATATTTTTGTTATTCCAATGGATGATAGCCTTGTCATTATGGAAGGTAGTTTGTTGTCGGGATTTTTGTTACTCCAAAAGATGGTAGCCTTGTCATTATGGAAGGTAGTCTATTGTCGATATTTTTTTTACTACAATGGATGGTAGTCTTGTCATTATGGAAGGTAGTCTGTTGTCGAGATTTTTGTTACTCCAATGTATGGTAGCCTTGTCATCATGGAAGGTAGTCTATTGTCGAGATTTTTGTTACTACAATGGATGTTAGCCTTGTCGTTATGGAAGGTAGTCTGTTGTCGATATCTTTGTTACTCTAATGGATGGTAGCCTAGTCATTTTGGAAGGTAGTCTGTTGTCCAGATTTTTGTTACTCCAATGGATGGTAGCCTTGTTATCATGGAAGGTAGTTTGTTGTCGATATCTTTGTTACTCCAATCGATGGTAGCCTTGTCATTATGGAAGGTAGTCTATTGTCGGGATGTTTGTTACTACAATGGATTGTATCCTTGTCGTTATGGAAGGTAGTCTATTGTCGATATCTTTATTACTCTAATGGATGGTAGTCTAGTCATTATGGAAGGTAGTCTGTTGTCGAGATTTTTGTTACTGCAATGGATGGTAGCCTTGTCATCATGGAAGGTAATCTATTGTCGAGATTTTTGTTATTCCAATGGATGGTAGTTTTCTCATTATGGAAGGTACTCTGTTGTCGAGATTTTTGTTACTACAATGGATTGTAGCCTTGTCGTTATGGAAGGTAGTTTGTTGTCGATATCTTTGTTATTCCAATGGATGATATCCTAGTCGTTATGGAAAGTAGTCTGTTGTCGAGATTTTTGTTACTCCATTAGATGGTAGCCTTGTCATTATGGAAGGTAGTGTGTTGTCGATATTTTTGTTATTCCAATGGATGCTAGCCTTGTCATTATGGAAGGTAGTCTGCTGTAGTGATTTTTGTTACTCCAATGGATGGTAGCCTTGTCATTAAGGACGGTAGTCTATTGTCGAAAATTTTGTTACTCCATTGGATGGTAGCCTTGTCATTATGGAAGTTAGTGTGTTGTCTATATTTTTGTTATTCCAAAGGATGGTAGACTTGTCATTATGGAAGGTAGTCTGTTGTCGTGATTTTTATTTCTCTAAGGGATGGTAGCCTTGTCATTATGGAAGGTAGTATGTTGTCGATATCTTTGTTACTCCAATGGATGGTAGCCTTTTCATTAGGGAAGGTAGTCTTTTGTCGTGATTTTTGTTACTCTAAGGGATTGCAGCCTTGTTGTTATGGAATGTAGTTTGTTGTCGATATGTTTGTTACTCCAATGGATGGTCGCCTAGTCATTATGGAAAGTAATCTGTTGTTGAGATTTTTTTTTCTCTAAGGGATGGTAGCCTTGTCATTATGGAAGGTAGTGTGTTGTCGATATTTTTGTTATTCCAATGGATGATAGCCTTGTCATTATGGAAGGTAGTTTGTTGTCGAGATTTTTGTTACTTCAATGGATGGTAGCCTTGTCATTATGGAAGGTAGTCTAGTGTCGATATTTTTGTTACTACAATGGATGGTAGTCTTCTCATTATGGAAGGTACTCTGTTGTCGAGATTTTTGTTACTACAATTGATGGTAGCCTTCTCATTATGGAAGGTAGTCTGTTGTCGAGATTTGTTTTACTACAAGGGATCGTAGTCTTGTCGTTATGGAAGGTAGTTTGTTGTCGATATCTTTGTTACTCCAATGGACGATAGCCTAGTCATTATAGTAGGTAGTCTGTTGTCGAGATTTTTGTTTCTCTAAGGGATGGTAGCCTTGTCATTATGGAAGGTAGTGTGTTGTCGATATTTTTGTTATTCCAATGGATGATAGCCTTGTCATTATGGAAGGTAGTTTGTTGTCGAGATTTTTGTTACTCCAATGGATGGTAGCGTTGTCATTATGGAAGGTAGTCTATTATCGATATTTTTGTTACTACAATGGATGGTAGTCTTCTCATTATCGAAGGTACTCTGTTGTCGAGATTTTTGTTACTACAATGGATTGTAGCCTTGTCGTTATAGAAGGTAGTATGTTGTCGACATTTTTGTTACTCCATTAGATGGTAGCCTTGTCATAATGGAAGGTAGTGTGTTGTCAATATTTTTGTTATTCCAATGGATGGTAGCCTTGTCATTATGGAAGGTAGTCTGCTATTGTGATTTTTGTTTCTCCAATGGATGGTAGCCTTGTCATTATGGAAGGTATTCTATTGTTGAGATTTTTGTTACTCCAATGGATGGTAGACTTGTCATTATGGAAGGTAGTGTGTTGTCGTGATTTTTATTACTCTAAGGGATGGTAGCCTTGTCATTATGGAAGGTAGTATGTTGTCGATATCTTTGTTACTCCAATGGATGGTAGCCTTTTCATTATGGAAGGTAGTCTTTTGTCGTGATTTTTTTACTCTAAGGGATTGAAGCCTTGTCGTTATGGAAGGTAGTCTGTTGTCGATATCTTTGTTACTCTAATGGATGGTAGCCTAATCATTATGGAAGGTAGTCTGTTGTCTATATTTTTGTTAGTCTAAGGGATGATAGCCTTGTCATTATGGAAGGTAGTGTGTTGTCGATATTTTGGTTATTCCAATGGATGGTAGCCTTATCATTATGGAAGGTTGTCTATTTTCAATATTTTTGTTACTATAATGGATTGTAGCCTTGTCGTTATGGAAGGTAGTCTGTTGTCGATATCTTTGTTATTCCAATGGATGGTATCCTAGTCATTATAGAAGGTAGTCTGCTGTCGAGATTTTAGTTACTCCATTAGATGGTAGCCTTGTCATTATGGAAGGTAGTGTGTTGTCGATATTTTTGTTATTCCAATGGATGGTAGCCTTGTCATTATGGAAGGTAGTTTGTTGTAGTGATTTTTGTTACTCCATTAGATGGTAGCCTTGTCATTATGGAAGGTAGTGTGTTTTTGATATTTTTGTTATTCCAATGGATGGTAGCCTTGTCATTATGGAAGGTAGTCTGTTGTAATAATTTTTGTTACTCCAATGGATGGTAGCCTTGTCATTATGGAAGGTATTCTATTATTGAGATTTTAGTTACGCCAATGGATGGTAGACTTGTCATTATGGAAGGTAGTGTGTTGTCGTGATTTTTATTACTCTAAGGGATGGTAGCCTTGTCATTATGGAAGGTAGTATTTTGGCGATATATTTGTTACTCCAATGGATGGTAGCCTTTTCATTATGGAAGGTAGTCTTTTGTCGTGATTTTTGTTACTCTAAGGGATTGTAGCCTTCTCGTTAGGGAAGGTAGTTTGTTGTCGATATCTTGGTTACTCCAATGGACGGTAGCCTAATCATTATAGTAGGTAGTCTATTGTCGAGATTTTTGTTTCTCTAAGGGATGGTAGCCTTGTCATTATGGAAGGTAGTCATTTGTCGAGATTTTTGTTACCCCATTAGATGGTAGCCTTGTCATTATGGAAGGTAGTGTGTTGTCGATATTTTTGTTACTACAATGGATTGTAGCCTTGTCGTTATAGAAGGTAGTCTGCTGTCGACATTTTTGTTACTCCATTAGATGGTAGCCTTGTCATTATGTAAGGTAGTGTGTTTTCGATATTTTTGTTATTCCAATGGATGGTATCCTTGTCATTATGGAAGGTAGTTTGTTGTCATGATTTTTGTTACTCCAGTGGATGGTATCCTTGTCATTATGGAAGGTATTCTATTGTTGAGGTTTTTGTTATGCCAATGGATGGTAGACTTGTCATTATGGAAGGTAGTGTGTTGTCGTGACTTTTATTACTCTAAGGGATGGTAGACTTGTCATTATGGAAGGTAGTATTTTGGCGATATATTTGTTACTCCAATGGATGGTAGCCTTTTCATTAGGGAAGGTAGTCTTTTGTCATGATTTTTGTTACTCTAAGGGATTGCAGCCTTGTTGTTATGGAAGGTAGTTTGTTGTCGATATGTTTGTTACTCCAATGGATGGTAGCCTAGTCATTATGGAAGGTAATCTATTGTCGAGATTTTTGTTTCTCTAAGGGATGGTAGCCTTGTCATTATGGAAGGTAGTGTGTTGTCGATATTTTTGTTATTCCAATGGATGATAGCCTTGTCATTATGGAAGGTAGTTTGTTGTCGAGATTTTTGTTACTTCAATGGATGGTAGCCTTGTCATTATGGAAGGTAGTCTAGTGTCGATATTTTTGTTACTACAATGGATGGTAGTCTTGTCATTATGGAAGGTAGTCTATTGTCGAGATTTTTGTTACTACAATTGATGGTAGCCTTGTCATTATGGAAGGTAGTATGTTGTCGAGATTTGTTTTACTACAAGGGATCGCAGTCTTGTCGTTATGGAAGGTAGTTTGTTGTCGATATCTTTGTTACTCCAATGGACGGTAGCCTAGTCATTATAGTAGGTAGTCTGTTGTCGAGATTTTTGTTTCTCTAAGGGATGGTTGCCTTGTCATTATGGAAGGTAGTGTGTTGTCGATATTTTTATTATTCCAATGGATGATAGCCTTGTCATAATGGAAGGTAGTTTGTTGTCGAGATTTTTGTTACTCCAATGGATGGTAGCGTTGTCATTATGGAAGGTAGTCTATTATCGATATTTTTGTTACTACAATGTATGGTAGTCTTCTCATTATCGAAGGTACTCTGTTGTCGAGATTTTTGTTACTACAATGGATTGTAGCCTTGTCGTTATAGAAGGTAGTATGTTGTCGACATTTTTGTTACTCCATTAGATGGTAGCCTTGTCATTATGGAAGGTAGTGTGTTGTCAATATTTTTGTTATTCCAATGGATGGTAGCCTTGTCATTATGGAAGGTAGTCTGCTATAGTGATTTTTGTTTCTCCAATGGATGGTAGCCTTGTCATTATGGAAGGTATTCTATTGTTGAGATTTTTGTTACTCCAATGGATGGTAGACTTGTCATTATGGAAGGTAGTTTGTTGTCGTGATTTTTATTACTCTAAGGGATGGTAGCCTTGTCATTATGGAAGGTAGTATGTTGTCGATGTCTTTGTTACTCCAATGGATGGTAGCCTTTTCATTATGGAACGTAGTCTTTTGTCGTGATTTTTTTTACTCTAAGGGATTGAAGCCTGGTCGTTATGGAAGGTAGTCTGTTGTCGATATCTTTGTTACTCTAATGGATGGTAGCCTAATCATTATGGAAGGTAGTCTGTTGTCTATATTTTTGTTAGTCTAAGGGATGGTAGCCTTGTCATTATAGAAGGTAATGTGTTGTCGATATTTTTGTTATTCCAATGGATGGTAGCCTTATCATTATGGAAGGTAGTCTATTTTCAATATTTTTGTTACTATAATGGATGGTACCCTTGTCATTATGGAAGGTAGTCTGTTGTCGAGATTTTTGTTATCACAATGGATTGTAGCCTTGTCGTTATGGAAGGTAGTCTGTTGTCGATATCTTTGTTATTCCAATGGATGGTATCCTAGTCATTATGGAAGGTAGTCTGTTGTCGAGATTTTAGTTACTCAATTAGATGGTAGCCTTGTCATTATGGAAGGTAGTGTGCTGTCGATATTTTTGTTATTCCAATGGATGGTAGCCTTGTCATTATGGAAGGTAGTTTGCTGTAGTGATTTTTGTTACTCCATTAGATGGTAGCCTTGTCATTATGGAAGGTAGTGTGTTTTCGATATTTTTGTTATTCCAATGGATGGCAGCCTTGTCATTATGGAAGGTAGTCTGTTGTAATAATTTTTGTTACTCCAATGGATGGTAGCCTTGTCATTATGGAAGGTAGTGTGTTGTCGTGATTTTTATTACTCTAAGGGATGGTAGCCTTGTCATTATGGAAGGTAGTATTTTGGCGATATATTTGTTACTCCAATGGATGGTAGCCTTTTCATTATTGAAGGTAGTCTTTTGTCGTGATTTTTGTTACTCTAAGGGATTGTAGCCTTCTCGTTAGGGAAGGTAGTTTGTTGTCGATATCTTGGTTACTCCAATGGACGGTAGCCTAATCATTATAGTAGGTAGTCTATTGTCGAGATTTTTGTTTCTCTGAGGGATGGTAGCCTTGTCATTATGGAAGGTAGTCATTTGTCGAGATTTTTGTTACCCCATTAGATGGTAGCCTTGTCATTATGGAAGGTAGTGTGTTGTCGATATTTTTGTTATTCCAATGGATGGTAGCCTTGTCAATATGGAAGGTAGTCTGCTGTAGTGATTTTTGTTACTCCATTAGATGGTAGCCTTGTCATTATGGAAGGTAGTGTGTTTTCGATATTTTTGTTATTCCAATGGATGGTAGCCTTGTCATTATGGAAGGTAGTCTGTTGTCATGATTTTTGTTACTCCAATGGATGGTAGCCTTGTCATTATGGATGGTAGTCTATTATCGATATTTTTGTTACTACAATGGATGGTAGTCTTCTCATTATGGAAGGTACTTTGTTGTCGAGATTTTTGTTACTACAATGGATTGTAGCCTTGTCGTTATAGAAGGTAGTATGTTGTCGACATTTTTGTTACTCCATTAGATGGTAGCCTTGTCATTATGGAAGGTAGTGTGTTATCGATATTTTAGTTATTCCAATGGATGGTAGCCTTGTCATTATGGAAGGTAGTCTGCTATTGTGATTTTTGTTTCTCCAATGGATGGTAGCCTTGTCATTATGGAAGGTATTCTATTGTTGAGATTTTTGTTACTCCAATGGATGGTAGACTTGTCATTATGGAAGGTAGTGTGTTGTCGTGATTTTTATTACTCTAAGGGATGGTAGCCTTGTCATTATGGAAGGTAGTATGTTGTCGATATCCTTGTTACTCCAATGGATGGTAGCCTTTTCATTATGGAAGGTAGTCTTTTGTCGTGATTTTTTTTACTCTAAGGGATTGAAGCCTTGTCGTTATGGAAGGTAGTCTGTTGTCGATATCTTTGTTATTCTAATGGATGGTAGCCTAATCATTATGGAAGGTAGTCTGTTGTCTAGATTTTTGTTAGTCTAAGGGATGGTAGCCTTGTCATTATGGAAGGTAGTGTGTTATCGATATTTTTGTTATTCCAATGGATGGTAGCCTTATCATTATGGAAGGTTGTCTATTTTCAATATTTTTGTTACTATAATGGATGGTACCCTTGTCATTATGGAAGGTAGTCTGTTGTCGAGATTTTTGTTACTACAATGGATTGTAGCCTTGTCGTTATGGAAGGTAGTCTGTTGTCGATATATTTGTTATTCCAATGGATGGTATCCTAGTCATTATGGAAGGTAGTCTGTTGTCGAGATTTTTGTTACTCCATTAGATGGTAGCCTTGTCATTATGGAAGGTAGTGTGTTGTTGATATTTTTGTTATTCCAATGGATGGTAGCCTTGTCATTATGGAAGGTAGTGTGTTTTTGATATTTTTGTTATTCCAATGGATGGTAGCCTTGTCATTATGGAAGGTAGTCTGTTGTCATGATTTTTGTTACTCCAATTGATGGTAGCCTTGTCATTATGGAAGGTATTCTATTGTTGAGATTTTAGTTACGCCAATGGATGGTAGACTTGTCATTATGGAAGGTAGTCTTTTGTCGTGATTTTTGTTACTCTAAGGGATTGTAGCCTTGTCGTTAGGGAAGGTAGTTTGTTGTTGATATCTTTGTTACTCCAATGGACGGTAGCCTAATCATTATAGTAGGTAGTCTATTGTCGAGATTTTTGTTTCTCTAAGGGATGGTAGCCTCGTCATTATGGAAGGTTGTCATTTGTCGAGATTTTTGTTACTCCATTAGATGGTAGCCTTGTCGTTATGGAAGGTAGTATGTTGTCGATATTATTGTTATTCCAATGGATGATATCCTAGTCATTATGGAAGGTAGTCTATTGTCGAGATTTTTGTTACTCCATTAGATGGTAGCCTTGTCATTATGGAAGGTAGTGTGTTGTCGATATTTTTGTTATCCCAATGGATGATAGCCTTTTCATTATGGAAGGTAGTCTATTGTCGTGATTTTTGTTACTCCAATGGATGGTAGCCTTGTCGTTATTGAAGGTAGTCTGTTGTCGATATCTTTGTTACTCCAATGGATGGTAGCCTAGTCATTTTGGAAGGTAGTCTGTTGCCGAGATTTTTGTTAGTCTAAGGGATGGTAGCCTTGTCATTATGGAAGGTAGTCTGTTGTCGATATTTTTGTTATTCCAATGGATGGTAGCCTTTTCATTATGGAAGGTAGTCTGTTGTCGATATTTTGGTTACTCCAATGGATGGTAGCCTTGTCATTATGGAAGGTAGTCTATTGTCGAGATTTTTGTTACTACAATGAATGGTAGCCTTGTCATTATGGAAGGTAGTACGTTGTCCATATCAATGTTACCCCAATGGATGGTATCCTTTTCATTAATGAAGGTAGTCTTTTGTCGTGATTTTTGTTACTCTAAGGGATTATAGCCTTGTCGTTATGGAAGGTATTTTGTTGTCGATATCTTTGTTACTCCAATGGATGGTAGCCTAGTCATTATGGAAGGTAGTCTGTTGGCGAAATTTTTGTTTCTCTAAGGGATGGTAGCCTTGTCATTATGGAAGGTAATGTATTTTCGATATTTTTGTTAGTCCAATGGATGGTAGACTTGTCGTTATGGAAGATAATTTGTTGTCGAGATTTTTGTTACTCCATTGGATGGTAGCCTTGTCATTATGGAAGGTAGTGTGTTGTCGAGATTTTATTTACTACAATGGATTGTAGCCTTGTCGTTATGGAAGGTAGTCTGTTGTCGATATCTTTGTTACTCCAATGGATGGTAGCCTAGTCATTATGGAAGGTAGTCTATTGTCAAGATTTTAGTTACTCTAATGGATGGTAGCCTTGTCATTATGGAAGGTAGTTTATTGTCGAGATTTTGTATACTCCAATGAATTGTAGCCATGTCTTTATGGAAGGTAGTCTCTTGTGGATATTTGGGTTACTCCAATGATGGTACCCTTGTCATTATGGAAGATAGTCTATTGTTGAGATTTTTGTTACTCCAACGGATGGTAGACTTTTCATTATTGAAGGTGGTGTGTTGTCGTGATTTTTGTTACTCTAAGGGATGGTAGCCTTGTCATTATGGAAGGTAGTATGTCGTCGTTATATTTGTTACTCCAATGGATGGTAGCCTTTTCATTATGGAAGGTAGTTTGTTGTCGAGATTTTTGTTATTCCAATGGATGGTAGCCTTGTCACTATGAAAGGTAGTCTATTGTCGGTATTTTTGTTACTATAATAGATTGTAGCCTTGTCATTATGGAAGGTAGTGTGTTGTCGAGATTTTTTTTACTCTAATGGATAGTATCCTAGTCATTATGGAAGGTAGTTTGTTGTCGAGATTTTTGTTACTTCATTGGATTGTAGCCTTGTCATTATGGAAGGTAGTGTGTTATCGATATTTTTGTTATTCCAATGGATGGTAGCCTAGTCTTTATGGAAGGTAGTCTATTGTCGAGATTTTTTATACTCCAAAGGATTGTAGCCTTGTCATTATGGAAGGTAGTCTGTTGTCGAGATTTTTTTTACTACAATGGATTGTAGCCTTGTCGTTATGGAAGGTAGTCTGTTGTCGATATCTTTGTTACTCCAATGGATGGTAGCCTAGTAATTAAGGAAGGTAGTTTGTTGTCGAGATTTTGATTACTCCAATGGATGGTAGCCTTGTCATTATAGAAGGTAGTGTGTTGTCGAGATTTTTTATACTCCAATGGATTGTAGCCTTGTCATTATAGAAGTTAGTGTGTTGTTGATATTTTTGTTATTCTAATGGATGGTAGCCTTGTCATTATGGAAGGTAGTCTATTGTCGTGAATTTTGGTACTCCAATGGATGGTAGCCTTGTCATTATTGAATGTATTCTATTGTTGAGATTTTTGTTACTCCAATGGATGGTAGACTTGTCATTATGGAAGTAGTGTGTTGTTGTGATTTTTATTACTCTAAGGGATGGTAGCCTTGTCATTATGGAAGGTAGTACGTTGTCCATATAAATGTTACTCCAATGGATGGTAGCCTTTTAATTAATGAAGGTAGTCTTTTGTCGTGATTTTTTTTACTCTAAGGGATTATAGCCTTGTCGTTATGGAAGGTAGTTTGCTGTCGATATCGTTGTTACTCCAATGGATGGTAGCCTAGTCATTATGGAAGGTAGTCTATTGTCGAGATTTTTGTTTCTCTAAGGGATGGTAGCCTTGTCATTATGGAAGGTAATGTATTTTCGATATTTTTGTAAGTCCAATGGATGGTAGTCTTGTCATTATGGAAGTTAGTCTGTTGTCGAGATTTTATTTACTACAATGGATTGTAGCCTTGTCGTTATGCAAGGTAGTCTGTTGTTGATATCTTTGTTACTCCAATGGATGGTAGCCTAGTCATTATGGAAGGTAGTCAGTTGTCGAGATTTTAGTTACTCCAATGGATGGTAGCCTTGTCATTATGGAAGGTAGTTTGTTGTCGAGATTTTGTATACTCCAATGAATTGTAGCCTTGTCTTTATGGAAGGTAGTCTCTTGTGGATATTTGGGTTACTCCAATGATGGTACCCTTGTCATTATGGAAGATAGTCTATTGTTGAGATTTTTGTTACTCCAATGGATGGTAGACTTTTCATTATGGAAGGTAGTGTGTTGTCGTGATTTTTGTTACTCTAAGGGATGGTAGCCTTGTCATTATGGAAGGTAGTATGTTGTCGATATCTTTGTTACTCCAACGGATGGTAGCCTTTTCATTATGGAAGGTAGTTTGTTGTCGAGATTTTTGTTATTACAATGGATAGTATCCTAGTCATTATGGAAGGTAGTCTGCTGTCGATATCTTTGTTACTCCAATGGATGGTATCCTAGTCATTATGGAAGGTAGTTTGTTGTCAAGATTTTTGTTACTCCATTGGATGGTAGCTTTGTCATTATGGAAAGTAGTGTGTTGTCGATATTTTTGTTATTCCAATGGATGGTAGCCTTGTCATTATGGAAGGTAGTCTATTGTCGTGAATTTTGGTACTCCAATGGATGGTAGCCTTGTCATTATGGAAGGTATTCTATTGTTGAGATTTTTGTTACTCCAATGGATGGTAGACTTGTGATTATGGAAGGTAGTGTGTTGTTGTGATTTATATTACTCTAAGGGATGGTAGCCTTGTCATTATGGAAGGTAGTATGTTGTCCATATCAATGTTACTCCAATGGATGGTAGCCTTTTCATTAATGAAGGTAGTCTTTTGTCGTGATTTTTGTTACTCTAAGGGATTATAGCCTTGTCGTTATGGAAGGTAGTTTGTTGTCGATATCTTTGTTACTCCAATGGATGGTAGCCTAGTCATTATGGAAGGTAGTCTGTTGTCGAGAATTTTTTTTCTCTAAGGGATGGTAGCCTTATCTTTATGGAAGGTAATGTATTTTCGATATTTTTGTTAGTCCAATGGATGGTAGTCTTGTCATTATGGAAGGTAGTCTGTTGTCGAGATTTTTGTTACTCCAATGGATGGTAGTCTTGTCATTATGGAAGGTAGTCTGTTGTCGAGATTTTATTTACTATAATGGATTGAAGCCTTGTCGTTATGGAAGGTAGTCTGTTGTCGATATCATTGTTACTCCAATGGATGGTAGCTTAGTCATTATGGAAGGTAGTCTGTTGTCGAGATTTTAGTTACTCCAATGGATGGTAGCCTTGTCATTATGGAAGGTAGTCTGTTGTCGATATTTTTGTAACTCTAATGGATGGTAGCCTTGTCATTATAGAAGTTAGTGTGTTGTCGATATTTTTGTTATTCTAATGGATGGTAGCCTTGTCATTATGGAAGGTAGTCTATTGTCGTGAATTTTGGTACTCCAATGGATGGTAGCCTTGTCATTATTGAATGTATTCTATTGTTGAGATTTTTGTTACTCCAATGGATGGTAGACTTGTCATTATGGAAGGTAGTGTGTTGTTGTGATTTTTATTACTCTAAGGGATGGTAGCCTTGTCATTATGGAAGGTAGTACGTTGTCCATATAAATGTTACTCCAATGGATGGTAGCCTTTTAATTAATGAAGGTAGTCTTTTGTCGTGATTTTTTTTACTCTAAGGGATTATAACCTTGTCGTTATGGAAGGTAGTTTGCTGTCGATATCGTTGTTACTCCAATGGATGGTATCCTAGTCATTATGGAAGGTAGTCTACTGTCGTGATTTTTTTTACTCCAATGGATGGTAGCCTTGTCGTTCTTGAAGGTAGTCTGTTGTCGATATCTTTGTTACTCCAATGGATGGTAGCCTAGTCATTATGGAAGGTAGTCTGTTGTCGAGATTTTTGTTAGTCTAAGGGATGGTATCCTTGTCATTATGGAAGGTAGTCTGTTGTCGATATTTTTGTTATTCCAATGAATGGTAGCCTTGTCATTATGGAAGGTAGTCTGTTGTCGATATTTTGGGTACTCCAATGGATGGTAGCCTTGTCATTATGGAAGGTAGTCTATTGTCGAGATTTTTGTTACTACAATGAATGGTAGCCTTGTCATTATGGAAGGTAGTTTGTTGTCGAGATTTTTGTTATTCCATTGGATAGTATCCTGGTCATTATGGAAGGTAGTCTGCTGTCGATATCTTTGTTACTCCAATGGATGGTATCCTAGTCATTATGGAAGGTAGTTTGTTGTCGAGATTTTTATTTCTCCATTGGATGGTAGCCTTGTCATTATGGAAGGTAGTGTGTTGTCGATATTTTTGTTATTCCAATGGATGGTAGCCTTGTCATTATGGAAGGTAGTTTGTTGTCGAGATTTTTGTTATTCCAATGGATGGTAGCCTTATCACTATGAAAGGTAGTCTATTGTCGGTATTTTTGTTACTATAATAGATTGTAGCCTTGTCATTATGGAAGGTAGTGTGTTGTCGAGATTTTTTTTACTCTAATGGATAGTATCCTAGTCATTATGGAAGGTAGTTTGTTGTCGAGATTTTTTTTACTTCATTGGATGGTAGCCTTGTCATTATGGAAGGTAGTGTGTTATCGATATTTTTGTTATTCCAATGGATGGTAGCCTAGTCATTATGGAAGGTAGTCTATTGTCGAGATTTTTGTTACTCCAATGGATGGTAGCCTTGTCATTATGGAAGGTAGTCTATTGTCGAGATTTTTTATACTCCAAAGGATTGTAGCCTTGTCATTATGGAAGGTAGTCTGTTGTCGAGATTTTTTTTTACTACAATGGATTGTAGCCTTGTCGTTATGGAAGGTAGTCTGTTGTCAATATCTTTGTTACTCTAATGGATGGTAGCCTAGTAATTATAGAAGGTAGTTTGTTGTCGACATTTTGATTACTCCAATGGATGGTAGCCTTGTCATTATGGAAGGTAGTGTGTTGTCGAGATTTTGTATACTCCAATGGATTGTAGCCTTGTCATTATGGAAGGTAGTCTCTTGTGGATATTTGGGTTACTCCAATGGATGGTAGCCTTGTCATTATGGAAGGTAGTTTGTTGTCGATATCTTTGTTACTCCAATGGATGGTAACCTAGTCATTATGGAAGGTAGTCTGTTGTCGAGATTTTTGTTTCTCTAAGGGATGGTAGCCTTTTCATTATGGAAGGTAATGTATTTTCGATATTTTTGTTAGTCCAGTGGATGGTAGACTTGTCATTATGGAAGGTAGTCTGTTGTCGAGATTTTATTTACTATAATGGATTGTAGCCTTGTCGTTATGGAAGGTAGTCTGTTGTCGATATCATTGTTACTCCAATGGATGGTAGCCTAGTCATTATGGAAGGTAGGTTGTTGTTTAGATTTTTGTTATTCCAATGGATAGTATCCTGGTCATTATGGAAGGTAGTCTGCTGTCGATATCTTTGTTACTCCAATGGATGGTATCCTAGTCATTATGGAAGGTAGTTTGTTGTCGAGATTTTTATTACTCCATTGGATGGTAGCCTTGTCATTATGGAAGGTAGTGTGTTGTCGATATTTTTGTTATTCTAATGGATGGTAGCCTTGTCATTATGGAAGGTAGTTTGTTGTCGAGATTTTTGTTATTCCAATGGATGGTAGCCTTATCACTATGAAAGGTAGTCTATTGTCGGTATTTTTGTTACTATAATAGATTGTAGCCTTGTCATTATGAAAAGTAGTGTGTTGTCGAGATTTTTTTTACTCTAATGGATAGTATCCAAGTCATTATGGAAGGTAGTTTGTTGTCGAGATTTTTGTTACTTCATTGGATGGTAGCCTTGTCATTATGGAAGGTAGTGTGTTATCGATATTTTTGTTATTCCAATGGATGGTAGCCTAGTCATTATGGAAGGTAGTCTATTGTCGAGATTTTTGTTACTCCAAAGGATTATAGCCTTGTCATTATGGAAGGGAGTCTGTTGTCGAGATTTTTTTGACTACAATGGATTGTAGCCTTGTCGTTATAGAAGGTAGTCTGTTGTCGATATCTTTGTTACTCCAATGGATGGTAGCCTAGTAATTATAGAAGGTAGTTTGTTGTCGAGATTTTGATTACTCCAATGGATGGTAGCCTTGTCATTATGGAAGGTAGTGTGTTGTCGAGATTTTGTATACTCCAATGGATTGTAGCCTTGTCATTATGGAAGGTAATCTCTTGTGGATATTTGGGTTACTCCAATGATGGTAGTCTTGTCATTATGGAAGGTAGTTTGTTGTCGATATCTTTGTTACTCCAATGGATGGTAGCCTAGTCATTATGGAAGGTAGTCTGTTGTCGACATTTTTGTTTCTCTAAGGGATGGTAGCCTTGTCATTATGGAAGGTAATGTATTTTCGATATTTTTGTTACTCCAATGGATGGTAGTCTTGTCATTATGGAAGGTAGTCTGTTGTCGAGATTTTATTTAATACAATGGATTGTAGCCTTGTCGTTATGGAAGGTAGTCTGTTGTCGATATCATTGTTACTCCAATGGATGGTAGCCTAGTCATTATGGAAGGTAGTTTGTTGTTGAGATTTTTGTTATTCCAATGGATGGTATCCTGGTCATTATGGAAGGTAGTCTGCTGTCGATATCTTTGTTACTCCAATGAATGGTATCCTAGTCATTATGGAAGGTAGTTTGTTGTCGAGATTTTTATTACTCCATTGGATGGTAGCCTTGTCATTATGGAAGGTAGTGTGTTGTCGATATTTTTGTTATTCTAATGGATGGTAGCCTTGTCATTATGGAAGGTAGTTTGTTGTCGAGATTTTTGTTATTCCAATGGATGGTAGCCTTATCACTATGAAAGGTAGTCTATTGTCGGTATTTTTGTTACTATAATAGATTGTAGCCTTGTCATTATGAAAGGTAGTGTGTTGTCGAGAATTTTTTTACTCTAATGGATAGTATCCTAGTCATTATGGAAGGTAGTTTGTTGTCGAGATTTTTGTTACTTCATTGGATGGTAGCCTTGTCATTATGGAAGGTAGTGTGTTATCGATATTTTTGTTATTCCAATGGATGGTAGCCTAGTCATTATGGAAGGTAGTCTATTGTCGAGATTTTTGTTACTCCAAAGGATTATAGCCTTGTCATTATGGAAGGGAGTCTGTTGTCGAGATTTTTTTTACTACAAGGGATTGTAGCCTTGTCGTTATAGAAGGTAGTCTGTTGTCGATATCTTTGTTACTCCAATGGATGGTAGCCTAGTAATTATAGAAGGTAGTTTGTTGTCGAGATTTTGATTACTCCAATGGATGGTAGCCTTGTCATTATGGAAGGTAGTGTGTTGTCGAGATTTTGTATACTCCAATGGATTGTAGCCTTGTCATTATGGAAGGTAATCTCTTGTGGATATTTGGGTTACTCCAATGATGGTAGCCTTGTCATTATGGAAGGTAGTTTGTTATCGATATCTCTGTTAATCCAATGGATGGTAGCCTAGTCATTATGGAAGGTAGTCTGTTGTCGACATTTTTGTTTCTCTAAGGGATGGTAGCCTTATCACTATGAAAGGTAGTCTATTGTCGGTATTTTTGTTACTATAATAGATTGTAGCCTTGTCATTATGGAAGGTAGTGTGTTGTCGAGATTTTTTTTACTCTAATGGATAGTATCCTAGTCATTATGGAAGGTAGTTTGTTGTCGAGATTTTTGTTACTTCATTGGATGGTAGCCTTGTCATTATGGAAGGTAGTGTGTTATCGATATTTTTGTTATTCCAATGGATGGTAGCCTAGTCATTATGGAAGGTAGTCTATTGTCGAGATTTTTGTTACTCCAATGAATGCTATCCTAGTCATTATGGAAGGTAGTTTGTTGTCGAGATTTTTATTACTCCATTGGATGGTAGCCTTGTCATTATGGAAGGTAGTGTGTTGTCGATATTTTTGTTATTCTAATGGATGGTAGCCTTGTCATTATGGAAGGTAGTTTGTTGTCGAGATTTTTGTTATTCCAATGGATGGTAGCCTTATCACTATGATAGGTAGTCTATTGTCGGTATTTTTGTTACTATAATAGATTGTAGCCTTGTCATTATGAAAGGTAGTGTGTTGTCGAGAATTTTTTTACTCTAATGGATAGTATCCTAGTCATTATGGAAGGTAGTTTGTTGTCGAGATTTTTGTTACTTCATTGGATGGTAGCCTTGTCATTATGGAAGGTAGTGTGTTATCGATATTTTTGTTATTCCAATGGATGGTAGCCTAGTCATTATGGAAGGTAGTCTATTGTCGAGATTTTTGTTACTCCAAAGGATTATAGCCTTGTCATTATGGAAGGGAGTCTGTTGTCGAGATTTTTTTTACTACAAGGGATTGTAGCCTTGTCGTTATAGAAGGTAGTCTGTTGTCGATATCTTTGTTACTCCAATGGATGGTAGCCTAGTAATTATAGAAGGTAGTTTGTTGTCGAGATTTTGATTACTCCAATGGATGGTAGCCTTGTCATTATGGAAGGTAGTGTGTTGTCGAGATTTTGTATACTCCAATGGATTGTAGCCTTGTCATTATGGAAGGTAATCTCTTGTGGATATTTGGGTTACTCCAATGATGGTAGCCTTGTCATTATGGAAGGTAGTTTGTTATCGATATCTCTGTTAATCCAATGGATGGTAGCCTAGTCATTATGGAAGGTAGTCTGTTGTCGACATTTTTGTTTCTCTAAGGGATGGTAGCCTTATCACTATGAAAGGTAGTCTATTGTCGGTATTTTTGTTACTATAATAGATTGTAGCCTTGTCATTATGGAAGGTAGTGTGTTGTCGAGATTTTTTTTACTCTAATGGATAGTATCCTAGTCATTATGGAAGGTAGTTTGTTGTCGAGATTTTTGTTACTTCATTGGATGGTAGCCTTGTCATTATGGAAGGTAGTGTGTTATCGATATTTTTGTTATTCCAATGGATGGTAGCCTAGTCATTATGGAAGGTAGTCTATTGTCGAGATTTTTGTTACTCCAATGGATGGTAGCCTTGTCTTTATGGAAGGGAGTCTATTGTCGAGATTTTTTATACTCCAAAGGATTGTAGCCTTGTTATTATGGAAGGTAGTTTGTTGTCGAGATTTTTTTAACTACAATGGATTGTAGCCTTGTCGTTATAGAAGGTAGTCTGTTGTCGATATCTTTGTTACTCCAATGGATGGTAGCCTAGTAATTATAGAAGGTAGTCTGTTGTCGAGATTTTGATTACTCCAATGCATGGTAGCCTTGTCATTATGGAAGGTAGTCTGTTGTCGAGATTTTGTATACTCCAATGGATTGTAGCCTTGTCATTATGGAAGGTAGTCTCTTGTGGATATTTGGGTTACTCCAATGGATGGTAGCCTTGTCATTATGGAAGGTAGTATGTTGTCGTGATTTTTGTTACTCTAATGGATGGTAGCCTTGTCGTTATTGAAGGTAGTCTGTTGTCGATATCTTTGTTACTCCAATGGATGGTAGCCTTGTCATTATGGAAGGTAGTCTGTTGTCGAGATTTTTGTTAGTCTAAGGGATGGTATCCTTGTCATTATGGAAGATAGTCTGTTGTCGATATTTTTGTTAATCCAATGGATGGTAGCCTTGTCATTATGGAAGGTAGTCTGTTGTCGATATTTTGGTTACTCCAATGGATGGTAGCCTTGTCATTATGGAAGGTAGTTTATTGTCGAGATTTTTGTTACTACAATGAATGGTAGCCTTGTCATTATGGAATGTAGTCTGTTGTCGAGATTTTTGTTACTACAATGGATAGTATCCTAGTCATTATGGAAGGTAGTCTGTTGTCGATATCTTTGTTACTCCAATGGATGGTATCCTAGTCATTATGGAAGGTAGTATGTTGTCGATATTTTTGTTACTCCATTGGATGGTAGCCTTGTCATTATGGAAGTTAGTGTGTTTTCGATATTTTTGTTATTCCAATGGATGGTAGCCTTGTCATTATGGAAGGTAGTCTATTGTCGTGAAATTTGGTACTCCAATGGATGGTACCCTTGTCATTATGGAAGGTAGTGTGTTGTTGTGATTTTTATTACTCTAAGGGATGGTAGCCTTGTCATTATGGAAGGTATTACGTTGTCCATATCAATGTTACTCCAATGGATGGTAGCCTTTTCATTAATGAAGGTAGTCTTTTGTCGTGATTTTTTTTACTCTAAGGGATTATAGCCTTGTCGTTATGGAAGGTAGTTTTTTGTCGATATCTTTGTTACTCCAATGGATGGTAGCATAGTCATTATGGAAGGTAGTCTGTTGTCGAGATTTTTGTTTCTCTAAGGGATGGTAGCCTTGTCATTATGGAAGGTAATGTATTTTCGATATTTTTGTTAGTCCAATGGATGGTAGACTTGTCATTATGGAAGGTAGTCTGTTGTCGAGATTTTATTTACTATAATGGATTGTAGCCTTGTCGTTATGGAAGGTAGTCTGTTGTCGATATCATTGTTACTCCAATGGATGGTAGCCTAGTCATTATGGAAGGTAGGTTGTTGTTTAGATTTTTGTTATTCCAATGGATAGTATCCTGGTCATTATGGAAGGTAGTCTGCTGTCGATATCTTTGTTACTCCAATGGATGGTATCCTAGTCATTATGGAAGGTAGTTTGTTGTCGAGATTTTTATTACTCCATTGGATGGTAGCCTTGTCATTATGGAAGGTAGTGTGTTGTCGATATTTTTGTTATTCTAATGGATGGTAGCCTTGTCATTATGGAAGGTAGTTTGTTGTCGAGATTTTTGTTATTCCAATGGATGGTAGCCTTATCACTATGAAAGGTAGTCTATTGTCGGTATTTTTGTTACTATAATAGATTGTAGCCTTGTCATTATGAAAAGTAGTGTGTTGTCGAGATTTTTTTTACTCTAATGGATAGTATCCAAGTCATTATGGAAGGTAGTTTGTTGTCGAGATTTTTGTTACTTCATTGGATGGTAGCCTTGTCATTATGGAAGGTAGTGTGTTATCGATATTTTTGTTATTCCAATGGATGGTAGCCTAGTCATTATGGAAGGTAGTCTATTGTCGAGATTTTTGTTACTCCAAAGGATTATAGCCTTGTCATTATGGAAGGGAGTCTGTTGTCGAGATTTTTTTGACTACAATGGATTGTAGCCTTGTCGTTATAGAAGGTAGTCTGTTGTCGATATCTTTGTTACTCCAATGGATGGTAGCCTAGTAATTATAGAAGGTAGTTTGTTGTCGAGATTTTGATTACTCCAATGGATGGTAGCCTTGTCATTATGGAAGGTAGTGTGTTGTCGAGATTTTGTATACTCCAATGGATTGTAGCCTTGTCATTATGGAAGGTAATCTCTTGTGGATATTTGGGTTACTCCAATGATGGTAGTCTTGTCATTATGGAAGGTAGTTTGTTGTCGATATCTTTGTTACTCCAATGGATGGTAGCCTAGTCATTATGGAAGGTAGTCTGTTGTCGACATTTTTGTTTCTCTAAGGGATGGTAGCCTTGTCATTATGGAAGGTAATGTATTTTCGATATTTTTGTTACTCCAATGGATGGTAGTCTTGTCATTATGGAAGGTAGTCTGTTGTCGAGATTTTATTTAATACAATGGATTGTAGCCTTGTCGTTATGGAAGGTAGTCTGTTGTCGATATCATTGTTACTCCAATGGATGGTAGCCTAGTCATTATGGAAGGTAGTTTGTTGTTGAGATTTTTGTTATTCCAATGGATGGTATCCTGGTCATTATGGAAGGTAGTCTGCTGTCGATATCTTTGTTACTCCAATGAATGGTATCCTAGTCATTATGGAAGGTAGTTTGTTGTCGAGATTTTTATTACTCCATTGGATGGTAGCCTTGTCATTATGGAAGGTAGTGTGTTGTCGATATTTTTGTTATTCTAATGGATGGTAGCCTTGTCATTATGGAAGGTAGTTTGTTGTCGAGATTTTTGTTATTCCAATGGATGGTAGCCTTATCACTATGAAAGGTAGTCTATTGTCGGTATTTTTGTTACTATAATAGATTGTAGCCTTGTCATTATGAAAGGTAGTGTGTTGTCGAGAATTTTTTTACTCTAATGGATAGTATCCTAGTCATTATGGAAGGTAGTTTGTTGTCGAGATTTTTGTTACTTCATTGGATGGTAGCCTTGTCATTATGGAAGGTAGTGTGTTATCGATATTTTTGTTATTCCAATGGATGGTAGCCTAGTCATTATGGAAGGTAGTCTATTGTCGAGATTTTTGTTACTCCAAAGGATTATAGCCTTGTCATTATGGAAGGGAGTCTGTTGTCGAGATTTTTTTTACTACAAGGGATTGTAGCCTTGTCGTTATAGAAGGTAGTCTGTTGTCGATATCTTTGTTACTCCAATGGATGGTAGCCTAGTAATTATAGAAGGTAGTTTGTTGTCGAGATTTTGATTACTCCAATGGATGGTAGCCTTGTCATTATGGAAGGTAGTGTGTTGTCGAGATTTTGTATACTCCAATGGATTGTAGCCTTGTCATTATGGAAGGTAATCTCTTGTGGATATTTGGGTTACTCCAATGATGGTAGCCTTGTCATTATGGAAGGTAGTTTGTTATCGATATCTCTGTTAATCCAATGGATGGTAGCCTAGTCATTATGGAAGGTAGTCTGTTGTCGACATTTTTGTTTCTCTAAGGGATGGTAGCCTTATCACTATGAAAGGTAGTCTATTGTCGGTATTTTTGTTACTATAATAGATTGTAGCCTTGTCATTATGGAAGGTAGTGTGTTGTCGAGATTTTTTTTACTCTAATGGATAGTATCCTAGTCATTATGGAAGGTAGTTTGTTGTCGAGATTTTTGTTACTTCATTGGATGGTAGCCTTGTCATTATGGAAGGTAGTGTGTTATCGATATTTTTGTTATTCCAATGGATGGTAGCCTAGTCATTATGGAAGGTAGTCTATTGTCGAGATTTTTGTTACTCCAATGGATGGTAGCCTTGTCTTTATGGAAGGGAGTCTATTGTCGAGATTTTTTATACTCCAAAGGATTGTAGCCTTGTTATTATGGAAGGTAGTTTGTTGTCGAGATTTTTTTAACTACAATGGATTGTAGCCTTGTCGTTATAGAAGGTAGTCTGTTGTCGATATCTTTGTTACTCCAATGGATGGTAGCCTAGTAATTATAGAAGGTAGTCTGTTGTCGAGATTTTGATTACTCCAATGCATGGTAGCCTTGTCATTATGGAAGGTAGTCTGTTGTCGAGATTTTGTATACTCCAATGGATTGTAGCCTTGTCATTATGGAAGGTAGTCTCTTGTGGATATTTGGGTTACTCCAATGGATGGTAGCCTTGTCATTATGGAAGGTAGTATGTTGTCGTGATTTTTGTTACTCTAATGGATGGTAGCCTTGTCGTTATTGAAGGTAGTCTGTTGTCGATATCTTTGTTACTCCAATGGATGGTAGCCTTGTCATTATGGAAGGTAGTCTGTTGTCGAGATTTTTGTTAGTCTAAGGGATGGTATCCTTGTCATTATGGAAGATAGTCTGTTGTCGATATTTTTGTTAATCCAATGGATGGTAGCCTTGTCATTATGGAAGGTAGTCTGTTGTCGATATTTTGGTTACTCCAATGGATGGTAGCCTTGTCATTATGGAAGGTAGTTTATTGTCGAGATTTTTGTTACTACAATGAATGGTAGCCTTGTCATTATGGAATGTAGTCTGTTGTCGAGATTTTTGTTACTACAATGGATAGTATCCTAGTCATTATGGAAGGTAGTCTGTTGTCGATATCTTTGTTACTCCAATGGATGGTATCCTAGTCATTATGGAAGGTAGTATGTTGTCGATATTTTTGTTACTCCATTGGATGGTAGCCTTGTCATTATGGAAGTTAGTGTGTTTTCGATATTTTTGTTATTCCAATGGATGGTAGCCTTGTCATTATGGAAGGTAGTCTATTGTCGTGAAATTTGGTACTCCAATGGATGGTACCCTTGTCATTATGGAAGGTAGTGTGTTGTTGTGATTTTTATTACTCTAAGGGATGGTAGCCTTGTCATTATGGAAGGTATTACGTTGTCCATATCAATGTTACTCCAATGGATGGTAGCCTTTTCATTAATGAAGGTAGTCTTTTGTCGTGATTTTTTTTACTCTAAGGGATTATAGCCTTGTCGTTATGGAAGGTAGTTTTTTGTCGATATCTTTGTTACTCCAATGGATGGTAGCATAGTCATTATGGAAGGTAGTCTGTTGTCGAGATTTTTGTTTCTCTAAGGGATGGTAGCCTTGTCATTATGGAAGGTAATGTATTTTCGATATTTTTGTTAGTCCAATGGATGGTAGACTTGTCGTTATGGAAGATAGTTTGTTGTCGAGATTTTTCTTACTCCAATGGATGGTAGTCTTATCATTATGGAAGGTAGTCTGTTGTCGAGATTTTATTTACTACATTGGATTGTACCCTTGTCGTTATGGAAGGTAGTCTGTTGTCGAGATTTTTTTTACTACAATGGATTGTAGCCTTGTCGTTATGGAAGGTAGTCTGTTGTGATAACTTTGTTACTCTAATGGATGGTAGCCTAGTAATTATGGAAAGTAGTCTGTTGTGGAGATTTTAGTTACTCCAATGGATTGTACCCTTGTCATTATGGAAGGTAGTCTATTGTTGTGATTTGTGTTAGTCCGATGGATGGTAGACTTGTCATTATGGAAGGTAGTGTGTTGTCGTGATTTTTGTTACTCTAAGGGATGGTAGCCTTGTCATTATGGAAGGTAGTATGTTGTCGATATGTTTGTTGCTCCAATGGATGGTAGCCTTTTCATTATGGAAGGTAGTTTGGTGTTGAGATTTTTCTTACTCTAAGGGATGGTAACCCTGTCATTATGGAACGTAGTCTGCTGTCGAGATTTTTGTTACTATAATAGATTGTGGCCTAGTCATTATGGAAGGTAGTGTGTTGTCGATATTTTTGTTACTCCAATTGTTGGTATCCTAGTCATTATGGAAGGTAGTCTGTTGTCGATATCATTGTTACTCTAATGTTTGGTAGCCTTTTCATTATGGAAGGTAGTCTTTGTCGTGATTTTTGTTACTCTAAGGGATTGTAGCCTTGTTATTATGGAAGGTAGTTTGTTGTCGATATCTTTGTTACTCCAATGGATGGTAGCCTAGTCATTATGGAAGGTAGTTTGTTGTCGAGATTTTTGTTTCTCTAAGGGATGGTGGCCTTGTCATTATGGAAGGTAATGTGTTTTCGATATTTTTCTTATTCCAATGGATGGTAGACTTGTCATTATGGAAGGTAGTCTCTTGTGGATATTTGGATTAATCCAATGATGGTACCCTTGTCATTATGGAAGATAGTCTATTGTTGTGATTTGTGTTACTCCGATGGATGGTAGACTTGTCATTATGGAAGGTAGTGTGTTGTCGTGATTTTTGTTACTCTAAGGGATGGTAGCCTTGTCATTATGGAAGGCAGTATTTTGTCGATATCTTTGTTACTCCAATGGATGGTAGCCTTTTCATTATAGAAGGTAGTCTGTTATCGAGATTTTTCTTACTCTAAGGGATGGTAACCTTGTCATTATGGAACGTAGTCTGTTTTCGAGATTTTTGTTATTCCAATGGATGGTAGCCTTGTCATTATGGAAGGTAATTTTTTGTCGAGATTATTGTTACTCCAATGGATGGTAGCCTTGTCATTATGGAAGGTAGTCTATTGTCGAGATTTTTGTTACTACAATGGATTGTAGCCTTGTCGTTATGGAAGGTAGTTTGTTGTCGATATCTTTGTTACTCCAATGGATGGTAGCCTAGTCATTATGGAAGGTAGTCTATTGTCGAGATTTTTATTACTCTAATAGATTGTAGCCTTGTCATTATGGAAGGTAGGGTGTTGTCGATATTTTTATTATTCCAATGGATGGTAGCCTTGTCATTATGGAAGGTAGTCTGTTGTCGAGATTTCTGTTACTGTAATGGATGGTAGCCTTGTCATCATGGAAGATAGTTTATTGTCGAGATTTTTGTTACTACAATGGATAGTAGCCTTGTCATTATGGAAGGTAGTATGTTGTCGAGTTTTTTGTTACTAAAAAGGATTGTAGCCTTGTCATTATGGAAGGTAGTTTGTTATCGATATCTTTGTTACTCCAATGGATGTTAGCCTAGTCATTATAAAAGGTAGTTTGTTGTCGAGATTTTAGTTATTCCAATGGATTGTAGCCTTGTCGTTATGGAAGGTAGACTGTTGTCGATATCTTTGTTACTCCAATGGACGGAAGCCTAGTCATTATGGAAGGTAGTCTGTTGTCGAGATTTTTTTTACTCTATGGGATGGTAGCCTTGTCATTATGGAAGGTAGTGTGTTGTCGATATTTTTGTTATTCCAATGGATGGTAGCCTTGTCATTATGGAAGGTAGTCTGTTCTCGAGATTTTTGTTACTACAATGGATGGTAGCCTTGTCATTATGGAAGGTAGTCTGTTGTCGAGATTTCTGTTACTGTAATGGATGGTAGACTTGTCATCATGGAAGGTAGTATGTTATCGAGATTTTTGTTACTACAATGGATTGTAGCCTTGTCATTATGGAAGGTAGTTTGTTTTCGATATCTTTGTTAATCCAATGGATGTTAGCCTAGTCATTATGAAAGGTAGTATGTTGTCGAGATTTTAGTTACTCCAATGGATTGTAGCCTTGTCGTTATGGAAGGTAGACTGTTGTTGATATCTTCGTTACTCCAATGGACGAAAGCCTAGTCATTATGGAAGGTAGTCTATTGTCGAGATTTTTGTTACTACAATGGATTTTAGACTTGTCGTTATGGAAGGTAGTCTATTGTGGAGATTTCTTATACTCCAAAGGATTGTAGCCTTGTCATTATGGAAGGTAGTCCATTATGGAGATTTTTGTTACTATAATGGATTGTAGACTTGTCGTTATGGAAGGTAGTATGTTGTCGATATCTTTGTTACTCCAATGGATGGAAGCCTAGTCAATATGGAAGGTAGTATGTTGTCGATATTTTTGTTACTCTAAGGGATGGTAGCCTTGTCATTATGGAAGGTAGTGTGTTGTCGATATTTTTGTTATTCCAATGGATGGTAGCCTTGTCATTATGGAAGGTAGTCTGTTGTCGAGATTTTTGTTACTCCAATGAATGGTAGCCTTATCATCATGGAAGGTAGTCTATTGTCGATATTTTTGTTACTTCAATGGATGGTAGCCTTGTCATTATGGAAGGTAGTGTGTTGTCGATATTTTTGTTACTACAATGGATTGTAGACTTGTCGTTATGGAACGTAGTCAATTGTCGAGATTTCTTATACTCCAAAGGATTGTAGCCTTGTCATCATGAAAGGTAGTCCATTGTCGAGATTTTTGTTACTCTATGGGATGGTAGCCTTGTCATTATGGAAGGTAGTGTGTTGTCGATATTTTTGTTATTCCAATGAATGGTAGCCTTGTCATTATGGAAGGTAGTCTGTTGTCGAGATTTTTGTTACTACAATGGATGGTAGCCTTGTCATTATAGAAGGTAGTCTATTGTCGAGATTTTTGTTACTACAATGGATGGTAGTCTTGTCATTATGGAAGGTAGTCTGTTGTCGAGATTTTTGTTACTACAATGGATGGTAGCCTTGTCGTTATAGAAGGTAGTCTATTGTCGAGATTTTTGTTACTACAATGGATGGTAGTCTTGTCATTATGGAAGGTAGTCTGTTGTCGAGATTTTTGTTACTACAATGGATTGTAGCCTTGTCGTTATGGAAGGTAGTCTGTTGTCGATATCTTTGTTACTCTAATGGATGGTAGCCTAGTTATTATGGAAGGTAGTCTGTTGTCGAGATTTTAGTTACTCCAATGGATTGTAGCCTTGTCGTTATGGAAGGTAGACTGTTGTCGATATCTTTGTTACTCCAATGGACGAAAGCCTATTCATTATAGAAGGTAGTCTATTGTCGAGATTTCTTATACCCCAAAGGATTGTAGCCTTGTCATTATGGAAGGTAGTCCATTGTGGAGATTTTTGTTACTACAATGGATTGTAGAGTTGTCGTTATGGAAGGTTGTCTGTTGTCGATATCTTTGTTACTCCAATGGATGGAAGCCTAGTCATTATGGAAGGTAGTCTGTTGTCGAGATTTTTGTTACTCTAAGGGATGGTAGCCTTGTCATTATGGAAGGTAGTTTGTTGTCGATATTTTTGTTATTCCAATGGATGTTAGCCTTGTCATTATGGAAGGTAGTCTGTTATCGAGATTTTTGTTATTCCAATGGATGGTAGCCTTGTCATCATGGAAGGTAGTCTATTGTCCATATTTTAGCACTACAATGGATGGTAACCTTGTCATTATGGAAGGTAGTCTATTGTCGAGATTTCTTATACTCCAAAGGATTGTAGCCTTGTCATTATGGAAGGTAGTCCATTGTCGAGATTTTTGTTACTACAATGGATTGTAGCCTTGTCGTTATGGAAGGTAGTCTGTTGTCGATATCTTTGATACTCCAATGGATGGAAGCCTAGTCATTATGGAAGGTAGTCTGTTGTCGAGATTTTTGTTACTCTATGGGATGGTAGCCTTGTCATTATGGAAGATAGAGTGTTGTCGATATTTTTGTTATTCCAATGGATGGTAGCCTTGTCATTTTGGAAGGTAGTATGTTGTCGAGTTTTCTGTTACTCCAATGGATGGTAGCCTTGTCATCATGGAAGGTAGTCTATTGTCGAGATGTTTGTTACTAAAATGGATGGTAGCCTTGTCATTATGAAAGGTAGTCTGTTGTCGAGATTTTTGTTACTACAATTGATTGTAGCCTTGTCGTTATGGAAGGTAGTTTGTTGTCGATATCTTTGTTACTCCAATGGATGGTAGCCTAGTCATTATGGAAGTTAGTTTGTTGTCAAGATTTTGTATACTCCAATGGATTGTAGCCTTGAAATTATGGAAGGTAGTTTCTTGTGGATATTTGGGTTAATCCAATGATGGTAACCTTGTCATTATGGAAGATAGTCTATTGTTGTGATATATGTTACTCCGATGGATGGTTTACTTGTCATTATGGAAGGTAGTGTGTTGTCGTGATTTTTGTTACTCTAAGGGTTGGTAGCCTTGTCATTATGGAAGGTAGTATGTTGTCAATATCTTTGTTACTCCAATGGATGGTAGCCTTTTCATTATGGAAGGTAGTTTGCTGTTGAGATTTTTCTTACTTCAAGGGACGGTAACCCTGTCATTATGGAACGTAGTCTGTTGTCGAGATTTTTGTTATTCCTATGGACGGTAGCCTTGTCATTATGAAAGGTAGTCTATTGTCGATATATTTGTTACTATAATAGATTGTAGCCTAGTCATTATGGAAGGTAGGTTATTGTCGAGATTTTTGTTACTCCAATGGATGGTATCCTAGTAATTATGGAAGGTAGTCTATTGTCGAGATTTTTGTTACTCTAAGGGATGGTAGCCTTGTCATTATGGAAGGTAGTATTTCATCGATATCTTTGTTACTCCAATGGATGGTAGCCTTTTCATTACGGAAGGTAGTCTTTGTCGTGATTTTTGTTACTCTAAGGGATTGTAGCCTAGTCGTTATGGAAGGTAGTTTGTTGTCGATATCTTTGTTACTCCAATGGATGGTAGCCTAGTCATTATAGAAGGTAGTCTGTTGTCGAGATTTTTGTTTCTCTAAGGGATGGTAGCCTTGTCATTATGGAAGGTAGTGTGTTGTCGATATTTTTCTTATTCCAATGGATGGTAGCCTTGTCATTATGGAAGGTAATTTGTTGTCGAGATTTTTGTTACTCCAATGGATGGTAGCCTTGTCATTATGGAAGGTAGTCTATTGTCGATATTTTTGTTACTACAATGGATTATAGCCTTGTCGTTATGGAAGGTAGTTTGTGGTTGATATCTTTGTTACTCTAATGGATGGTAGCCTAGTCATTATGGAAGGTAGTCTATTGTCGAGATTTTAGTTACTCTAATAGATTGTAGCCTTGTCATTATGAAAGGTAGGGTGTTGTCGATATTTTTATTGTTCCAATGGATGGTAGCCTTGTCATTATGGAAGGTAGTCTGTTGTCGAGATTTCTGTAACTGCAATGGATGGTAGCCTTGTCATCATGGAAGGTAGTCTATTGTCGAGATTTTTGTTACTACAATGGATGGTAGCCTTGTCATTATGGAAGGTAGTCTGTTGTCGAGATTTTGGTTACTACAATGGGTTGTAGCCTTGTCGTTATGGAAGGTAGTTTGTTGTCGATATCTTTGTTACTCCAATGGATGCTAGCCTAGTCATTATGGAAGGTAGTCTGTTGTCGAGATTTTTGTTAGTTTAAGGGATGGTAGCCTTGTCATTATGGAAGGTAGTGTGATGTCGATATTTTTGTTATTCCAATGGATGGTAGCCTTGTCATTATGGAAGGTAGTTTGTTGTACAGATTTTTGTTACTCCAATGGATGGTAGCCTTGTCATTATGGAAGGTAGTCTATTGTCTAGATTTTTGTTACTACAATGGATGGTAGTCTTTTCATTATGGAAGGTAGTTTGTTGTCGAGATTTTTGTTACTACAATGGATTGTAGCCTTGTTGTTATGGAAGGTAGTCTGTTGTCGATATCTTTGTTACTCCAATGGATGGTAGCCTAGTCATTCTGGAAGGTAGTCTGTTGTCGAGATTTTTGTTACTACAATGGATTGTAGCCTTGTCGTTATGGAAGGTAGTCTGTTGTCGATATCTTTGTTACTCTAATGGATGGTAAACTAGTCATTATGGAAGGTAGTCTATTGTCGAGATTTTTGTTACTACAATGGATTTTAGACTTGTCGTTATGGAAGGTAGTCTATTATCAAGATTTCTTATCCTCCAAAGGATTGTAGCCTTGTCATTATGGAAGGTAGTCCATTGTGGAGATTTTTGTTACTACAATGGATTGTAGACTTGTCGTTATGGAAGGTAGTTTGTTGTCGATATCTTTGTTACTCCAATGGATGGAAGCCTAGTCATTATGGAAGGTAGTCTGTTGTCGTGATTTTTGTTACTCTAAGGGATTTTAGCCTTGTCGTTATGGAAGGTAGTTTGTTGTCGATATCTTTGTTATTCCAATGGATGGTAGCCTAGTCATTATAGAAGGTAGTCTGTTGTCGAGATTTTTGTTTCTCTAAGGGATGGTAGCCTTGTCATTATGGAAGGTAGTGTGTTGTCGATATTTTTGGTTATTCCAATGGATGGTAGCCTTGTCATTATGGAAGGTAATTTGTTGTCGAGATTTTTGTTACTCCAATGGATGGTAGCCTTGTCATCATGGAAGGTAGTCTATTGTCGATATTTTTGTTACTACAATGGATTGTAGCCTTGTCGTTATGGAAGGTAGTTTGTGGTTGATATCTTTGATACTATAATGGATGGTAGCCTAGTCATTATGGAAGGTAGTCTATTGTCGAGATTTTAGTTACTCTAATAGATTGTAGCCTTGTCATTATGGAAGGTAGGGTGTTGTCGATATTTTTATTATTCCAATGGATGGTAGCCTTGTCATTATGCAAGGTAGTCTGTTGTTGAGATTTCTGTTACTGCAATGGATGGTAGCCTTGTCATCATGGAAGGTAGTCTATTGTCGAGATTTTTGTTACTACAATGGATGGTAGCCTTATCATTATGGAAGGTAGTCTGTTGTCGAGATTTTGGTTACTACAATGGATTGTAGCCTTGTCGTTATGGAAGGTAGTTTGTTGTCGATATCTTTGTTACTCCAATGGATGGTAGCCTAGTCATTATGGAAGGTAGTGTGTTGTCGAGATTTTTGTTAGTTTAAGGGTTGATAGCCTTGTCATTATGGAAGGTAGTGTGTTGTCGATATTTTTGTTATTCCAATGGATGGTAGCCTTGTCATTATGGAAGGTAGTTTGTTGTACAGATTTTTGTTACTCCAATGGATGGTAGCCTTGTCATTATGGAAGGTAGTCTATTGTCTAGATTTTTGTTACTACAATGGATGGTAGTCTTTTCATTATGGAAGGTAGTTTGTTGTCGAGATTTTTGTTACTACAATGGATTGTAGCCTTGTTGTTATGGAAGGTAGTCTGTTGTCGATATCTTTGTTACTCCAATGGATGGTAGCCTAGTCATTCTGGAAGGTAGTCTGTTGTCGAGATTTTTGTTACTACAATGGATTGTAGCCTTGTCGTTATGGAAGGTAGTCTGTTGTCGATATCTTTGTTACTCTAATGGATGGTAAACTAGTCATTATGGAAGGTAGTCTATTGTCGAGATTTTTGTTACTACAATGGATTTTAGACTTGTCGTTATGGAAGGTAGTCTATTGTCAAGATTTCTTATCCTCCAAAGGATTGTAGCCTTGTCATTATGGAAGGTAGTCCATTGTGGAGATTTTTGTTACTACAATGGATTGTAGACTTGTCGTTATGGAAGGTAGTTTGTTGTCGATATCTTTGTTACTCCAATGGATGGAAGCCTAGTCATTATGGAAGGTAGTCTATTGTCGTGATTTTTGTTACTCTAAGGGATTTTAGCCTTGTCGTTATGGAAGGTAGTTTGTTGTCGATATCTTTGTTATTCCAATGGATGGTAGCCTAGTCATTATAGAAGGTAGTCTGTTGTCGAGATTTTTGTTTCTCTAAGGGATGGTAGCCTTGTCATTATGGAAGGTAGTGTGTTGTCGATATTTTTGGTTATTCCAATGGATGGTAGCCTTGTCATTATGGAAGGTAATTTGTTGTCGAGATTTTTGTTACTCCAATGGATGGTAGCCTTGTCATCATGGAAGGTAGTCTATTGTCGATATTTTTGTTACTACAATGGATTGTATCCTTGTCGTTATGGAAGGTAGTTTGTGGTTGATATCTTTGATACTATAATGGATGGTAGCCTAGTCATTATGGAAGGTAGTCTATTGTCGAGATTTTAGTTACTCTAATAGATTGTAGCCTTGTCATTATGGAAGGTAGGGTGTTGTCGATATTTTTATTATTCCAATGGATGGTAGCCTTGTCATTATGCAAGGTAGTCTGTTGTTGAGATTTCTGTTACTGCAATGGATGGTAGCCTTGTCATCATGGAAGGTAGTCTATTGTCGAGATTTTTGTTACTACAATGGATGGTAGCCTTATCATTATGGAAGGTAGTCTGTTGTCGAGATTTTGGTTACTACAATGGATTGTAGCCTTGTCGTTATGGAAGGTAGTTTGTTGTCGATATCTTTGTTACTCCAATGGATGGTAGCCTAGTCATTATGGAAGGTAGTGTGTTGTCGAGATTTTTGTTAGTTTAAGGGTTGATAGCCTTGTCATTATGGAAGGTAGTGTGTTGTCGATATTTTTGTTATTCCAATGGATGGTAGCCTTGTCATTATGGAAGGTAGTTTGTTGTACAGATTTTTGTTACTCCAATGGATGGTAGCCTTGTCATTATGGAAGGTAGTCTATTGTCTAGATTTTTGTTACTACAATGGATGGTAGTCTTTTCATTATGGAAGGTAGTTTGTTGTCGAGATTTTTGTTACTACAATGGATTGTAGCCTTGTTGTTATGGAAGGTAGTCTGTTGTCGATATCTTTGTTACTCCAATGGATGGTAGCCTAGTCATTCTGGAAGGTAGTCTGTTGTCGAGATTTTTGTTACTACAATGGATTGTAGCCTTGTCGTTATGGAAGGTAGTCTGTTGTCGATATCTTTGTTACTCTAATGGATGGTAAACTAGTCATTATGGAAGGTAGTCTATTGTCGAGATTTTTGTTACTACAATGGATTTTAGACTTGTCGTTATGGAAGGTAGTCTATTGTCAAGATTTCTTATCCTCCAAAGGATTGTAGCCTTGTCATTATGGAAGGTAGTCCATTGTGGAGATTTTTGTTACTACAATGGATTGTAGACTTGTCGTTATGGAAGGTAGTTTGTTGTCGATATCTTTGTTACTCCAATGGATGGAAGCCTATTCATTATGAAAGGTAGTCTGTTGTCGTGATTTTTGTTACTCTAAGGGATTTTAGCCTTGTCGTTATGGAAGGTAGTTTGTTGTCGATATCTTTGTTATTCCAATGGATGGTAGCCTAGTCATTATAGAAGGTAGTCTGTTGTCGAGATTTTTGTTTCTCTAAGGGATGGTAGCCTTGTCATTATGGAAGGTAGTGTGTTGTCGATATTTTTGGTTATTCCAATGGATGGTAGCCTTGTCATTATGGAAGGTAATTTGTTGTCGAGATTTTTGTTAATCCAATGGATGGTAGCCTTGTCATCATGGAAGGTAGTCTATTGTCGATATTTTTGTTACTACAATGGATTGTAGCCTTGTCGTTATGGAAGGTAGTTTGTGGTTGATATCTTTGATACTCTAATGGATGGTAGCCTAGTCATTATGGAAGGTAGTCTATTGTCGAGATTTTAGTTACTCTAATAGATTGTAGCCTTGTCATTATGGAAGGTAGGGTGTTGTCGATATTTTTATTATTCCAATGGATGGTAGCCTTGTCATTATGGAAGGTAGTCTGTTGTTGAGATTTCTGTTACTGCAATGGATGGTAGCCTTGTCATCATGGAAGGTAGTCTATTGTCGAGATTTTTGTTACTACAATGGATGGTAGCCTTATCATTATGGAAGGTAGTCTGTTGTCGAGATTTTGGTTACTACAATGGATTGTAGCCTTGTCGTTATGGAAGGTAGTTTGTTGTCGATATCTTTGTTACTCCAATGGATGGTAGCCTAGTCATTATGGAAGGTAGTGTGTTGTCGAGATTTTTGTTAGTTTAAGGGTTGATAGCCTTGTCATTATGGAAGGTAGTGTGTTGTCGATATTTTTGTTATTCCAATGGATGGTAGCCTTGTCATTATGGAAGGTAGTTTGTTGTACAGATTTTTGTTACTCCAATGGATGGTAGCCTTGTCATTATGGAAGGTAGTCTATTGTCTAGATTTTTGTTACTACAATGGATGGTAGTCTTTTCATTATGGAAGGTAGTTTGTTGTCGAGATTTTTGTTACTACAATGGATTGTAGCCTTGTTGTTATGGAAGGTAGTCTGTTGTCGATATCTTTGTTACTCCAATGGAAGGTAGCCTAGTCATTATGGAAGGTAGTCTGTTGTCGAGATTTTAGTTACTCCAATCGATTGTAGCCTTGTCGTTATGGAAGGTAGACTGTTGTCGATATCTTTGTTACTCCAATGGACTGAACCCTAGTCATTATGGAAGGTAGTCTATTGTCGAGATTTTTGTTACTACAATGGATTTTAGACATGTCGTTATGGAAGGTAGTCTATTGTCGAGATTTCTTATACTCCAAAGGATTGTAGCCTTGTCATTATGGAAGGTAGTCCATTGTGGAGATTTTTGTTACTACAATGGATTGTAGACTTGTCGTTATGGAAGGTAGTCTGTTGTCGATATCTTTGTTACTCCAATGGATGGAACCTAGTCATTATGGAAGGTAGTCTGTTGTCGAGATTTTTGTTACTCTAAGGGATGGTAGCCTTGTCATTATGGAAGGTAGTGTGTTGTCGATAGTTTTGTTATTCCAATGGATGGTAGCTTTGTCATTATGGAAGGTAGTTTGTTGTCGAGATTTTTGTTACTCCAATGGATGGTAACCTTGTCATCATGGAAGGTAGTCTATTGTCGAGATTTTTGTTACTACAATGGATGGTAGCCTTGTCATTATGGAAGGTAGTCTGTTGTCGAGATTTTTGTTACTACAATGGATTGTAGACTTGTCGTTATGGAAGGTAGTCTATTGTCGAGATTTTTTATACTCCAAAGGATTGTAGCCTTGTCATTATGGAAGGTAGTCCATTGTCGAGATTTTTGTTACTACAATGGATTATAGCCTTGTAATTTTGGAAGGTAGTCTATTGTCGAGATTTTTGTTACTACAATGGATTTTAGACATGTCGTTATGGAAGGTAGTCTATTGTCGAGATTTCTTATACTCCAAAGGATTGTAGCCTTGTCATTATGGAAGGTAGTCCATTGTGGAGATTTTTGTTACTACAATGGATTGTAGACTTGTCGTTATGGAATGTAGTCTGTGGTCGATATCTTTGTTACTCCAATGGATGGAAGCCTAGTCATTATGGAAGGTAGTCTATTGTCGAGATTTTTGTTACTCTAAGGGATGGTAGCCTTGTCATTATGGAAGGTAGTATGTTGTCGATAGTTTTGTTATTCCAATGGATGGTAGCTTTGTCATTATGGAAGGTAGTTTGTTGTCGAGATTTTTGTTACTCCAATGGATGGTAACCTTGTCATCATGGAAGGTAGTCTATTGTCGAGATTTTTGTTACTACAATGGATGGTAGCCTTGTCATTATGGAAGGTAGTCTGTTGTCGAGATTTTTGTTACTACAATGGATTGTAGACTTGTCGTTATGGAAGGTAGTCTATTGTCGAGATTTCTTATACTCCAAAGGATTGTAGCCTTGTCATTATGGAAGGTAGTCCATTGTCGAGATTTTTGTTACTACAATGGATTGTAGCCTTGTAATTATAGAAGGTAGTCTGTTGTCGATATCTTTGATACTCCAATGGATGGAAGCCTAGTTATTATGGAAGGAAGTCTATTGTCGATATTTTTGTTACTACAATGGATTGTAGCCTTGTCGTTATGGAAGGTCGTTTGTGGTTGATATCTTTGTTACTCTAATGGATGGTAGCCTAGTCATTATGGAAGGTAGTCTATTGTCGAGATTTTAGTTACTCTAATAGATTGTAGCCTTGTCATTATGGAAGGTAGGGTGTTGTCGATATTTTTATTATTCCAATGGATGGTAGCCTTGTCATTATGGAAGGTAGTCTGTTTTCGAGATTTCTGTTACTGCAATGGATGGTAGCCTTGTCATCATGGAAGGTAGTCTATTGTCGAGATTTTTGTTACTACAATGGATGGTAGCCTTGTCATTATGGAAGGTAGTCTCTTGTCGAGATTTTGGTTACTACAATGGATTGTAGCCTTGTCTTTATGGAAGGTAGTTTGTTGTCGATATCTTTATTACTCCAATGGATGGTAGCCTAGTCATTATGGAAGGTAGTCTGTTGTCGAGATTTTTGTTAGTTTAAGGGATGGTAGCCTTGTTATTATGGAAGGTAGTGTGTTGTCGATATCTTTGTTACTCCAATGGATGGTAGCCTTGTCATTATGGAAGGTAGTCTATTGTCTAGATTTTTGTTACTACAATGGATGGTAGTCTTTTCATTATGGAAGGTAGTTTGTTTTCGAGATTTTTGTTACTATAATGGATTGTAGCCTTGTTGTTATGGAAGGTAGTCTGTTGTCGATATCTTTGTTACTCCAATGGATGGTAGCCTAGTCATTATGGAAGGTAGTCTGTTGTCGAGATTTTAGTTACTCCAATGGATTGTAGCCTTGTCGTTATGGAAGGTAGACTGTTGTCGATATCTTTGTTACTCCAATGGACTGAACCCTTGTCATTATGGAAGGTAGTCTATTGTCGAGATTTTTGTTACTACAATGGATTTTAGACTTGTCGTTATGGAAGGTAGTCTATTGTCGAGATTTCTTATACTCCAAAGGATTGTAGCCTTGTCATTATGGAAGGTAGTCTGTTGTCGATATCTTTGTTACTCCAATGGATGGAAGCCTAGTCATTATGGAAGGTAGTCTGTTGTCGTGATTTTTGTTACTCTAAGGGATTGTAGCCTTGTCGTTATGGAAGGTAGTTTGTTGTCGATATCTTTATTACTCCAATGGATGGTAGCCTAGTCATTATAGAAGGTAGTCTGTTGTCGAGATTTTTGTTTCTCTAAGGGATGGTAGCCTTGTCATTATGGAAGGTAGTGTGTTGTCGATATTTTTGTTATTCCAATGAATGGTAGCCTTGTCATTATGGAAGGTAATTTCTTGTCGAGATTTTTGTTACTCCAATGGATGGTAGCCTTGTCATTATGGAAGTTAGTCTATTGTCGATATTTTTGTTACTACAATGGATTGTAGCCTTGTCGTTATGGAAGGTAGTTTGTGGTTGATATCTTTGTTACTCTAATGGATGGTATCCTAGTCATTATGGAAGGTAGTCTATTGTCGAGATTTTAGTTACTCTAATAGATTGTAGCCTTGTCATTATGGAAGGTAGGGTGTTGTCGATATTTTTATTATTCCAATGGATGGTAGCCTTGTCATTATGGAAGGTAGTTTGTTATCGAGATTTCTGTTACTGCAATGGATGGTAGCCTTGTCATCATGGAAGGTAGTCTATTGTCGAGATTTTTGTTACTACAATGGATGGTAGCCTTGTCATTATGGAAGGTAGTGTGTTGTCGATATTTTTGTTATTCCAATGGATGGTAGCCTTGTCATTATGGAAGGTAGTTTATTGTAGAGATTTTTGTTACTCCAATGGATGGTAGCCTTGTCATTATGGAAGGTAGTCTATTGTCTAGATTTTTGTTACTACAATGGATGGTAGTCTTTTCATTATGGAAGGTAGTTTGTTGTCGAGATTTTTGTTACTATAATGGATTGTAGCCTTGTTGTTATGGAAGGTAGTCTGTTGTCGATATCTTTGTTACTCCAATGGATGGTGGCCTAGTAATTATGGAAGGTAGTCTGTTGTCGAGATTTTAGTTACTCCAATGGATTGTAGCCTTGTCGTTATGGAAGGTAGACTGTTGTCGATATCTTTGTTACTCCAATGGACTGAACCCTTGTCATTATGGAAGGTAGTCTATTGTCGAGATTTTTGTTACTACAATGGATTTTAGACTTGTCGTTATGGAAGGTAGTCTATTGTCGAGATTTCTTATACTCCAAAGGATTGTAGCCTTGTCATTATGGAAGGTAGTCCATTGTGTAGATTTTTGTTACTACAATGGATTGTAGACTTGTCGTTATGGAAGGTAGTCTGCTGTCGATATCTTTGTTACTCCAATGGATGGAAGCCTAGTCATTATGGAAGGTAGTCTGTTGTCGAGATTTTTGTTACTCTAAGGGATGGTAGCCTTGTCATTATGGAAGGTAGTGTGTTGTCGATAGTTTTGTTATTCCAATGGATGGTAGCCTTGTCATTATGGAAGGTAGTTTGTTGTCGAGATTTTTGTTACTCCAATGGATGGTAACCTTGTCATCATGGAAGGTAGTCTATTGTCGAGATTTTTGTTACTACAATGGATGGTAGCCTTGTCATTATGGAAGGTAGTCTTTTGTCGAGATTTTTGTTACTACAATGGATTGTAGACTTGTCGTTATGGAAGGTAGTCTATTGTCGAGATTTCTTATACTCCAAAGGATTGTAGCCTTGTCATTATGGAAGGTAGTCCATTGTCGAGATTTTTGTTACTACAATGGATTGTACCCTTGTCATTATGGAAGGTAGTCTGTTGTCGAATCTTTGATACTCCAATGGATGGAAGCCTAGTTATTATGGAAGGTAGTCTGTTGTCGAGATTTTTGTTACTCTATGGGATGGTAGCATTGTCATTATGGAAGGTAGTGTGTTGTCGATATTTTTGTTATTCCAATGGATGGTAGCCTTGTCATTATGAAAGGTAGTCTGTTGTCGAGATTTTTGTTACTCCAATGGATGATAGCCTTGTCATCATGGAAGGTAGTCTATTGTCGAGATTTTTGTTACTAAAATGGATGGTAGCCTTGTCATTATGAAAGGTAGTCTGATGTCGAGATTTTTTTTACTACACAGGATTGTAGCCTTGTCGTTATGGAAGGTAGACTGTTATCGATATCTTTGTTACTCCAATGGATGGTAGCCTAGTCATTATGGAAGGTAGTCTATTGTCGAGATTTTTGTTACTCTAATAGATTATAGCCTTGTCATTATGGAAGGTAGGGTGTTGTCGATATTTTTATTATTCCAATGGATGGTAGCCTTGTCATTATGCAAGGTAGTCTGTTGTCGAGATTTCTGTTACTACAATGGATGGTAGCCTTGTCATCATGGAAGGTAGTCTATTGTCGAGATTTTTGTTACAACAATGGATGGTAGCCTTGTCATTATGGAAGGTAGTCTGTTATCGAGATTTTTGTTACTACAATGGATTGTAGCGTTGTCGTTATGGAAGGTAGTTTGTTATCGATATCTTTGTTACTCCAATGTATGGCAGCCTAGTCATTATGGAAGTTAGTCTGTTGTCGAGATTTTTGTTAGTCTAAGGGATGGTAGCCTTGTCATTATGGAAGGTAGTGTGTTGTCGATATTTTTGTTATTCCAATGGATGGTAGCCTTGTCATTATGGAAGGTAGTTTGTTTTAGAGCTTTTTGTTACTCCAATGGATGGTAGCCTTGTCATTATGGAAGGTAGTCTATTGTCAAGATTTTTGTTACTGCAATGGATGGTAGCCTTGTCATCATGGAAAGTAGTTTGTTGCCGAGATTTTTGTTACTACAATGGATTGTAGCCTTGTCATTATGGAAGGTAGTCTGTTGTCGATATCTTTGATACTCCAATGGATGGAAGCCTAGTTATTATGGAAGGTAGTCTGTTGTCGAGATTTTTGTTACTCTATGGGATGGTAGCATTGTCATTATGGAAGGTAGTGTGTTGTCGATATTTTTGTTATTCCAATGGATGGTAGCCTTGCCATTATGAAAGGTAGTCTGTTGTCGAGATTTCTGTTACTCCAATGGATGGTAGCCTTGTCATCATGGAAGGTAGTCTATTGTCGAGATTTTTGTTACTAAAATGGATGGTAGCCTTGTCATTATGAAAGGTAGTCTATTGTCGAGATTTTTGTTACTACACAGGATTGTAGCCTTGTCGTTATGGAAGGTAGTCTGTTATCGATATCTTTGTTACTCCAATGGATGGTAGCCTAGTCATTATGGAAGGTAGTCTATTGTCGAGATTTTTGATACTCTAATAGATTGTAGCCTTGTCATTATGGAAGTTAGGGTGTTGTCGATATTTTTATTATTCCAATGGATGGTAGCCTTGTCATTATGGAAGGTAGTCTATTGTCGAGATTTCTGTTACTACAATGGATGGTAGCCTTGTCATCATGGAAGGTAGTCTATTGTCGAGATTTTTGTTACTACAATGGATGGTAGCCTTGTAATTATGGAAGGAAGTTTGTTGTCGAGATTTTTGATACTACAATGGATTGTAGCCTTGTCGTTATGGAAGGTAGCTTGTTGTCGATATCTTGGTTACTCCAATGGATGGTAGCCTAGTCATTATGGAAGGTAGTTTGTTGTCGAGATTTTTGCTAGTCTAAGGGATGGTAGCCTTTTCATTATGGAAGGTAGTGTGTTGTCGATATTTTTGTTATTCCAATGGATGGTAGCCTTGTCATTATTGAAGGTAGTTTGTTTTAGAGATTTTTGTTACTCCATTGGATGCTAGCCTTGTCATTATGGAAGGTAGTCTATTGTCGAGACTTTTGTTACTGCAATGGATGGTAGCCTTGTCATCATGGAAAGTAGTTTGTTGCCGAGATTTTTGTTACTACAATGGATTGTAGCCTTGTCGTTATGGAAGGTAGTCTATTGTCGATATCTTTGTTACTCCAATGGATTGTAGCCTAGTCATTCCGGAAGGTAGTCTATTGTAGAGATTTTTGTTACTCTAATAGATTGTAGCCTTGTCATTATGTAAGGTAGGGTGTTGTCGATATTTTTATTCTTCCAATGGATGGTAGCCTTATCATTATGGAAGGTATTCTGTTGTCGAGATTTCTGTTACTGCAATGGATGGTAGCCTTGTCATCATGGAAGGTAGTCTATTGTCGATATTTTTGTTACTACAATGGATTGTAGCCTTGTCATTGTGGAAGGTAGTCCGTTATGGAGATTTTTGTTACTATAATGGATTGTAGCCTTGTCGTTATGGAAGGTAGTCTGTTGTCGATATCTTTGTTACTCCAATGGATGGAAGCCTAGTCATTATGGAAGGTAGTCTGTTGTCGAAATTTTTGTTACTCTAAGGGATGGTAGCCTTGTCATTATGGAAGGTAGTGTGTTGTCTACATTTTTGGTATTCCAATGGATGGGAGCCTTGTCATAATGGAACATAGTCTGTTGTCGAGATTTTTGTTATTCCAATGGATGGTAGCCTTGTCATTATGAAAGGTAGTCTATTGTCGATATTTTTGTTACTATAATAGATTGCAGCCTTGTCATTATGGAAGGTAGTGTGTTGTCGAGATTTTTGTTACTCCAATGGATGTTATCCTAGTCATTATGGAAGGTAGTCTGCTGTCGAGATTTTTATTACTCTAAGGGATGGTAGCCTTGTCATTATGGAAGGTAGTATGTCATTGATATCTTTGTTACTCCAATGGATGGTAGCCTTTTCATTATGGAAGGTAGTCTTTTGTCGTGATTTTTGTTACTCTAAGGGTTTGTAGCCTTATCGTTATGGAAGGTAGTTTGTTGTCGATATCTTTGTTACTCCAATGGATGGTAGCCGAGTCATTATAGAAGGTAGTCTGTTGTCAAGATTATTGTTTCTCTAAGGGATGGTAGCCTTGTCATTATGGAAGGTAGTGTGTTGTCGATATTTTTGTTATTCCAATGGATGGTAGCCTTGTCATTATGGAAGGTAGTTTGTTGTCGAGATTTTTTTTACTCCAATGGATGGTAGCCTTGTCATTATGGAAGGTAGTCTATTGTCGAGATTTTTGTTACTACAATGGATGGAAGTCTTGTCATTATTGAAGGTAGTCTATTTTTGAGATTTTTGTTACTACAATGGATTGTAGCCTTGTCGTTATGGAAGGTAGTATGTTATCGATATCTTTGTTACTCCAATGGATGGTAGCCTAGTCATTATGGAAGGTAGTCTGTTGTCGAGATTTTAGTTACTCCAATGGATGGTAGCCTTGTCATTATGGAAGGTAGTCTATTGTTGAGATTTTTTATACTCCAAAGGATTGTAGCCTTGTCATTATGGAAGGTAGTCTATTGTAGAGATTTTTGTTACTATAATGGATTGTAGCCTTGTCGTTATGGAAGGTAGTCGATTGTTGATATCATTGTTACTCCAATGGATGGTAGCCTAGTCATTATGGAAGGTAGTCTATTGTCGAGATTTTTATTTATCTAATAGATTATAGCCTTGTCATTATGGAAGGTAGGGTGTTGTCTATATTTTTGTTATTCCAATGGATGGTAGCCTTGTAATTATGGAAGGTAGTCAGTGGTCGAGATTTCTGTTACTCCAATGGATGGTAGCCTTGTCATCATTTAAGGTAGTCTATTGTCGAGATTTTTGTTACTACAATGGATGGTAGCCTTGTCGTTATGGAAGGTAGTCTGTCGTCGAGATTTTTGTTACTACAATAGATTGTAGCCTTGTCGTTATGGAAGGTAGTTTGTTGTCGATATCTTTGTTACTCCAATGGATGGTAGCCTAGTCATTATGGAAGGTAGTCTGTTGTCGAGATTTTTTTGTTAGTCTAAGGGATGGTAGCCTTGTCATTATGGGAGGTAGTGTGTTGTCGATATTTTTGTTATTCCAATGGATGGTAGCCTTGTCATTATGGAAGGTAGTCTGTTGTCAAGATTTTTGTTACTCCAATGGATGGTAGCCTTGCTTCATGGAAGGTAGTCTATTGTCGAGATTTTTGTTACTACAATGGATGGTAGCCTTGTCATTATGGAAGGTAGTATGTTGTCGAGATTTTTGTTACTACAATGAATTGTAGCCTTGTCGTTATGGAAGGTAGTCTATTGTCGATATCTTTGTTACTCCAATGGATGGTATCCTAGTCATTATGGAAGGTAGTTTCTTGTCGAGATTTTTGTTACTCCATTGAATGGTATCCTAGTAATTATGCAAGGTAGTGTGTTGTCGATATTTTTGTTATTCCAATGGATGGTAGCCTAGTCATTATGGAAGGTAGTCTATTGTGGTGATTTTTGTTAGTCCAATGGATGGTAGCCATGTCATCATGGAGGGTATTCTATTATCGAGATTTTTGTTACTACAATGGATGGTAGCCTTGTCATTATGGAAGTTAGTCTGTTGTCGAGATTTTTGTTACTACAATGGATTGTAGACTTATCGTTATGGAAGGTAGTCTATTGTCGAGATTTCTTATACTCCAAAGGATTGTAGCCTTGTCATTATGGAAGGTAGTCCATTGTCGAGATTTTTGTTACTACAATGGATTGTACACTTGTCATTATGGAAGGTAGTCTGTTGTCGAATCTTTGATACTCCAATGGATGGAAGCCTAGTTATTATGGAAGGTAGTCTGTTGTCGAGATTTTTGTTACTCTATGGGATGGTAGCATTGTCATTATGGAAGGTAGTGTGTTGTCGATATTTTTGTTATTCCAATGGATGGTAGCCTTGTCATTATGAAAGGTAGTCTGTTGTCGAGATTTTTGTTACTCCAATGGATGATAGCCTTGTCATCATGGAAGGTAGTCTATTGTCGAGATTTTTGTTACTAAAATGGATGGTAGCCTTGTCATTATGAAAGGTAGTCTGATGTCGAGATTTTATTTACTACACAAGATTGTAGCCTTGTCGTTATGGAAGGTAGACTGTTATCGATATCTTTGTTACTCCAATGGATGGTAGCCTAGTCATTATGGAAGGTAGTCTATTGTCGAGATTTTTGTTACTCTAATAGATTATAGCCTTGTCATTATGGAAGGTAGGGTGTTGTCGATATTTTTATTATTCCAATGGATGGTAGCCTTGTCATTATGCAAGGTAGTCTGTTGTCGAGATTTCTGTTACTACAATGGATGGTAGCCTTGTCATCATGGAAGGTAGTCTATTGTCGAGATTTTTGTTACAACAATGGATGGTAGCCTTGTCATTATGGAAGGTAGTCTGTTATCGAGATTTTTGTTACTACAATGGATTGTAGCGTTGTCGTTATGGAAGGTAGTTTGTTATCGATATCTTTGTTACTCCAATGTATGGCAGCCTAGTCATTATGGAAGTTAGTCTGTTGTCGAGATTTTTGTTAGTCTAAGGGATGGTAGCCTTGTCATTATGGAAGGTAGTGTGTTGTCGATATTTTTGTTATTCCAATGGATGGTAGCCTTGTCATTATGGAAGGTAGTTTGTTTTAGAGCTTTTTGTTACTCCAATGGATGGTAGCCTTGTCATTATGGAAGGTAGTCTATTGTCAAGATTTTTGTTACTGCAATGGATGGTAGCCTTGTCATCATGGAAAGTAGTTTGTTGCCGAGATTTTTGTTACTACAATGGATTGTAGCCTTGTCATTATGGAAGGTAGTCTGTTGTCGATATCTTTGATACTCCAATGGATGGAAGCCTAGTTATTATGGAAGGTAGTCTGTTGTCGAGATTTTTGTTACTCTATGGGATGGTAGCATTGTCATTATGGAAGGTAGTGTGTTGTCGATATTTTTGTTATTCCAATGGATGGTAGCCTTGCCATTATGAAAGGTAGTCTGTTGTCGAGATTTCTGTTACTCCAATGGATGGTAGCCTTGTCATCATGGAAGGTAGTCTATTGTCGAGATTTTTGTTACTAAAATGGATGGTAGCCTTGTCATTATGAAAGGTAGTCTATTGTCGAGATTTTTGTTACTACACAGGATTGTAGCCTTGTCGTTATGGAAGGTAGTCTGTTATCGATATCTTTGTTACTCCAATGGATGGTAGCCTAGTCATTATGGAAGGTAGTCTATTGTCGAGATTTTTGATACTCTAATAGATTGTAGCCTTGTCATTATGGAAGTTAGGGTGTTGTCGATATTTTTATTATTCCAATGGATGGTAGCCTTGTCATTATGGAAGGTAGTCTATTGTCGAGATTTCTGTTACTACAATGGATGGTAGCCTTGTCATCATGGAAGGTAGTCTATTGTCGAAGTTTTTTGTTACTACAATGGATGGTAGCCTTGTAATTATGGAAGGTAGTTTGTTGTCGAGATTTTTGATACTACATCGGATAGTAGCCTTGTCGTTATGGAAGGTAGCTTGTTGTCGATATCTTGGTTACTCCAATGGATGGTAGCCTAGTCATTATGGAAGGTAGTTTGTTGTCGAGATTTTTGCTAGTCTAAGGGATGGTAGCCTTTTCATTATGGAAGGTAGTGTGTTGTCGATATTTTTGTTATTCCAATGGATGGTAGCCTTGTCATTATTGAAGGTAGTTTGTTTTAGAGATTTTTGTTACTCCATTGGATGCTAGCCTTGTTATTATGGAAGGTAGTCTATTGTCGAGATTTTTGTTACTGCAATGGATGGTAGCCTTGTCATCATGGAAAGTAGTTTGTTGCCAAGATTTTTGTTACTACAATGGATTGTAGCCTTGTCGTTATGGAAGGTAGTCTATTGTCGATATCTTTGTTACTCCAATGGATTGTAGCCTAGTCATTCCGGAAGGTAGTCTATTGTAGAGATTTTTGTTACTCTAATAGATTGTAGCCTTGTCATTATGTAAGGTAGCGTGTTGTCGATATTTTTATTCTTCCAATGGATGGTAGCCTTATCATTATGGAAGGTATTCTGTTGTCGAGATTTCTGTTACTGCAATGGATGGTAGCCTTGTCATCATGGAAGGTAGTCTATTGTCGATATTTTTGTTACTACAATGGATTGTAGCCTTGTCATTGTGGAAGGTAGTCCGTTATGGAGATTTTTGTTACTATAATGGATTGTAGCCTTGTCGTTATGGAAGGTAGTCTGTTGTCGGTATCTTTGTTACTCCAATGGATGGAAGCCTAGTCATTATGGAAGGTAGTCTGTTGTCGAAATTTTTGTTACTCTAAGGGATGGTAGCCTTGTCATTATGGAAGGTAGTGTGTTGTCTACATTTTTGGTATTCCAATGGATGGGAGCCTTGTCATAATGGAACATAGTCTGTTGTCGAGATTTTTGTTATTCCAATGGATGGTAGCCTTGTCATTATGAAAGGTAGTCTATTGTCGATATTTTTGTTACTATAATAGATTGCAGCCTTGTCATTATGGAAGGTAGTGTGTTGTCGAGATTTTTGTTACTCCAATGGATGTTATCCTAGTCATTATGGAAGGTAGTCTGCTGTCGAGATTTTTATTACTCTAAGGGATGGTAGCCTTGTCATTATGGAAGGTAGTATGTCATTGATATCTTTGTTACTCCAATGGATGGTAGCCTTTTCATTATGGAAGGTAGTCTTTTGTCGTGATTTTTGTTACTCTAAGGGTTTGTAGCCTTATCGTTATGGAAGGTAGTTTGTTGTTGATATCTTTGTTACTCCAATGGATGGTAGCCGAGTCATTATAGAAGGTAGTCTGTTGTCAAGATTATTGTTTCTCTAAGGGATGGTAGCCTTGTCATTATGGAAGGTAGTGTGTTATCGATATCTTTGTTACTCCAATGGATGGTAGCCTTGTCATTATGGAAGGTAGTCTGTTGTCGAGATTTTTTTTACTCCAATGGATGGTAGCCTTGTCATTATGGAAGGTAGTCTATTGTCGAGATTTTTGTTACTACAATGGATGGAAGTCTTGTCATTATTGAAGGTAGTCTATTGTCGAGATTTTTGTTACTACAATGGATTGTAGACTTGTCATTATGGAAGGTAGTCGATTGTTGATATCATTGTTACTCCAATGGATGGTAGCCTAGTCATTATGGAAGGTAGTCTATTGTCGAGATTTTTATTTATCTAATAGATTATAGCCTTGTCATTATGGAAGGTAGGGTGTTGTCTATATTTTTGTTATTCCAATGGATGGTAGCCTTGTAATTATGGAAGGTAGTCAGTGGTCGAGATTTCTGTTACTCCAATGGATGGTAGCCTTGTCATCATTTAAGGTAGTCTATTGTCGAGATTTTTGTTACTACAATGGATGGTAGCCTTGTCGTTATGGAAGGTAGTCTGTCGTCGAGATTTTTGTTACTACAATAGATTGTAGCCTTGTCGTTATGGAAGGTAGTTTGTTGTCGATATCTTTGTTACTCCAATGGATGGTAGCCTAGTCATTATGGAAGGTAGTCTGTTGTCGAGATTTTTGTTAGTCTAAGGGATGGTAGCCTTGTCATTATGGGAGGTAGTGTGTTGTCGATATTTTTGTTATTCCAATGGATGGTAGCCTTGTCATTATGGAAGGTAGTCTGTTGTCAAGATTTTTGTTACTCCAATGGATGGTAGCCTTGCATCATGGAAGGTAGTCTATTGTCGAGATTTTTGTTACTACAATGGATGGTAGCCTTGTCATTATGGAAGGTAGTATGTTGTCGAGATTTTTGTTACTACAATGAATTGTAGCCTTGTCGTTATGGAAGGTAGTCTATTGTCGATATCTTTGTTACTCCAATGGATGGTATCCTAGTCATTATGGAAGGTAGTTTCTTGTCGAGATTTTTGTTACTCCATTGAATGGTATCCTAGTAATTATGCAAGGTAGTGTGTTGTCGATATTTTTGTTATTCCAATGGATGGTAGCCTAGTCATTATGGAAGGTAGTCTATTGTGGTGATTTTTGTTAGTCCAATGGATGGTAGCCATGTCATCATGGAGGGTATTCTATTATCGAGATTTTTGTTACTACAATGGATGGTAGCCTTGTCATTATGGAAGTTAGTCTGTTGTCGAGATTTTTGTTACTACAATGGATTGTAGACTTATCGTTATGGAAGGTAGTCTATTGTCGAGATTTCTTATACTCCAAAGGATTGTAGCCTTGTCATTATGGAAGGTAGTCCATTGTCGAGATTTTTTTTACTACAATGGATTGTAGCCTTGTCGTTATGGAAGGTAGTCTGTTGTCGATATCTTTGATACTCCAATGGATGGAAGCCTAGTCATTATGGAAGGTAGTGTGTTGTCGAGATTTTTGTTACTCTATGGGATGGTAGCCTTGTCATTATGGAAGGTAGTGTGTTGTCGATATTTTTGTTATTCCAATGGATGGTAGCCTTGTCATTATGGAAGGTAGTCAGTTGTCGAGATTTCTGTTACTCCAATGGATGGTAGCCTTGTCATCATGGAAGGTTGTCTATTGTCGAGATTTTTGTTACTACAATGGATGGTAGCCTTGTCATTATGGAAGGTAGTCTGTTGTCGAGATTTTTGTTACTATAATGGATTGTAGCCTTGTCGTTATGGAAGGTAGTTTGTTGTCGATATCTTTGTTACTCCAATGGATGGTAGCCTAGTCATTATGGAAGGCAGTCTGTTGTCGAGATTTTTGTTAGTCTAAGGGATGTTAGCCTTGTCATTATGGAAGGTAGTGTGTTGTCGATATTTTTGTTATTCCAATGGATGGTAGCCTTGTCATTATGGAAGGTAGTTTGTTGTAGAGATTTTTGTTACTCCAATGGATGGTAGCCTTGTCATTATGGAAGGTAGCCTATTGTCGAGATTTTTGTTACTACAATGGATGGTAGTCTTGTCATTATGGAAGGTAGTCTATTGTCGAGATTTTTGTTACTACAATGGATTGTAGCCTTGTCATTATGGAAGGTAGTCTGTTGTCGATATCTTTGTTACACCATTGTATGGAAGCCTAGTCATTATGGAAGGTAGTCTATTGTCGAAATTTTAGTTACTCCAAGGGATGGTAGCCTTGTCATTATGGGAGGTACTGTGTTGTCGATATATTTGTTATTCCAATGGATGGTAGCCTTGTCATTATGGAAGGTAGTCTGTTGTCGAGATTTTTGTTACTCCAATGGATGGTAGCCTTGCATCATGGAAGGTAGTCTATTGTCTAGATTTTTGTTACTACAATGGATGGTAGCCTTGTCATTATGGAAGGTAGTTTGTTGTCGAGATTTTTGTTACTACAATGAATTGTAGCCTTGTCGTTATGGAAGGTAGTCTGTTGTAGATATCTTTGTTACTCCAATGGAGGGTATCCTTGTCATTATGGAAGGTAGTTTCTTGTCGAGATTTTTGTTACTCCATTGGAGGGTATCCTAGTAATTATGCAAGGTAGAGTGTTGTCGATATTTTTGTTATTCCAATGGATGGTATCCTAGTCATTATGGAAGGTAGTCTGTTGTCGTGATTTTTGTTAGTCTAATGGATGGTAGCCTTGTCATCATGGAAGGTATTTTATTGTAGAGATTTTTGTTACTACAATGGATGGTAGCCTTGTCATTATGGAAGGTAGTCTGTTGTCGAGATTTTTGTTACTACAATGGATTGTAGCCTTGTCGTTATGGAAGGTAGTCGATTGTTGATATCTTTGTTACTCCAATGGATGGTAGCCTAGTCATTATGGAAGGTAGTCTATTGTCGAGAGTTATATTACTCTAATATATTGTAGCCATGTCATTATGGAAGGTAGGGTGTTGTCGATATTTTTGTTATTCCAATGGATGATAGCCTTTTAATTATGGAAGGTAGTCGATTGTCGAGATTTCTGTTACTCCAATGGATGGTAGCCTTGTCATGATGGAAGGTAGTCTATTTTCGAGATATTTGTTACTACAATGGATGGTAGCCTTGTCATTATGGAAGGTAGTCTATTGTCGAGATTTTTGTTACTACAATGGATTGTAGACTTGTCGTTATGGAAGGTAGTCTATTGTCGAGATTTCTTATACTCCAAAGGATTGTAGCCTTGTCATTATGGAAGGTAGTCCATTGTCGAGATTTTTTTTACTACAATGGATTGTAGCCTTGTCGTTATGGAAGGTAGTATGTTGTCGATATCTTTGATACATCAATGGATGGAAGCCTAGTCATTATGGAAGGTAGTCTGTTGTCGAGATTTTTGTTACTCTATGGGATGGTAGCCTTGTCATTATGGAAGGTAGTGTGTTGTCGATATTTTTGTTATTCCAATTGATGGTAGCCTTGTCATTATGGAAGGTAGTCTGTTGTCGAGATTTCTGTTACTCCAATGGATGGTAGCCTTGTCATCATGGAAGGTAGTCTATTGTCTAGATTTTTGTTACTAAAATGGATGGGAGCCTTGTCATTATGAAAGGTAGTCTGTTGTCGAGATTTTTCTTACTAAAGAAGATTGTAGCCTTGTCGTTATGGAAGGTAGTATGTTGTCGATATCTTTGTTACTCCAATGGATGGTAGCCTAGTCATTATGGAAGGTAGTTTGTTGTCGAGATTTTTTTTAGTCTAAGGGATGGTTGCCTTGTCCTTATGGAAGGTAGTGTGTTGTCGATATTTTTTTTATTCCAATGGATGGGAGCCTAGTCATTATGGAACGTAGTCTGTTGTAGATATTTTTGTTATTCCAATGGATGGTAGCCTTGTCATTATGAAAGGTAGTCTATTGTCGATATTTTTGTTACTCCAATGGATGGTATCCTAGTCATTATGGAAGGTAGTCTGTTGTCGATATTTTTATTACTCTAAGGGATGGTAGCCTTGTCATTATGGAAGGTAGTATGTCATCGATATCTTTGTTACTCCAATGGATGGTAGCCTTTTCATTATGAAAGGTAGTCTTTTGTCGTGATTTTTGTTACTCTAAGGGATTTTTAGCCTTGTTGTTATGGAAGGTAGTTTGTTGTCGATATCTTTGTTACTCCAATGGATGGTAGCCTAGTCAATATAGAAGGTAGTCCGTTGTCTTGATTATTGTTTTTCTAAGGGATGGTAGCCTTATCATTATGGAAGGTAGTGTGTTGTCGATATTTTTGTTATTCCAATGGATGGTAGCCTTGTCATTATGGAAGGTAGTTTGTTGTCGAGAATTTTGTTACTCCAATGGATGGTAGCCTTGTCATTATAGAAGGTAGGGTGTTATCGATATTTTTGTTATTCAAATGGATTGTAGCCTTGTAATTATGGAAGGTAGTCAGTTGTCAAGATTTTTGTTACTCTAATGGATGGTAGCCTTGTCAAGATGGAAGGTAGTCTATTGTCGAGATTTTTGTAACTACAATGGATGGTAGCCTTGTAATTATGGAAGGTAGTCTGTTGTCGAGATTTTTGTTACTACAATGGATTGTAGACTTGTCGTTATGGAAGGTAGTCTATGGTCGAGATTTCTTATACTCCAAAGGAATTGTAGCCTTGTCATTATGGAAGGTAGTCCATTGTCGAGATTTTTGTTACTACAATGGATTGTAGCCTTGTCGTTATGGAAGGTAGTTTGTTGTCGAAATCTTTGATACTCCAATGGATGGAAGCCTAGTCATTATGGAAGGTAGTCTGTTGTCGAGATTTTTGTTACACTATGGCATGGTAGCCTTGTCATTATGGAAGGTAGTGTGTTTTCGATATTTTTGTTATTCCAGTGGATGGTAGCCTTATAATTATGAAAGGTAGTCTATTGTCGAGATTTTTGTTACTACACATGATTGTAGCCTTGTCGTTATGGAATGTAGTATGTTGTCGATATCTTTGTTACTCAGATGGATGGTAGCCTAGTCATTATGGAAGGTAGTCTGTTGTCGAGATTTTTGTAGTCTAAGGGATGGTCGCCTTGTCATTATGGAAGGTAGTCTGTTGTCGAGATTTCTATTACTCCAATGGATGGTAGCCTTTTCATCATGGATGGTAGTATATTGTCGAGATTTTTGTTACTAAAATGGATGGTAGCCTTGTCATTATGAAAGGTAGTCTGTTGTCGAGATTTTTGTTACTACACATGATTGTAGCCTTGTCGTTATGGAATGTAGTATGTTGTTGATATCTTTGTTACTCCAATGGATGGTAGCCTAGTCATTATGGAAGGTAGTCTGTTGTCGAGATTTTTGTTAGTCTAAGGGATGGTTGCCTTGTCATTATGGAAGGTAGTGTGTTGTTGATATTTTTTTTATTCCAATGGATGGGAGCCTTGTCATTATGGAACGTAGTCTGTTGTCGAGATTTTTATTACTCTAAGGGATGGTAGCCTTGTCATTATGGAAGGTAGTATGTCATCGATATCTATGTTACTCCAATGGAGGATAGCCTTTTCATTATGGAAGGTAGTCTTTTGTCGTGATTTTTGTTACTCTAAGGGATTGTAGCCTTGTCATTATGGAAGGTAGTTTGTTGTCGATATCTTTGTTACTCCAATGGATGGTTGCCTTGTCATTATGGAAGGTAGGGTGTTGTCGATATTTTTGTTATTCAAATGGATGGTAGCCTTGTAATTATGGAAGGTAGTCAGTTGTCGAGATTTTTGTTACTCCAATGGATGGTAGCCTTGTCATGATGGAAGGTAGTCTATTGTCGATATTTTTGTTACTACAATGGATGGTAGCATTATAATTATGGAAGGTAGTCTGTTGTCGAGATTTTTGTTACTACAATGGATTGTAGACTTGTCGTTATGGAAGGTAGTCTATGGTCGAGATTGCTTATACTCCAAAGGATTGTAGCCTTGTCATTATGGAAGGTAGTCCATTGTCGAGATTTTTGTTACTACAATGGATTGTAGCCTTGTCGTTATGGAAGGTAGTCTATAGTCGATATCTTTGATACTCTAATGGATGGACGCCTAGTCATTATGGAAGGTAGTTTGTTGTCGATATTTTTGTTACTCTATGGGATGGTAGCCTTGTCATTATGGAAGGTAGTGTGTTGTCGATATTTTTGTTATTCCAATGGATGGTAGCCTTGTCATTATGGAAAGTAGTCTGTTGTCGATATTTCTGTTACTCCAATGGATGGTACCCTTGTCATCATGGAAGGTAGTCTATTGTCGATATTTTTGTTACTAAAATGGATGGTAGCCTTATCATTATGAAAGGTAGTCTGTTGTCGAGATTTTTGTTACTACACATGATTGTAGCCTTGTCTTTATGGAAGGTAGTCTGTTGTCGATATCTTTGTTACTCCAATGGATGGTAGTCTTTTGTCGATATTTTTGTTAGTCTAAGGGATGGTCGCTTTGTCATTATGGAAGGTAGTGTGTTGTCGATATTTTTTTTATTCGAATGGATGGGAGCCTTGTCATTATGGAACGTAGTCTGTTTTCGAGATTTTTGTTATTCCAATGGATGGTAGCCTTGTCATTATGAAAGGTAGTCTATTATCGATATTCTTGTTACTATAATAGTTTGTAGCTTTGTCATTATGGAAGGTAGTATTTCATCGATATCTTTGTTACTCCAATGGATGGTAGCCTTTTCATTATGGAAGGTAGTCTTTTGTCCTGATTTTTGTTACTCTAAGGGATTGTAGCCTTGTCGTTATGGAAGGTAGTTTGTTGTCGATATCTTTATTACTCCAATGGATGGTAGCCTAGTCATTATAGAAGGTAGTTTGTTGTCTAGATTATTTATTCTCCAAGGGATGGCAGCCTTATCATCATGGAAGGTAGTGTGGTGTCGATATTTTTGTTATTCCAATGGATGGTAGCCTTGTCATTTTGGAAGGTAGTCTATTGTCGAGATTTTTGTTACTACAAAGGATGGTAGCCTTGTCATTATGGAAGGTAGTCTGTTGTCGAGATTTTTGTTACTATAATGGACTGTAGACTTGTCGTTATGGAAGGTAGTCTATTGTCGAGATTTCTTATAATCCAAAGGATTGTAGCCTTGTCATTATGGAAGGTAGTCCACTGTCGAGATTTTTGTTACTACAATGGATTGTAGCCTTCTCGTTATGGAAGGTAGTCTGTCATCGATATCTTTGATACTCCAATGGATGGAAGCCTAGTCATTATGGAAGGTAGTCTATTGTCGAGATTTTTGTTACTCTATGGGATGGTAGCCTTGTCATTATGGAAGGTAGTGTGTTGTCGATATTTTTGTTATTCCAATGGATGGTAGCCTTGTCATTATGGAAGGTAGTCTGTTGTCGAGATTTATGTTACTCCAATGGATGGTAGCCTTCTCATCATGGAAGGTAGTCTATTGTCGAGATTTTTATTACTAAAATGGATGGTAGCCTTGTCATTATGAAAGGTAGTCTGTTGTCGAGATTTTTGTTACTACACATGATTGTAGCCTTGTCGTTATGGAAGGTAGTCTGTTGTCGATATCTTTGTTACTCCATTGGATGGTAGCCTAGTCATTATGGAAGGTAGTCTGTTCTCGATATTTTTGTTAGTCTAAGGGATGATCGCCTTGTCATTATGGAAGGTAGTGTGTTGTCAATATTTTTTTTATTCCAATGGATGGGAGCCTTATCATTATGGAACGTAGTCTGATGTCAAGATTTTTGTTATTCCAATGGATGGTAGCCTTGTCATTATGAAAGGTAGTCTATTGTCGATATTTTTGTTACTGTAATAGATTGTATCCTTGTCATTATGGAAGGTAGTGTGTTGTCGAGATTTTTGTTACTCCAATGGATGGTATCCTAGTCATTATGGAAGGTAGTCTGTTGTCGAGATTTTTATTACTCTAAGGGATGGTAGCCTTCTCATAATGGAAGGTAGTATGTCATCGATATCATTGTTACTCCAATGGATGGTAGCCTTTTCATTATGGAAGGTAGTCTTTTGTCGTGATTTTTGTTACTCTAAGGGATTGTAGCCTTGTCATTATGGAGGGTAGTTTGTTGTCGATATCTTTGTTACTCCAATGGATGGTAGCCTAGTCATTATAGTAGGTAGTCTGTTGTCTAGATTATTGTTTCTCTAAGGGATGGTAGCCTTATCATTATGGAAGGTAGTGTGTTATCGATATTTTTGTTATTCCAATGGATGGTAGCCTTGTCATTATGGAAGGTAGTTTGTTGTCGAGGATTTTGTTACTCCAATGGATGGTAGCCTTGTCATTATGGAAGGTAGTCTATTGTCGAGATTTTTGTTACTACAATGGATGGTAGTCTTGTCATTATGGAAGGTATTCTGTTGTCGATATTTTTGTTAGTCTAAGGGATGGTCGCCTTGTCATTATGGAAGGTAGTGTGTTGTCGATATTTTTTTTATTCGAATGGATGGGAGCCTTGTCATTATGGAACGTAGTCTGTTGTCGAGATTTTTATTATTCCAATGGATGGTAGCCTTGTCATTATGAAAGGTAGTCTATTGTCGATATTCTTATTACTATAATAGTTTGTAGCTTTGTCATTATGGAAGGTAGTGTGTTATCGAGATTTTTGTTACTCCAATGGATGGTATCCTAGTCATTATGGAACGTAGTCTGTTGTCGAGATTTTTATTACTCTAAGGCATGGTAGCCTTGTCATTATGGAAGGTAGTATTTCATCGATATCTTTGTTACTCCAATGGATGGTAGCCTTTTCATTATGGAAGGTAGTCTTTTGTCGTGATTTTTGTTACTCTAAGGGATTGTAGCCTTTTCATTATGGAAGGTAGTTTGTTGTCGATATCTTTGTTACTCTAATGGATGGTAGCCTAGTCATTATAGAAGGTAGTCTGTTGTCTAGATTATTGTTTCTCTAAGGGATGGTAGTCTTATCATCATGGAAGGTAGTGTGTTGTCGATATTTTTGTTATTCCAATGGATGGTAGCCTTGCCATTATGGTAGGTAGTCTATTGTCGAGATTTCTTATACTCCAAAGGATTGTAGCCTTGTCATTATTGAAGGTAGTCCACTGTCGAGATTTTTGTTACTACAATGGATTGTAGCCTTCTCGTTATGGAAGGTAGTCTGTCTTCGATATCTTTGATACTCCAATGGATGGAAGCCTAGTCATTATGGAAGGTAGTCTATTGTCGAGATTTTTGTTACTCTATGGGATGGTAGCCTTGTCATTATGGAAGGTAGTGTGTTGTCGATATTTTTGTTATTCCAATGGATGGTAGCCTTGTCATTATGGAAGGTAGTCTGTTGTCGAGATTTATGTTACTCCAATGGATGGTAGCCTTCTCATCATGGAAGGTAGTCTATTGTCGAGATTTTTATTACTAAAATGGATGGTAGCCTTGTCATTATGAAAGGTAGGCTGTTGTCGAGAATTTTGTTACTACACATGATTGTAGCCTTGTCGTTATGGAAGGTAGTCTGTTGTCGAGATTTTTATTACTCTAAGGCATGGTAGCCTTGTCATTATGGAAGGTAGTATTTCATCGATATCTTTGTTACTCCAATGGATGGTAGCCTTTTCATTATGGAAGGTAGTCTTTTGTCGTGATTTTTGTTACTCTAAGGGATTGTAGCCTTGTCGTTATGGAAGGTAGTTTGTTGTCGATATCTTTGTTACTCCAATGGATGGTAGCCTAGTCATTATAGAATGTAGTTTGTTGTCTAGATTATTTTTTCTCTAAGGGATGGTAGCCTTATCATCATGGAAGGTAGTGTGTTGTCGATATTTTTGTTATTCCAATGGATGGTAGCCTTGTCATTATGGAAGGTAGTCTATTGTCGAGATTTTTGTTACTACAAAGGATGGTAGCCTTGTCATTATGGAAGGTAGTCTGTTGTCGAGATTTTTGTTACTACAATGGATTGTAGACTTGTCGTTATGGAAGGTAGTCTATTGTCGAGATTTCTTATACTCCAAATGATTGTAGCCTTGTCATTATGGAAGGTAGTTTGTTGTCGAGGATTTTGTTACTCCAATGGATGGTAGCCTTGTCATTATGGAAGGTAGTCTATTGTCGAGATTTTTGTTACTACAATGGATGGTAGTCTTGTCATTATGGAAGGTATTCTGTTGTCGATATTTTTGTTAGTCTAAGGGATGGTCGCCTTGTCATTATGGAAGGTAGTGTGTTGTCGATATTTTTTTTATTCGAATGGATGGGAGCCTTGTCATTATGGAACGTAGTCTGTTGTCGAGATTTTTATTATTCCAATGGATGGTAGCCTTGTCATTATGAAAGGTAGTCTATTGTCGATATTCTTATTACTATAATAGTTTGTAGCTTTGTCATTATGGAAGGTAGTGTGTTATCGAGATTTTTGTTACTCCAATGGATGGTATCCTAGTCATTATGGAACGTAGTCTGTTGTCGAGATTTTTATTACTCTAAGGCATGGTAGCCTTGTCATTATGGAAGGTAGTATTTCATCGATATCTTTGTTACTCCAATGGATGGTAGCCTTTTCATTATGGAAGGTAGTCTTTTGTCGTGATTTTTGTTACTCTAAGGGATTGTAGCCTTTTCGTTATGGAAGGTAGTTTGTTGTCGATATCTTTGTTACTCTAATGGATGGTAGCCTAGTCATTATAGAAGGTAGTCTGTTGTCTAGATTATTGTTTCTCTAAGGGATGGTAGTCTTATCATCATGGAAGGTAGTGTGTTGTCGATATTTTTGTTATTCCAATGGATGGTAGCCTTGTCATTATGGTAGGTAGTCTATTGTCGAGATTTCTTATACTCCAAAGGATTGTAGCCTTGTCATTATTGAAAGTAGTCCAATGTCGAGATTTTTGTTACTACAATGGATTGTAGCCTTCTCGTTATGGAAGGTAGTCTGTCTTTGATATCTTTGATACTCCAATGGATGGAAGCCTAGTCATTATGGAAGGTAGTCTATTGTCGAGATTTTTGTTACTCTATGGGATGGTAGCCTTGTCATTATGGAAGGTAGTGTGTTGTCGATATTTTTGTTATTCCAATGCATGGTAGCCTTGTCATTATGGAAGGTAGTCTGTTGTCGAGATTTATGTTACTCCAATGGATGGTAGCCTTCTCATCATGGAAGGTAGTCTATTGTCGAGATTTTTATTACTAAAATGGATGGTAGCCTTGTCATTATGAAAGGTAGGCTGTTGTCGAGAATTTTGTTACTACACATGATTGTAGCCTTGTCGTTATGGAAGGTAGTCTGTTGTCGAGATTTTTATTACTCTAAGGCATGGTAGCCTTGTCATTATGGAAGGTAGTATTTCATCGATATCTTTGTTACTCCAATGGATGGTAGCCTTTTCATTATGGAAGGTAGTCTTTTGTCGTGATTTTTGTTACTCTAAGGGATTGTAGCCTTGTCGTTATGGAAGGTAGTTTGTTTTCGATATCTTTGTTACTCCAATGGATGGTAGCCTAGTCATTATAGAATGTAGTTTGTTGTCTAGATTATTTTTTCTCTAAGGGATGGTAGCCTTATCATAATGGAAGGTAGTGTGTTGTCGATATTTTTGTTATTCCAATGGATGGTAGCCTTGTCATTATGGAAGGTAGTCTATTGTCGAGATTTTTGTTACTACAAAGGATGGTAGCCTTGTCATTATGGAAGGTAGTCTGTTGTCGAGATTTTTGTTACTACAATGGATTGTAGACTTGTCGTTATGGAAGGTAGTCTATTGTCGATATTTCTTATACTCCAAATGATTGTAGCCTTGTCATTATGGAAGGTAGTCCACTGTCAAGATTTTTGTTACTACAATGGATTGTAGCCTTCTCGTTATGGAAGGTAGTCTGTCGTCGATATCTTTGATACTCCAATGGATGGCAGCCTAGTCATTATGGAAGGTAGTATATTGTCGAGATTTTTGTTACTCTATGGGATGGTAGCCTTGTCATTATGGAAGGTAGTGTGTTGTCAATATTTTTGTTATTCCAATGGATGGTAGCCTTGTCATTATGGAAGGTAGTCTGTTGTCGAGATTTATGTTACTCCAATGGATGGTAGCCTTGTCATCATGGAAGGTAGTCTATTGTCGAGATTTTTATTATTAAAATGGATGGTAGCCTTGTCATTATGAAAGGTAGTCTGTTGTCGATATTTTTGTTACTGCACATGATTGTAGCCTTGTCGTTATGGAAGGTAGTCTGTTGTCGATATCTTCGTTACTCCAGTGGATGGTAGCCTAGTCTGTTATCAATATTTTTGTTAGTCTAAGGGATGGTCGCCTTGTCATTATGAAAGGTAGTGTGTTGTCGATATTTTTTTTATTCCAATGGATGGGAGCCTTGTCATTATGGAACGTAGTCTGTTGTCGAGATTTTTGTTATTCCAATAGATGTTATCCTTGTCATTATAAAAGGTAGTCTATTGTCGATATTTTTGTTACTGTAATAGATTGTAGCCTTGTCATTATGAAAGGTAGTGTGTTGTCGAGATTTTTGTTACTCCAATGGATGGTATCCTAGTCATTATGGAAGGTAGTCTGTTGTCGTGATTTTTATTACGCTAAGGGATGTTAGCCTTGTCATTATGGAAGGTAGTATGTCATCGATATCTTTGTCACTCCAATGGATGGTAGCCTTTTCATTATGGAAGGTAGTCTTTTGTCGTGATTTTTGTTACTCTAAGGGATTGTAGCCTTGTCATTATGGAAGGTAGTTTGTTGTCGATACCTTTGTTACTCCAATGGATGGTAGCCTAGTCATTATAGAAGGTAGTCTATTGTCTAGATTATTGTTTCTCTAAGGGATGGTAGCCTTATCATTATGGAAGTGAGTGTGTTGTCGATGTTTTTGTTACTCCAATGGATGGTAGCCTTGTCATTATGGAAGGTTGTCTGTTGTCGAGATTTTTGTTATTCCAATGGATGGTAGCCTTGTAATTATGAACGGTAGTCTATTGTCGATATTTTTGTTATTATAATAGATTGTAGCCTTGTCACTATGGAAGGTAGTGTGTTGTCGAGATTTTTATTACTCTAAGGGATGGTAGCCTTGTCATTATGGAAGGTAGTATGTCATTGATATCTATGTTACTCCAATGGAGGATAGCCTTTTCATATGGAAGGTAGTCTTTTGTCGTGATTTTTGTTACTCTAAGGGATTATAGCCTTGTCGTTATGGAAGGTAGGGTGTTGTCGATATTTTTGTTATTCAAATGGATGGTAGCCTTGTAATTATGGAAGGTAGTAAGTTGTCGAGATTTTTGTTACTCCAATGGATGGTGGCCTTGTCATAATAAAAAGGTAGTCTATTGTCGAGATTTTTGTTAGTACAATGGATGGTAGCCTTGTCATTATGGAAGGTAGTCTGTTGTCGAGATTTTTGTTACTACAATGGATTATAGACTTTTCGTTACGGAAGGTAGTCTATTGTCGAGATTTCTTATACACCAAAGGATTGTAGCCTTGTCATTATGGAAGGTAGTCCATTGTCGAGATTTTTGTTACTACAATGGATTGTAGCCTTGTCGTTATGGAAGGTAGTCTGTTGTCGATATTTTTGTTACTCTATGGGATGGTAGCCTTGTCATTATGGAAGGTAGTGTGTTGTCGATATTTTTGTTATTCCAATGGATGGTAGCCTTGTCATTATGGAAAGTAGTCTATTGTCGAGATTTTTGTTACTCCAATGGATGGTAGCCTTGTCATCATGGAAGGTAGTCTATTGTCGAGATTTTTGTTACTAAAATGGATGGTAGCCTTGTCATTATGAAAGATAGTCTATTGTCGAGATTTTTGTTACTACACATTGATGGTAGCCTAGTCATTATGGAAGGTAGCCTGTTGTCGATATTTTTGTTAGTCTAAGGGATGGTCACCTTGTCATTATGGAAGGTAGTCTGTTGTCGATATTTTTTTTATTCGAATGGATGGGAGCCTCGTCGTTATGGAACGTAGTCTGTTGTCGAGATTTTTATTATTCCAATGGATGGTAGCCTTGTCATTATGAAAGGTAGTCTATTGTCGATATTTTTGTTACTATAATAGATTTTAGCCTTGTCATTATGGAAGGTAGTGTGTTGTCGAGATTTTTGTTACTCCAATTGATGGTATCCTAGTCATTATGGAAGGTAGTCTGTTGTCGAGATTTTTATTACTCTAAGGGATGGTAGCCTTGTCATTATGGAAGGTAGTATGTCATCGATATCTATGTTACTCCAATGGATGGTAGCCTTTTCATTATGGAAGGTAGTCTTTTGTCGTGATTTTTGTTACTCTAAGGGATTGGAGCCTTTTCGTTATGGAAGGTAGTTTGTTGTCGATATCTTTGTTACTCCAATGGATGGTAGCCTTGTCATTATGGAAGGTAGGGTGTTGTCGATATTTTTGTTATTCAAATGGATGGGATGCCATGTAATTATGGAAGGTAGTCAATTGTCGAGATTTCTGCTACTCCAATGGATGGTAGCCTTGTCATGATGGAAGGTAGTGTATTGTGGAGATTTTTGTTTCTACAATGGATGGTAGCCTTGTCATTATGGAAGGTAGTCTGTTGTCGAGATTTTTGTTACTACAATGGATTGTAGACTTTTCATTATGGAAGGTAGTCTATTGTCGAGATTTCTTATACACCAAAGGATTGTAGCCTTGTCATTATGGAATGTAGTCCATTGTCGAGATTTTTGTTACTACAATGGATTGTAGCCTTGTCGTTATGGAAGGTAGTCTGTTGTCGATATCTTTGATACTCTAATGGATTGAAGCCTAGTCATTATGGAAGGAAGTGTGTTGTCGATATTTTTGTTACTCTATGGGATGGTAGCCTTGTCATTATGGAAGGTAGTGTGTTGTCTATATTTTTGTTATTCCAATGGATGGTAGCCTTGTCATTATGGAAAGTAGTCTATTGTTGATATTTTTGTTACTCCAATGGATGGTAGCCTTGTCATCATGGAAGGTAGTCTATTGTCGAGATTTTTGTTACTAAAATGGATGGTTGCCTTGTCATTATGAAAGGTAGTCTGTTGTCGAGATTTTTGTTACTACACATGATTGTAGCCTTGTCGTTATGGAAGGTAGTCTCTTGTCGATATCTTTGTTACTCCGATGGATGGTAGCCTAGTCATTATGGAAGGTAGTCTGTTGTCGATATTTTTGTTAGTCTAAGGGATGGTCGCCTTGTCATTATGGAAGGTAGTGTGTTGTCGATATTTTCTTTATTCCAATGGATGGGAGCCTTGTCATTATGGAAGGTAGTCTATTGTCGAGATTTTTGTTATTCCAATGGATGGTAGCCTTGTCATTATGAAATGTAGTCTATTGTCGATATTTTTGTTACTATAATAGATTGTAGCCTTGTCATTATGGAAGGTAGTGTGTTATCTAGATTTTTGTTACTCCAATGGATGGTATCCTAGTCATTATGGAAGGTAGTTTGTTGTCGAGATTTTTATTACTCTAAGGGATGGTAGCCTTGTAATTATGGAAGGTAGTATGTCATCGATATCTTTGTTACTCCATTGGATGGTAGCCTTTTCATTATGGAAGGTAGTCTTTTGTCGTGATTTTTGTTAATCTAAGGGATTGTAGCCTTGTCGTTATGGAAGGTAGTTTGTTGTCGATATCTTTGTTACTCCAATGGATGGTAGCCTAGTCATTATAGAAGGTAGTCTATTGTCTAGATTATTGTTTCTCTAAGGGATGGTAGCCTTACCATTATGGAAAGTAGTGTGTTGTCGATATTTTTGTTATTCCAATGGATGGTAGCCTTGTCATTATGGAAGGTAGTCTATTGTCGAGATTTTTGTTACTACAATGGATGGTAGCCTTGTCATTATGGAAGATAGTATGTTGTCGAGATTTTTGTTACTACAATGGATTGTAGACTTGTCGTTATGGAAGGTAGTCTATTGTCGAGATTTCTTATACTCCAAAGGATTGTAGCCTTGTCATTATGGAAGGTAGTCCAATGTCGAGATTTTTGTTACTATAATGGATTGTAGCCTTGTCGTTATGGAAGGTAGTCTGTTGTCGATATCTTTGATACTCCAATGGATGGAAGCCTAGTCATTATGTAAGGTAGTCTATTGTCAAGATTTTTGTTATTCCAATGGATGGTAGCCTTGTCATTATGGAAGGTAGTCTGTTGTCAAGATTTATGTTACTCCAATGGATGGTAGCCTTGTCATCATGGAAGGTAGTCTATTGTCGAGATTTTTATTACTAAAATGGATGGTAGCCTTGTCATTATGAAAGGTAGTCTGTTGTCGAGATTTTTGTTACTACACATGATTGTAGCCTTGTCGTTATGGAAGGTAGTTTGTTGTCGATATCTTTGTTACTCCAGTGGATGGTAGCCTAGTAATTATGGAAGGTAGTCTGTTGTCGAGATTTTTATTACTCTAAGGGATGCTAGCCTTGTCATTATGGAAGGTAGTATGTCATCGATATCTTTGTTACTCCAATGGATGGTATCCTTTTCATTATGGAAGGTAGTCTTTTGTCGTGATTTTTGTTATTCTAAGGGATTGTAGCCTTGTCATTATGGAAGGTAGTTTGTTGTCGATATATTTGTTAATCCAATGGATGGTAGCCTAGTCATTATAGAAGGTAGTCTGTTGTCTAGATTATTGTTTCTCTAAGGGATGGTAGCCTTATCATTATGGAAGGTAGTGTGTTGTCGATATTTTTGTTATTCCAATGGATGGTCTCCTTATCATTATGGAAGGTAGTTTGTTGTCGAGATTTTTGTTACTCCAATAGATGGTAGCCTTCTCATTATGGAAGGAAGTCTATTGTCGAGATTTTTGTTACTACAATGGATGGTAGCCTAGTCATTATTGAAGATAGTCTATTGTCGAGATTTTAGTTACTCCAATGGATGGTAGCCTTGTCATTATGGAAGGTAGTCTATTGTTGAGATTTTTTATACTCCAAAGGATTATAGCCTTGTCATTATGGAAGGTAATCTGTTGTCGATATCTTTGTTACTCCAGTGGATGGTAGCCTTGTAATTATGGAAGGTAGTCAGTTGTCGATATTTCTGTTACTCCAATGGATGGTAGCGTTGTCATTATAGAAGGTAGCCTATTGTCGAGATTTTTGTTACTACAATGGATGGTAGTCTTGTTATTATGGAAGGTGGTCTATTGTCGAGATTTTTGTTAATACAAAGGATTGTAGCCTTGTCATTGTGGAAGGTAGTCTGTTGTCGATATCTTTGTTACTCCAATGGATGGTAGCCTAGTCATTATTGAAGGTAGTCTGTTGTCGAGATTTTAGTTACTCCAATGGATGGTAGCCTTGTCATTATGGAAGGTAGTCTATTGTCGAGATTTCTTATACTCCAAAGGATTGTAGCCTTGTCATGATGGAAGGTAGTCTATTGTCGAGATTTTTGTTAATACAAAGGATTGTAGCCTTGTCGCTGTGGAAGGTAGTCTATTGTCGATATCTTTGTTACTCCAATGGATGGTAGCCTAGTCATTATAGAAGGTAGTATGTTGTCTAGATTATTGTTTCTCTAAGGGATGGTAGCCTTATCATTATGGAAGGTAGTGTGTTGTCGATATTTTTGTTATTCCAATGGATGGTAGCCTTGTCCTTATGGAAGGTAGTTTGTTGTCGAGATTTTTGTTACTCCAATGGATGGTAGCCTTGTCATTATGTAAGGTAGTCTATTGTCGAGATTTTTGTTACTACAATGGATGGTAGTCTTGTCATTATGGAAGGTAGTCTGTTGTCGAGATTTTTGTTACTACAATGGATTGTAGCCTTGTCGTTATGGAAGGTAGTTTCTTGTCGAGATTTGTGTTACTCCATTGGATGGTATCCTAGTAACTATGCAAGGTAGTGTGTTGTCGATATTTTTGTTATTCCAATGGATGGTAGCCTAGTCATTATGGAAGGTAGTCTGTTGTCGTGATTTTTGTTACTCCAATGAATGGTAGCCTTGTCATCATGGAAGGTATTCTATTGTCGAGATTTTTGTTACTACAATGGATGGTAGCCTTGTCATTATGGAAGGTAGTCTATTGTCGAGATTTTTGTTACTACAATGGATTGTAGCCCTGTCGTTATGGAAGGTAGTCGGTTGTTGATATCTTTGTTACTCCAATGGATGGTAGCCTAGTCATTATGGAAGTTAGTCTATTATCGAGATTTATATTACTCTAATAGATTGTAGCCTTGTCATTATGGAAGGTATGGTGTTGTCGATATTTTAGTTATTCAAATGGATGGTAGCCTTGTAATTTTGGAAGGTAGTCAGTTGTCGAGATTTCTGTTACTCCAGAGCATGGGAGCCTTGTCATCATGGAAGGTAGTCTATTGTCGAGATTTTTGTTACTACAAAAGATGGTAGCCTTGTCATTATGGAAGGTAGTCTGTTGTCAAGATTTTTGATACTACAATGGATTGTAGCCTTGTCGTAATGGAAGGTAGTTTGTTGTCGATATCTTTGTTACTCCAATGGATGGTTGCTAGTCATTATGGAAGGTAGTCTATTGTCGAGATTTTTGATAGTCTAAGGGATGGTAGCCTTGTCATTATGGAAGGTAGTGTGTTGTCGATATTTTTGTTATTTCTATGGATGGTAGCCTTGTCATTATGCAAGGTAGTTTGTTGTAGAGATTTTTGTTACTCTAATGGATGGTAGCCTTGTCATTATGGAAGGTACTCTGTTGTCGATATTTTTGTTACTATAATGGATTGTAGCCTTGTCGTTATGGAAGGTAGTCGATTGTTGATATATTTGTTACTCCAATGGATGGTAGCCTAGTCATTATGGAAGGTAGTCTATTGTCGAGATTTATATTACTCTAATAGATTGTAGCCTTGTCATTATGGAAGGTAGGGTGTTGTCGATATTTTTGTTATTCAAATGGATGGTAGCGTTGTAATTATGGAAGGTAGTCAGTTGTCGAGATTTCTGTTACTCCAATGGATGGTAGCCTTGTCATCATGGAAGGTAGTCTATTGTCGAGATTTTTCTTACTACAATGGATGGTAGCCTTGTCATTATGGAAGGTAGTCTGTTGTCAAGATTTTTTTTACTACAATGGATTGTAGCCTTGTCGTTATGGAAGGTAGTTTGTTGTCAATATCTTTGTTACTCCAATGGATGGTAGCCTAGTCATTATGGAAGGTAGTTTGTTGTCGAGATTTCTGTTAGTCTAAGGGATGGTATCCTTGTCATTATGGAAAGTAGTGTGTTGTCGATATTTTTGTTATTCCAATGGATGGTAGCCTTGTCATTATGGAAGTTGTTTGTTGTAGATATTTTTGTTACTCTAATGGATGGTATCCTAGTAAGTATGCAAGGTAGTGTATTGTCGATATTTTTGTTGTTCCAATGGATGGTAGCCTAGTCATTATGGAAGGTAGTCTGTTGTCGTGATTTTTGTTACTCCAATGAATGGTAGCCTTGTCATCATGGAAGGTATTCTATTGTCGAGATTTTTGTTACTACAATGGATGGTAGCCTTGTCATTATGGAAGGTAGTGTGTTGTCGAGATTTTTGTTACTACAATGGATTGTAGCCTTGTCGTTATGGAAGGTAGTCGGTTGTTGATATCTTTGTTACTCCAATGGATGGTAGCCTAGTCATTATGGAAGGTAGTCTATTGTCGAGATTTATATTACTCTAATAGATTGTAGCCTTGTCATTATGGAAGGTAGGGTGTTGTCGATATTTTTGTTATTGAAATGGATGGTAGCCTTGTAATTATGGAAGGTAGTCAGTTGTCGAGATTTCTGTTACTCCAATGGATGGTAGCCTTGTCATCATGGAAGGTAGTCTATTGTCGAGATTTTTCTTACTCCAATGGATGGTAGCCTAGTCATTATGGAAGGTAGTCTGTTGTCGAGATTTCTGTAAGTCTAAGGGATGGTATCCTTGTCATTATGGAAGGTAGTGTGTTGTCGATATTTTTGTTATTCCAATGGATGGTAGCCTTGTCATTATGGAATGTAGTTTGTTGTAGATATTTTTGTTACTCTAATGGATGGTAGCCTTTTCATTATGGAAGTTAGCATATTGTTGATATCTTTGTTACTCCAATGGATAGTAGCCTATTCATTATGGAAGGTAGTCTGTTGTTGAGATTTTAGTTACTCCAATGGATGGTTTCCTTCTCATTATGGAAGGTAGTCTATTGTTGATATTTCTTATACTCCAAAGATTGTAGCCTTGTCATTATGGAAGGTAGTCTATTGTCGAGATTTTTGTTACTACAATGGATTGTAGCCTTGTCGTTATGGAAGGTAGTCTGTTGTCGATATCTTTGTTACACCAATGGATGGAAGCCTAGTCATTATGGAAGGTAGTCTGTTGTCGAGATTTTTGTTTCTCCAAGGGATGGTAGCCTTGTCATTATGGAAGGTAGTGTGTTGTAGATATTTTTGTTATTCCAATGGATGGTAGCCTTGTCATTATGGAAAGTAGTCTGTTGTCGATATTTTTGTTACTCCAATGGATGGTAGCCTTGTCATCATGGAAGGTATTCTATTGTCGAGATTTTTGTTACTACAATGGATGGTAGCCTTGTCATTATAGAAGGTAGTCTGTTGTCGAGATTTTTGTTACTACAATGGATTGTAGCCTTGTCGTTATGGAAGGTAGTCTGTTGTCGATATCTTTGTTACTCCAATGGATGGAATCCTAGTCATTATGGAAGGTAGTTTCTTGTCGAGATTTTTGTTACTCCATTGGATGGTATCCTAGTAATTATGCAAGGTAGTGTGTTGTCGATATTTTTGTTATTCCAATGGATGGTAGCCTAGTCATTATGGAAGGTAGTCTGTTGTCGTGATTTTTGTTACTCCAATGAATGGTAGCCTTGTCATCATGGAAGGTATTCTATTGTCGAGATTTTTGTTACTACAATGGATGGTAGCCTTGTCATTATGGAAGGTAGTCTGTTGTCAAGATTTTTTTTACTACAATGGATTGTAGCCTTGTCGTTATGGAAGGTAGTTTGTTGTCAATATCTTTGTTACTCCAATGGATGGTAGCCTATTCATTATGGAAGGTAGTTTGTTGTCGAGATTTCTGTTAGTCTAAGGGATGGTATCCTTGTCATTATGGAAAGTAGTGTGTTGTCGATATTTTTGTTATTCTAATGGATGGTAGCCTTGTCATTATGGAAGTTTTTTGTTGTAGATATTTTTGTTACTCTAATGGATGGTAGCCTTTTCATTATGGAAGTTAGAATATTGTCAAAATTTTTGTTACTACAATGGATGGTAGTCTTGTCATTATGGAAGGTAGTCTATTGTCGAGATTTTTGTTACTACAATGGATTGTAGCCTTGTCGTTATGGAACGTAGTCTGTTGTCGATATCTTTGTTACTCCAATGGATGGTAGCCTATTCATTATGGAAGGTAATCTGTTGTTGAGATTTTAGTTACTCCAATGGATGGTAGCCTTGTCATGATGGAAGGTAGTCTATTGTCGAGATTTTTGTTAATAAAAAGGATTGTAGCCTTGTCGTTGTGGAAGGTAGTCTGTTGTCGATATCTTTGTTACTCCAATGGATGGTAGCCTAGTCATTATGGAAGGTAGTGTGTTGTCGATATTTTTGTTATTCCAATGGATGGTAGCCTTGTCATTATGGAAGGTAGTCTGTTGTCGAGATTTTTATTACTCCAATGGATGGTAGCCTTGTCATCATGTAAGGTAGTCTATTTTCGAGATTTTTGTTACTACAATGGATGGTAGCCTTGTCATTATGGAAGGTAGTCTCTTGTCGAGATTTTTGTTACTACAATGGATTGTAGCCTTGTCGTTACGGAAGGTAGTCTGTTGTCGATATCTTTGTTACTCCAAAGGATGGTATCCTAATCATTATGGAAGGTAGTTTCTTGTCGAGATTTTTGTCACTCCATTGGATGGTATCCTAGTAATTATGCAAGGTAGTGTGTTGTCGATATTTTTGTTATTCCAATGGATGGTAGCCTAGTCATTATGGAAGGTAGTCTGTTGTCGTGATTTTTGTTACTCCAATGAATGGTAGCCTTGTCATCATGGAAGGTATTCTATTGTCGAGATTTTTGTTACTACAATTGATGGTAGCCTTGTCATTATGGAAGGTAGTCTGTTGTCGAGATTTTTGTTACTACAACGGATTGTAGCCTTGTCGTTATGGAAGGTAGTCGGTTATTGATATCTTTGTTACTCCAATTAATGGTAGCCTAGTCATTATGGAAGGTAGTCTATTGTCGAGATTTATATTACTCTTACAGATTGTAGCGTTGTCATTATGGAAGGTAGGGTGTTGTCGATATTTTTATTATTCCAATGGATGGTAGCCTTGTCATTATGGAAGGTAGTCTATTGTCGAGATTTTTGTTAATACAATGGATTGTAGGCTTGTCGTTATGGAAGGTAGTCTGTTGTCGATATCTTTGTTACTCCAATGGATGGTAGCCTATTCATTATGGAAGGTAGTCTGTTGTCGAGATTTCTTATACTCCAAAGGATTGTAGCCTTGTCATGATGGAAGGTAGTCTATTGTCGAGATTTTTGTTAATACAAAGGATTGTAGCCTTGTCGTTGTGGAAGGTAGTCTATTGTCGATATCTTTGTTACTCCAATGGATGGTAGCCTAGTCATTATGGAAGGTAAGGTGTTGTCGATATTTTTGTTATTCCAATGGATGGTAGCCTTATCCTTATGGAAGGTAGTCTGGTGTCGAGATTTTTGTTACTCCAATGGATGGTAGCCTTGTCATCATGGAAGGTAGTCTATTGTCGAGATTTTTGTTACTACAATGGATGGTAGCCTTGTCATTACGGAAGGTAGTCTGTTGTCGAGATTTTTGTTACTACAATGGATTGTAGCCTTGTCGTTATGGAAGGTAATCTGTTGTCGATATCTTTGTTACTCCAAAGGATGGTATCCTAATCATTATGGAAGGTAGTTTCTTGTCGAGATTTTTGTTACTCCATTGGATGGTATCCTAGTAATTATGCAAGGTAGTGTGTTGTCGATATTTTTGTTATTCCAATGGATGGTAGCCTAGTCATTATGGAAGGTAGTCTGTTATCGTGATTTTTGTTACTCCAATGAATGGTAGCCTTGTCATCATGGAAGGTATTCTATTGTCGAGATTTTTGTTACTACAATGGATGGTAGCCTTGTCATTATGGAAGGTAGTCTGTTGTCGAGATTTTTGTTACTACAATGGATTGTAGCCTTGTCGTTATGGAAGGTATTCGGTTGTTGATATCTTTGTTACTCCAATGGATGGTAGCCTAGTCATTATGGAAGGTAGTCTATTGTCGAGATTTATATTACTCTAATAGATTGTAGCCTTGTCATTATGGAAGGTAGGGTGTTGTCAATATTTTTGTTATTCAAATGGATGGTAGCCTTGTAATTATGGAAGGTAGTCAGTTGTCGAGATTTCTGTTACTCCAATGGATGGTAGCCTTGTCATCATGGAAGGTAGTCTATTGTCGAGATTTTTCTTACTCCAATGGATGGTAGCCTAGTCATTATGGAAGGTAGTGTGTTGTCGATATTTTTGTTATTTCTATGGATGGTAGCCTTGTCATTATGCAAGGTAGTTTGTTGTAGAGATTTTTGTTACTCTAATGGATGGTAGCCTTGTCATTATGGAAGGTACTCTGTTGTCGATATTTTTGTTACTATAATGGATTGTAGCCTTGTCGTTATGGAAGGTAGTCGATTGTTGATATATTTGTTACTCCAATGGATGGTAGCCTAGTCATTATGGAAGGTAGTCTATTGTCGAGATTTATATTACTCTAATAGATTGTAGCCTTGTCATTATGGAAGGTAGGGTGTTGTCGATATTTTTGTTATTCAAATGGATGGTAGCGTTGTAATTATGGAAGGTAGTCAGTTGTCGAGATTTCTGTTACTCCAATGGATGGTAGCCTTGTCATCATGGAAGGTAGTCTATTGTCGAGATTTTTCTTACTACAATGGATGGTAGCCTTGTCATTATGGAAGGTAGTCTGTTGTCAAGATTTTTTTTACTACAATGGATTGTAGCCTTGTCGTTATGGAAGGTAGTTTGTTGTCAATATCTTTGTTACTCCAATGGATGGTAGCCTAGTCATTATGGAAGGTAGTTTGTTGTCGAGATTTCCGTTAGTCTAAGGGATGGTATCCTTGTCATTATGGAAAGTAGTGTGTTGTCGATATTTTTGTTATTCCAATGGATGGTAGCCTTGTCATTATGGAAGTTGTTTGTTGTAGATATTTTTGTTACTCTAATGGATGGTATCCTAGTAAGTATGCAAGGTAGTGTATTGTCGATATTTTTGTTGTTCCAATGGATGGTAGCCTAGTCATTATGGAAGGTAGTCTGTTGTCGTGATTTTTGTTACTCTAATGAATGGTAGCCTTGTCATCATGGAAGGTATTCTATTGTCGAGATTTTTGTTACTACAATGGATGGTAGCCTTGTCATTATGGAAGGTAGTCTGTTGTCGAGATTTTTGTTACTACAATGGATTGTAGCCTTGTCGTTATGGAAGGTAGTCTGTTGTTGATATCTTTGTTACTCCAATGGATGGTAGCCTAGTCATTATGGAAGGTAGTCTATTGTCGAGATTTATATTACTCTAATAGATTGTAGCCTTGTCATTATGGAAGGTAGGGTGTTGTCGATATTTTTGTTATTGAAATGGATGGTAGCCTTGTAATTATGGAAGGTAGTCAGTTGTCGAGATTTCTGTTACTCCAATGGATGGTAGCCTTGTCATCATGGAATGTAGTCTATTGTCGAGATTTTTCTTACTCCAATGGATGGTAGCCTAGTCATTATGGAAGGTAGTCTGTTGTCGAGATTTCTGTAAGTCTAAGGGATGGTATCCTTGTCATTATGGAAGGTAGTGTGGTGTCGATATTTTTGTTATTCCAATGGATGGTAGCCTTGTCATTATGGAATGTAGTTTGTTGTAGATATTTTTGTTACTCTAATGGATGGTAGCCTTTTCATTATGGAAGTTAGCATATTGTTGATATCTTTGTTACTCCAATGGATAGTAGCCTATTCATTATGGAAGGTAGTCTGTTGTTGAGATTTTAGTTACTCCAATGGATGGTTTCCTTCTCATTATGGAAGGTAGTCTATTGTTGATATTTCTTATACTCCAAAGATTGTAGCCTTGTCATTATGGAAGGTAGTCTATTGTCGAGATTTTTGTTACTACAATGGATTGTAGCCTTGTCGTTATGGAAGGTAGTCTGTTGTCGATATCTTTGTTACACCAATGGATGGAAGCCTAGTCATTATGGAAGGTAGTCTGTTGTCGAGATTTTTGTTTCTCCAAGGGATGGTAGCCTTGTCATTATGGAAGGTAGTGTGTTGTAGATATTTTTGTTATTCCAATGGATGGTAGCCTTGTCATTATGGAAAGTAGTCTGTTGTCGATATTTTTGTTACTCCAATGGATGGTAGCCTTGTCATCATGGAAGGTATTCTATTGTCGAGATTTTTGTTACTACAATGGATGGTAGCCTTGTCATTATAGAAGGTAGTCTGTTGTCGAGATTTTTGTTACTACAATGGATTGTAGCCTTGTCGTTATGGAAGGTAGTCTGTTGTCGATATCTTTGTTACTCCAATGGATGGAATCCTAGTCATTATGGAAGGTAGTTTCTTGTCGAGATTTTTGTTACTCCATTGGATGGTATCCTAGTAATTATGCAAGGTAGTGTGTTGTCGATATTTTTGTTATTCCAATGGATGGTAGCCTAGTCATTATGGAAGGTAGTCTGTTGTCGTGATTTTTGTTACTCCAATGAATGGTAGCCTTGTCATCATGGAAGGTATTCTATTGTCGAGATTTTTGTTACTACAATGGATGGTAGCCTTGTCATTATGGAAGGTAGTCTGTTGTCAAGATTTTTTTTACTACAATGGATTGTAGCCTTGTCGTTATGGAAGGTAGTTTGTTGTCAATATCTTTGTTACTCCAATGGATGGTAGCCTATTCATTATGGAAGGTAGTTTGTTGTCGAGATTTCTGTTAGTCTAAGGGATGGTATCCTTGTCATTATGGAAAGTAGTGTGTTGTCGATATTTTTGTTATTCTAATGGATGGTAGCCTTGTCATTATTGAAGTTTTTTGTTGTAGATATTTTTGTTACTCTAATGGATGGTAGCCTTTTCATTATGGAAGTTAGAATATTGTCAAAATTTTTGTTACTACAATGGATGGTAGTCTTGTCATTATGGAAGGTAGTCTATTGTCGAGATTTTTGTTACTACAATGGATTGTAGCCTTGTCGTTATGGAACGTAGTCTGTTGTCGATATCTTTGTTACTCCAATGGATGGTAGCCTATTCATTATGGAAGGTAATCTGTTGTTGAGATTTTAGTTACTCCAATGGATGGTAGCCTTGTCATGATGGAAGGTAGTCTATTGTCGAGATTTTTGTTAATAAAAAGGATTGTAGCCTTGTCGTTGTGGAAGGTAGTCTGTTGTCGATATCTTTGTTACTCCAATGGATGGTAGCCTAGTCATTATGGAAGGTAGTGTGTTGTCGATATTTTTGTTATTCCAATGGATGGTAGCCTTGTCATTATGGAAGGTAGTCTGTTGTCGAGATTTTTATTACTCCAATGGATGGTAGCCTTGTCATCATGTAAGGTAGTCTATTTTCGAGATTTTTGTTACTACAATGGATGGTAGCCTTGTCATTATGGAAGGTAGTCTCTTGTCGAGATTTTTGTTACTACAATGGATTGTAGCCTTGTCGTTACGGAAGGTAGTCTGTTGTCGATATCTTTGTTACTCCAAAGGATGGTATCCTAATCATTATGGAAGGTAGTTTCTTGTCGAGATTTTTGTCACTCCATTGGATGGTATCCTAGTAATTATGCAAGGTAGTGTGTTGTCGATATTTTTGTTATTCCAATGGATGGTAGCCTAGTCATTATGGAAGGTAGTCTGTTGTCGTGATTTTTGTTACTCCAATGAATGGTAGCCTTGTCATCATGGAAGGTATTCTATTGTCGAGATTTTTGTTACTACAATTGATGGTAGCCTTGTCATTATGGAAGGTAGTCTGTTGTCGAGATTTTTGTTACTACAACGGATTGTAGCCTTGTCGTTATGGAAGGTAGTCGGTTATTGATATCTTTGTTACTCCAATTAATGGTAGCCTAGTCATTATGGAAGGTAGTCTATTGTCGAGATTTATATTACTCTTACAGATTGTAGCGTTGTCATTATGGAAGGTAGGGTGTTGTCGATATTTTTATTATTCCAATGGATGGTAGCCTTGTCATTATGGAAGGTAGTCTGTTGTCGAGATTTCTGTTACTGCAATGGATGGTAGCCTTGTCATCATGGAAGGTAGTCTATTGTCGAGATTTTTGTTACTACAATGGATGGTAGTCTTGTCATTATGGAAGGTAGTCTATTGTCGAGATTTTTGTTACTACAATGGATTGTAGGCTTGTCGTTATGGAAGGTAGTCTGTTGTCGATATCTTTGTTACTCCAATGGATGGTAGCCTATTCATTATGGAAGGTAGTCTGTTGTCGAGATTTCTTATACTCCAAAGGATTGTAGCCTTGTCATGATGGAAGGTAGTCTATTGTCGAGATTTTTGTTAATACAAAGGATTGTAGCCTTGTCGTTGTGGAAGGTAGTCTATTGTCGATATCTTTGTTACTCCAATGGATGTTAGCCTAGTCATTATGGAAGGTAAGGTGTTGTCGATATTTTTGTTATTCCAATGGATGGTAGCCTTATCCTTATGGAAGGTAGTCTGGTGTCGAGATTTTTGTTACTCCAATGGATGGTAGCCTTGTCATCATGGAAGGTAGTCTATTGTCGAGATTTTTGTTACTACAATGGATGGTAGCCTTGTCATTACGGAAGGTAGTCTGTTGTCGAGATTTTTGTTACTACAATGGATTGTAGCCTTGTCGTTATGGAAGGTAATCTGTTGTCGATATCATTGTTACTCCAAAGGATGGTATCCTAATCATTATGGAAGGTAGTTTCTTGTCGAGATTTTTGTTACTCCATTGGATGGTATCCTAGTAATTATGCAAGGTAGTGTGTTGTCGATATTTTTGTTATTCCAATGGATGGTAGCCTAGTCATTATGGAAGGTAGTCTGTTATCGTGATTTTTGTTACTCCAATGAATGGTAGCCTTGTCATCATGGAAGGTATTCTATTGTCGAGATTTTTGTTACTACAATGGATGGTAGCCTTGTCATTATGGAAGGTAGTCTGTTGTCGAGATTTTTGTTACTACAATGGATTGTAGCCTTGTCGTTATGGAAGGTATTCGGTTGTTGATATCTTTGTTACTCCAATGGATGGTAGCCTAGTCATTATGGAAGGTAGTCTATTGTCGAGATTTATATTACTCTAATAGATTGTAGCCTTGTCATTATGGAAGGTAGGGTGTTGTCAATATTTTTGTTATTCAAATGGATGGTAGCCTTGTAATTATGGAAGGTAGTCAGTTGTCGAGATTTCTGTTACTCCAATGGATGGTAGCCTTGTCATCATGGAAGGTAGTCTATTGTCGAGATTTTTCTTACTCCAATGGATGGTAGCCTAGTCATTATGGAAGGTAGTCTGTTGTCGAGATTTCTGTTAGTCTAAGGGATGGTATCCTTGTCATTATGGAAGGTAGTGTGTTGTCGATATTTTTGTTATTCCAATGGATGGTAGCCTTGTCATTATGGAATGTAGTTTGTTGTAGATATTTTTGTTACTCTAATGGATGGTAGCCTTTTCATTATGGAAGTTAGCATATTGTCGATATCTTTGTTACTCCAATGGATAGTAGCCTATTCATTATGGAAGGTAGTCTGTTGTTGAGATTTTAGTTACTCCAATGGATGGTAGCCTTCTCATTATGGAAGGTAGTCTATTGTCGATATTTCTTATACTCCAAAGATTGTAGCCTTGTCATTATGGAAGGTAGTCTATTGTCGAGATTTTTGTTACTACAATGGATTGTAGCCTTGTCGTTATGGAAGGTAGTCTGTTGTCGATATCTTTGTTACACCAATGGATGGAAGCCTAGTCATTATGGAAGGTAGTCTGTTGTCGAGATTTTTGTTTCTCCAAGGGATGGTAGCCTTGTCATTATGGAAGGTAGTGTGTTGTAGATATTTTTGTTATTCCAATGGATGGTAGCCTTGTCATTATGGAAAGTAGTCTGTTGTCGATATTTTTGTTACTCCAATGGATGGTAGCCTTGTCATCATGGCAGGTATTCTATTGTCGAGATTTTTGTTACTACAATGGATGGTAGCCTTGTCATTATAGAAGGTAGTCTGTTTTCGAAATTTTTGTTTCTACAATGGATTGTAGCCTTGTCGTTATGGAAGGTAGTCTGTTGTCGATATCTTTGTTACTCCAATGGATGGAATCCTAGTCATTATGGAAGGTAGTTTCTTGTCGAGATTTTTGTTACTCCATTGGATGGTATCCTAGTAATTATGCAAGGTAGTGTGTTGTCGATATTTTTGTTATTCCAATGGATGGTAGCCTAGTAATTATGGAAGGTAGTTTGTTGTCGTGATTTTTGTTACTCCAATGAATGGTAGCCTTGTCATCATGGAAGGTATTCTATTGTCGAGATTTTTATTACTACAATGGATGGTAGCCTTGTCATTATGGAAGGTAGTCTGTTGTCGAGATTTTTGTTACTACAATGGATTGTAGCCCTGTCGTTATGGAAGGTAGTCGGTTGTTGATATCATTGTTACTCCAATGGATGGTAGCCTAGTCATTACGGAAGGTAGTCTATTGTCGAGATTTATATTTCTCTAATAGATTGTAGCCTTGTCATTATGGAAGGTAGGGTGTTGTTGATATTTTTGTTATTCAAATGGATGGTAGCCTTGTAATTATGGAAGGTAGTCAGTTGTCGAGATTTCTGTTACTCCAATGGATGGTAGCCTTGTCATCATGGAAGGTAGTCTATTCTCGAGATTTTTGTTACTACAAAAGATGGTAGCCTGGTCATTATGGAAGGTAGTCTGTTGTCGAGATTTTTGATACTACAATGGATTGTAGCCTTGTGGTTATGGAAGGTAGTTTGTTGTCGATATCTTTGTTACTCCAATTGATGGTAGCCTAGTCATTATGGAAGGTAGTCTATTGTCGAGATTTTTGATAGTCTAAGGGATGGTAGCCTTGTCATTATGGAAGGTAGTGTGTTGTCGATATTTTTGTTATTCCAATGGATGGTAGCCTTGTCATTATGGAAGGTAGTTTGTTGTAGAGATTTTTGTAACTCTAATGGATGGTAGCCTTGTCATTGTGGAAGGTAGTCTGTTGTCGATATTTTTGTTACTACAATGGATTGTAGCCTTGTCGTTATGGAAGGTAGTCGATTGTTGATATATTTGTTACTCCAATTGATGGTAGCCTAGTCATTATGGAAGGTAGTTTATAGTCGAGATTTATATTACTCTAATAGATTGTAGCCTTGTCAATATGGAAGGTAGGGTGTTGTCGATATTTTTGTTATTCAAATGGATGGCAGCGTTGTAATTATGGAAGGTAGTCAGTTGTCGAGATTTCTGTTACTCCAATGGATGGTAGCCTTGTCATCATGGAAGGTAGTCTATTGTCGAGATTTTTATTACTACAATGGATGGTAGCCTTGTCATTATGGAAGGTAGTCTGTTGTCGAGATTTTTGTTACTATAATGGATGGTAGACTTGTCATCATGGAAGGTATTCTATTGTCGAGATTTTTGTTACTACAATGGATGGTAGCCTTGTCATTATGGAAGGTAGTTTGTTGTCGATATCTTTGTTACTCCAATGGATGGTAACCTAGTCATTATAGAAGGTAGTGTGTTGTCGATATTTTTGTTATTCCAATGGATGGTAGCCTTGTCATTATGGAAGGTAGTCTATTGTCGAGATTTTTTTACTCCAGTGGATGGTAGCCTTGTCATCATGGAAGGTAGTCTATTGTCGAGATTTTTGTTACTCCAATGGATGGTAGCCTTGTCATTATGGAAGGTAGTCTGTTATCGAGATTTTTGGTACTACAATAGATTGTAGCCTTGTCGTTATGGAAGGTAGTATGTTGTCGATATCTTTGTTACTCCAATGGATGGTATCCTTGTCATATGGAAGGTAGTTTCTTATAGAGATTTTTGTTACTCCATTGGATGGTATCCTAGTAATTATTCAAGGTAGTGTGAAGTCGATATTTTTGTTATTCCTATGGATGGTAGCCTAGTCATTATGGAAGGTAGTCTATTGTCGTGATTTTTGTTACTACAATGGATGGTAGACTTGTCATCATTGAAGGTAGTCTATTGTCAAGATTTTTGTTAACACAAAGGATTGTAGCCTTGTCGTTGTGGAAGGTAGTCTGTTGTCGATATCTTTGTTACTCTAATGGATGGTAGCCTAGTCATTATAGAAGGTAGTGTGTTGTCGATATTTTTGTTATTCCAATGGATGGTAGCCTTGTCATTATGGAAGGTAGTCTATTGTTGAGATTTTTGTTACTCCAATGGATGGTAGCCTTGTCATCATGGAAGGTAGTCTATTGTCGAGATTTTTGTTACTACAATGGATGGTAGCCCTGTCATTATGGAAGGTAGTCTGTTATCGAGATTTTTGGTACTAAAATGGATTGTAGCCTTGTCGTTATGAAAGGTAGTCTGTTGTCGATATCTTTGTTACTCCAATGGATGGTATCCTAGTCATTATGGAAGGTAGTTTCTTGTCGAGATTTTTGTTACTCCATTGGATGGTATCCTAGTAATTATTCAAGGTAGTGTGAAGTCGATATTTTTGTTATTCCAATGGATGGTAGCCTAGTCACTATGGAAGGTAGTCTGTTGTCGTGATTTTTGTTACTCCAATGAATGGTAGCCTTGTCATCATGGAAGGTATTCTATTGTCGAGTTTTTTGTTACTACAATGGATGGTAGCCTTGTCATTATGGAAGGTAGTCTGTTGTCGAGATTTTTGTTACTACAATGGATTGTAGCCCTGTCATTATGGAAGGTAGTCGGTTGTTGATATCTTTGTTACTCCAATGGATGGTAGCCTAGTCATTATGGAAGGTAGTCTATTATCGAGATTTATATTACTCTAATAGATTGTAGCCTTGTCATTATGGAAGGTAGGGTGTTGTCGATATTTTTGTTATTCAAATGGATGGTAGCCTTGTAATTATGGAAGGTAGTCAGTTGTCGAGATTTCTGTTACTCCAATGGATGGTAGCCTTGTCATCATGGAATGTAGTCTATTGTCGAGATTTTTGTTACTACAAAAGATGGTAGCCTTGTCATTATGGAAGGTAGTCTGTTGTCGAGATTTTTGATACTACAATGGATTGTAGCCTTGTCGTTATGGAAGGTAGTTTGTTGTCGATATCTTTGTGACTCCAATGGATGGTAGCCTAGTCATTATGGAAGGTAGTTTGTTGTCGAGATTTTTGATAGTCTAAGGGATGGTAGCCTTGTCATTATGGAAGGTAGTGTGTTGTCGATATTTTTGTTATTCCAATGGATGGTAGCCTTGTCATTATGGAAGGTAGTTTGTTGTAGAGATTTTTGTTACTCTAATGGATGGTAGACTTGTCATTATGGAAGGTAGTCTGTTGTCGATATTTTTGTTACTACAATGGATTGTAGCCTTGTCATTATGGAAGGTAGTCGATTGTTGATATATTTGTTACTCCAATGGAAGGTAGCCTAGTCATTATGGAAGGTAGTCTATTGTCGAGATTTATATTTCTCTAATAGATTGTAGCCTTGTCATTATGGAAGGTAGGGTGTTGTCGATATTTTTGTTATTCAAATGGTAGCCTTGTAATTATGGAAGGTAGTCAGTTGTCGAGATTTTTGTTACTCCAATGGATGGTAGCCTTGTCATCATGGAAGGTAGTCTATTGTCGAGATTTTTGTTACTACAAAAGATGGTAGCCTGGTCATTATGGAAGGTAGTCTGTTGTCGAGATTTTTGATACTACAATGGATTGTAGCCTTGTGGTTATGGAAGGTAGTTTGTTGTCGATATCTTTGTTACTCCAATGGATGGTAGCCTAGTCATTATGGAAGGTAGTCTATTGTCGATATTTTTGATAGTCTAAGGGATGGTAGCCTTGTCATTATGGAAGGTAGTGTGTTATTGATATTTTTGTTATTCCAATGGATGGTAGCCTTGTCATTATGAAAGGTAGTTTGTTGTAGAGATTTTTGTTACTCTAATGGATGGTAGCCTTGTCATTGTGGAAGGTAGTCTGTTGTCGATATTTTTGTTACTACAATGGATTGTAGCCTTGTCGTTATGGAAGGTAGTCGATTGTTGATATATTTGTTACTCCAATTGATGGTAGCCTATTCATTATGGAAGGTAGTTTATAGTCGAGATTTATATTACTCTAATAGATTGTAGCCTTGTCAATATGGAAGGTAGGGTGTTGTCGATATTTTTGTTATTCAAATGGATGGCAGTGTTGTAATTATGGAAGGTAGTCAGTTGTCGAGATTTCTGTTACTCCAATGGATGGTAGCCTTGTCATCATGGAAGTTAGTCTATTGTCGAGATTTTTATTACTACAATGGATGGTAGCCTTGTCATTATGGAAGGTAGTCTGTTGTCGAGATTTTTCTTACTACAATGGATGGTAGACTTGTCATCATGGAAGGTATTCTATTGTCGAGATTTTTGTTACTACAATGGATGGTAGCCTTGTCATTATGGAAGGTAGTTTGTTGTCGATATCTTTGTTACTCCAATGTATGGTAGCCTAGTCATTATAGAAGGTAGTGTGTTGTCGATATTTTTGTTATTCCAATGGATGGTAGCCTTGTCATTATGGAAGGTAGTCTATTGTCGAGATTTTTTTTACTCCAATGGATGGTAGCCTTGTCATCATGGAAGGTAGTCTATTGTCGAGATTTTTGTTACTACAATGGATGGTAACCTTGTCATTATGGAAGGTAGTCTGTTATCGAGATTTTTGGTACTACAATGGATTGTAGCCTTGTCGTTATGGAAGGTAGTCTGTTGTCGATATCTTTGTTACTCCAATGGATGGTATCCTAGTCATTATGGAAGGTAGTTTCTTGTAGAGATTTTTGTTACTCCATTGGATGGTATCCTAGTAATTATTCAAGGTAGTGTGAAGTCGATATTTTTGTTATTCCAATGGATGGTAGCCTAGTCATTATGGAAGGTAGTCTGTTGTCGTGATTTTTGTTAATACAATGGATGGTAGACTTGTCATCATGGAAGGTAGTCTATTGTCAAGATTTTTGTTAATACAAAGGATTGTAGCCTTGTCGTTGTGGAAGGTAGTCTGTTATCGATATCTTTGTTACTCCAATGGATGGTAGCCTAGTCATTATAGAAGGTAGTGTGTTGTCGATATTTTTGTTATTCCAATGGATGGTAGCCTTGTCATTATGGAAGGTAGTCTATTGTCGAGATTTTTGTTACTCCAATGGATGGTAGCCTTGTCATCATGGAAGGTAGTCTATTGTCGAGATTTTTGTTACTACAATGGATGGTAGCCCTGTCATTATGGAAGGTAGTCTGTTATCGAGATTTTTGGTACTACAATGGATTGTAGCCTTGTCGTTATGAAAGGTAGTCTGTTGTCGATATCTTTGTTACTCCAATGGATGGTATCCTAGTCATTATGGAAGGTAGTTTCTTGTCGAGATTTTTGTTACTCCATTGGATGGTATCCTAGTAATTATTAACGGTAGTGTGAAGTCGATATTTTTGTTATTCCAATGGATGGTAGCCTAGTCACTATGGAAGGTAGTCTGTTGTCGTGATTTTTGTTACTCCAATGAATGGTAGCCTTGTCATCATGGAAGGTATTCTATTGTCGAGATTTTTGTTACTACAATGGATGGTAGCCTTGTCATTATGGAAGGTAGTCTGTTGTCGAGATTTTTGTTACTACAATGGATTGTAGCCCTGTCATTATGGAAGGTAGTCGGTTGTTGATATCTTTGTTACTCCAATGGATGGTAGCCTAGTCATTATGGAAGGTAGTCTATTGTCGAGATTTATATTACTCTAATAGATTGTAGCCTTGTCATTATGGAAGGTAGGGTGTTGTCGATATTTTTGTTATTCAAATGGATGGTAGCCTTGTAATTATCGAAGGTAGTCAGTTGTCGAGATTTCTGTTACTCCAATGGATGGTAGCCTTGTCATCATGGAATGTAGTCTATTGTCAAGATTTTTGTTACTACAAAAGATGGGAGCCTTGTCATTATGGAAGGTAGTCTGTTGTCGAGATTTTTGATACTACAATGGATTGTAGCCTTGTCGTTATGGAAGGTAGTTTGTTGTCGATATCTTTGTTACTCCAATGGATGGTAGCCTAGTCATTATGGAAGGTAGTCTGTTGTCGAGATTTTTTATAGTCTAAGGGATGGTAGCCTTGTCATTATGGAAGGTAGTGTGTTGTCGATATTTTTGTTATTCCAATGGATGGTAGCCTTGTCATTATGGAAGGTAGTTTGTTGTAGATATTTTTGTTACTCTAATGGATGGTAGACTTGTCATTATGGAAGGTAGTCTGTTGTCGATAATTTTGTTACTACAATGGATTGTAGCCTTGTCATTATGGAAGGTAGTCGATTGT